>OY735252.1:13662631-14202215 GCA_963457715.1 Argyresthia albistria
TTTTTGCATTGGTTCTCCTAAACGGGCCAGCACTCTTAAGACAAAATGAAACGCTAACCGTTGCGAAACGAAACGATAACTTTTTATGTATGCGATTTGACATTTGGCTTCGCTATGGTGACGTCACGTAGCGATTCCAAATGTCAAATCGCATACATAAAAAGTTATCGTTTCGTTTCGCTATCCTTAGCGTTTAACATTGTCTACAGGCAACTGTTGGTGTTACTTCATAATTCATAATTTCTTTATTGCACGGAAAACAATGTGATACATAGTCTTAAAACAAAGGTAAATAGGCAAAGGCGAGCTTATCTCTAAAAAGAGATTTCTTCCAGCAAACCTAGGCGAGATAGGACAGATTGTTCTGAGAGAAGTTACTTACTCACATGTTAGAGAAAGACACCAATAGTTGCCGGCCACATATTGCAGTGAAAATATGGCCCGTTTAGGAGCACCATGTAGGTTAGCCTTTTTTCGGGTCAGGAAGGCGATGTCAGTTTCTGTGGAAAGCGGTCGAATTTGAATTTAAACTAGCATAGCTACAGCTGGGCAAGAAATGCTAGAAATTGAATGATGGCAACATTTGCAGACTACTGCGTGTTTTCTGTTGACATATTTGATTTGTCAATCAAAACACGCAGTAGTGTTTGAATGTGTCAGTTGTGTTGCCATTATTTTATTTCTAGGATTTCTTTCCAAGCTGTACGTTTGGCTATTTAGAAAAAAAAACTTAATTTTTACGTCCAAAGATGTAACCGGTGTCGATCGATCTAGATCTAGATACGTAAGGCTAATAGCTTTTGTACGTAACGTTTTACTTGATAGATCTTCCAAGCGCACAATAGTAAAGCAAATGTGTTGTCTCATTCATGTAGTTTGTTAAATATTGTTCCACCAAGCCAACTGAACGCCCGTCAGACGTCTATTTGCTCGATTATCTTGCGTCTCATGCATGACACAAGTCAGTGAAACGAGCGAACTAGACGTCTGGCAGGTGCCTTGTTGGCTTAGTGGCGTAGCGTAGTAAACGTTTGGCATCGCCAAATATGACAACGTTCTAGTTTAATAGCAAAATAATGTTAATTTTATAGTCAAATGTACGGTCGCCTGCGCCTAAAAGTATAGAAAGTATAAGCGGGATTCACTCGTTAATATGACCTGCCCGTATACTTTAAGACGCAGGCGACCGCACACGTCGCGTCGTAGAGATTTAAAATGATGATGCATAGCACAACATACTTACATTCTATGGTACAAGTCAATGCAAACAATAAATAAATAATGATTATTGTAAATAAATATTTGTTACTATACAACCCATTAGGTGTATTAGAATGAAATTGTATGTGTTTTATTAAGTAGTTGTCAGCATTTTTGTGCATTTCGATGTATTTATTTATTTATTATATATTGTACCAAATCGAGAATTAAGTAAGTACACCAAACTGCCATTCCGATAAGACCCTTTTTGTATGATGACAGTTCCTCTAGCTATCTGTTGTAGAACCTTGCCAATGCCTACATAGATCTAATGATAGCAAGCAAGCGTTTAGTTGGATAATCTATGATCTTGGTGTTTTTCAAACGGTGCTTATGTTTCTTGCTCATATTGTTTATCTAGCCATAACATTATTTTATAATCAAGACATTTGAAATGAATGTTTCTTGTCATGTCATCATTTGTCTGGTTTTAAATGTTGGCGTTATTTATTAGTATTACTGACCTCAATAGTGTAACACCAGCAGTGGTATGTCTTAATTATTGTTAGCGATCGCTATTCTTAGGCTTTGTTCTCACTGCGGCTGCAGTGAGCGGCTGACTGTTTCAGTTAAAGGGTTATGGATTCGACACGCCCCTAACTAGCGAACGTTTCGAAGGATTCTAACCATTAATACAGGGTGTAGTCATATTTTAGGGGGTTATAGAGAAGTGAAAATTAAAGTTGCTCTGATCAAATCGGTTTCATGGTGGAAGTTGCTCAGAATGATGTCCCTAACAACCCCCTAAATTATGACTACACCTTTCTGTTACACCCTGTATACTGTAAGGATGTGCCTTCCCGTACTAAACTTCATAGGTCTAGCCTAGCGCCTCTGTCGCATTTTTTGTTACTAAGCGTTACGAAAACTTGTAATTGGCTGTCACCGTGTGAGCACGACTGAGTGAAAACTGTTAATAGGCTTGTGGCCTGTCAAGTCAAAATAGATACCTTTTATGAACTGTCAAAACGGAACTTTTGTTCCTGAGTGCTGCTGTAAATATACAATTCAGAGAATGTCGAGCCATTTTGTACATAATGCTTCAACTTAAGACTTGTTCCTAGATTTATTGGATTACCTTGGCCACAAGCCTATTGTTAACATTTTTTTTTGTGTAGAGACTACTAGACTATGTTCCCCCGATAGGTTTGTCATATTACATGGTCCTTGTGAGGAGGCTAAACAGTCGGCCGATCACTAGCCAAGCAAATAGGAACATAGCCTTAGGTTCGGTACCTCATGAAGCGACAAATAGAATGTTTGCAACATAATGATGTGCCTAATCCACCCGAGCGCTGTTCACAAAATCGAAGATAATTTATTTGTTGAAAATAGATGACCTACTTTATCAGTGTTTTGATCTGTGCTAAAAGATTTTAATACTGTTCCTATAATACATTTTAAAGTCGTTACAGTCAACATCAGATAATACATATCCCAGATATGAACACTGAAGATACTCCAGCTATTAGATCTACACTAAGTGTCAAAATTAGGATAACATGATCTGCATCAAAAGAAAGAAATATCACCATAGCCTGTTGGTTTGGTATGTAGCTCACGTGCTCATTATATTGTATATTTATCTATGACTGACTGTAATGTAACATAGAAATTGATTTTTGAGTTAACTGGAGAGTTATTCCTAGCGAGATAATAATGTCATAATCATGGTGTAAACTTGATCTTAATGGTGATATTATAAGATTTCCGAATGAATAAATAATCGAGTTCTTATGTATTGTTAATAGCTGACTATGTCAAGTGTAAATCTACCGTTACATTAGAATATGGGTCTATCGCTTAATGCAACTTGTGAGATGTAATTATAAGGTAAATGCATTTTTGTATCATAACGCAAGCACTCGATATCTGTTTTATAAACTGACAGTGGACTATAAAATGTTTTTAATGAATTTGTTGATACGTATGGAGAATTAAAATATTATTTCCTAATCTGCTATTTCATTTGTTTCTCTTGTGAGACGAGATCCACTCGTAGAGTAAGTAACATGTTTGGTTTAAAAAAAATAAAATTAAGACATGCGGTATTTTTTGATTGCGTTGACCTATAAGTTTAATTTTTTCACAACTTTAAGAGATCACAGACTTGAGTAATCGATGTTAATTTTAACTTTATACCTCCATGCGTTTCAGAGAAAGTCTTAACAGACGGTGGGACAGACAGACAACAGACAGACAGAAATTTACAGTTTTCGGATTTTTTCCTTTACTTGTGCTATAAGACCTTCCTTCATTCCAAATTTCATGACCCTAGGCTAACCAGAAGTACCCTATAGGTTTTGATTCTCTTGCGAGTTCCACGCGAGTTCATACAAATTCAGCAAAATTATGACATAATGTGGCCGATTCTCTAGGTTACACTCACTAAAATTAGTTGACAATATTAAGTCCGACAGCTCTTATGCGGTCGCCATAGATTCCATTTTCAAACTTACTTTTGAATTATTTTAATGTACTGATGAACTAAGTAATTCAAAAGTGAGTTCGAAAATGAAATCTATGGCAACCGCGTAAGAGCGTCGGAGCTAATATTGTCAAGTAATTTTAGTGCGTGTGCCCTAGAGAATTGGCCCCACTATCGCGGTATCTTTTGATTGCGTGGACCTAGAAGTTTAATTTTTTCACAGCTCCAAGAGACCATAGACCTGAGTAATGTCGATATGCGGTACAGAGGGCCAGCTCGTCGCCGCAGCTATGTCGATATGTGGTACAGAGGGCCAGCTCGTCGCCGCAGCTATGTCGATATGCGGTACAGAGGGCCAGCTCGTCGCCGCAGCTATGTCGATATGCGGTACAGAGGGCCAGCTCGTCGCCGCAGCTATGTCGATATGCGGTACAGAGGGCCAGCTCGTCGCCGCAGCTATGTCGATATGCGGTACAGAGGGCCAGCTCGTCGCCGCAGCTATGTCGATATGCGGTACAGAGGGCCAGCTCGTCGCCGCAGCTATGTCGATATGCGGTACAGAGGGCCAGCTCGTCGCCGCAGCTATGTCGATATGCGGTACAGAGGGCCAGCTCGTCGCCGCAGCTATGTCGATATGCGGTACAGAGGGCCAGCTCGTCGCCGCAGCTATGTCGATATGCGGTACAGAGGGCCAGCTCGTCGCCGCAGCTATGTCGATATGCGGTACAGAGGGCCAGCTCGTCGCCGCAGCTATGTCGATATGCGGTACAGAGGGCCAGCTCGTCGCCGCAGCTATGTCGATATGCGGTACAGAGGGCCAGCTCGTCGCCGCAGCTATGTCGATATGCGGTACAGAGGGCCAGCTCGTCGCCGCAGCTATGTCGATATGCGGTACAGAGGGCCAGCTCGTCGCCGCAGCTATGTCGATATGCGGTACAGAGGGCCAGCTCGTCGCCGCAGCTATGTCGATATGAAAGCTCCTCACGGTCTTGATGAACGAAGGATGTTTTCCATCAGTATCTAATGAGTTAATAAAACAAGAGGTTACTTAGTAGTTTAATTATTTCATACTTAATCAAATGTCAAATCGCACACATTTTCTTGGTGATTAGTGAATTCTAATTCTAGGGAGGCAGCGTACATTGTGAAGCAGGCCAAAAAATAGCCTACAACTTCTAAAGCCTTGTTGTATCTACCAATTAGTTAAAGAGTCATTCATTACATTTTATCCTTCAACCCATTCCACGAAGAAAATTCCCGATTCTGTAATAAAGGCAGGTGGGAATTCTAATTAAGTATTCCAATCAGATTGCTTTGCCCAGGTTAGTTTCCCATTCGTGTTAGTGTTGGTGTAAGATTCTGCTGTGTTCTATGTTGGGTAATTTTCGTCTGGAGAGTCCCATTTGTATCGTATTGTAAAGCCTGTTATCTAGTTTAGATTAGTTACCATCCCCAGGGTTGCACCCTAAAATGCATAAGTAGCTACAGACTTATAGCGCCGCCGCCAAAATGACTTGAACTAGGTTGCACTGCACTCAAATGGTAAATTAAACATAAAATGGTGAACGCTCTAAAACTGGTTTTGCCGCCATGATCGCATCAGTATAGGTTTTGAAATTAGTTTAGGGCCTAAACTATTTTAAAACCTAAACTTTAATTACTAAATGGCTAAGTGTGTGGGCACTGGTCTGCCCGTATGAGTTGCATGACGTGTCTGCGGGTGAGGTAGGTAATAAGTTAATAACATATATCATAGCGTCACGCCACTACCCATACGGGGTGGATAGATACAGAGAGCAGAGGCAGTTGTTATTACTTATGTATTCTAAACTTTTGATAAACTATCGTGTAACTCGTTAACACCACGAGAATGAAATCTACGCGCGTGCTAAATAGTTGCAACGGTAGCAGAAACGAACCCCTAAATCGAGGGTTTACGCGCGCTTAGTACGTGTGCGAGGAATTTAAATTAGCGGCATTACGAGCTCAATTCTATATCACGCAGGCCACAGATAATTGGCACCGATAGCTGGTTAATTATTTATGATTTATTTAATTTATTAAATTTTGCATTATGGCATTACGTGGTGCGAAATACCTCTCTGTTGTTGTGTCTTGGATAAAAGCGGTTTCGCTTGTGTCGAATGAGGTATCTGACACAAGCGAAACCGCTTATATTAATTTAATATAATATTTACTTAATTTTTACTTTGCTTTAATAAAACATTTGACAAGCGCATTAAATAAATTGATGATTTTCCTTCCACTATTACAAGTTAAAGAAAAAATGATGTTCATGTTCATGTCGCAGTTGGTTGGTTAAATCAGACACTTAACTAACACCCTTGTCGTAAGTTATGTTTGGTTTTAATTTGAATAACTTGTTGATGATGAAACGATGGAAAAGTTACTTACTTACTTACTCTAAGTAACTATTCCATCTTTTCGTCCTCGGTTATGGATGATTGCACGTAAAGGTAAAAAAAAACCTACATGGGTAAAGTCTGAATAATAATTAACCTTTGTATATTATTAAAAATCAATAAATATGATACCAAAGATGAGGTACACAAAGCCAACACTTCGTTTACTAATCCTTTAATCACTTGATTGCTGTCTCAGGTCCCGCCATGATACTCAAATTAAGTTGAAGAGAGAAATAATTCATAAATGTTATGATACTCTCGCCATCTCAGTTCAGAGAGTAATAAAATTAAGGGAAATGTTTTAATTAATTAAAATATTGTTGTTTCAACTGTACATAGTATAGTTATACGGTTGACTGAGTGGAAAATGATTCGACAGGAGTATTAATAGTCCTCAGAAAATAAATCCGATGATTGGAACATGATTTTGATAAAATCAAAGCGACATCGAAAACGAACTAAAAAATAAGATTATATAGGTTTATTCCCCTCTTATCGCCCAATTGGTGTCCGCAAGGCAAAGCCGAGCGGTAGCCAATAACCTAATACGAGGAATATTTACTAGGAGTATTTTACAATATATGTTTTGTGTTCTAGAAAATGGCTTTGTAGTTTTCGATGAAATTTGCAATATAAGGGTTTTTATTATTATTATTATTATGTGTTTATGAATTTTTCATTTCACTCTTTTTAAAGAGGTTCTGACACACGGGCTTACGCCAAGTGCTATGAGACTATCTTTCTATAGATCATGGTCCTTGCCCAAGAATTTTCTTACTATTCTGCAAGTATTCAGTATTGTCGCTTTTTGGAGAAGAATGTGAGTGGATCTGGGTATATTGAGTGATTTAAGACTAGTGTGTAATGTGTATGGGATTACTCCTGTGGATGAAAGGACTATTGGAATAGTTTTCACAGTTTGAACTTGCCATTGACTTTTAATTTCAATGGCAAGGTCTGTGTATTTTGTGTTTTTTTCTGTATGAGTCGTGGTAAGATTGTGTGTATTTGGTATGGCTATATCAATGAGAAATACTGTTTTGTTTTGTTTATCGTGGAGAGTAATGTCAGGTCTGTTGAAATGTATCGTTTTGTCTGTAATTATAGTTCTGTCCCAGTAAATTCTAAAGTCCGCAGATTCTAAGACTGTCTGAGGTACATATTTATAGTAGGCTGTTTTTTGTGGGATCAAATTGTATCTAAATGCGAGGTGTTGGTGGATGATGGCTGCAACTTGGTCGTGTCGATGTTTGTAGTCTGACTGTGCGAGTGATCTGCAGGCTCCTGTGATGTGCTGTATGGTTTCTGAACTACTGTGGCAGTGTCTGCACATGTCATTTGCTATTGTGCGGTCATGTATTATATGTTTTCTGTAGTTACGAGTATCTATAACCTGATCCTGCATTGCCAACATAAACCCCTCCGTTTCTGAAAACAGCTCACCTTTCTTTAGCCACGCGTTCGATGCAGTTTTGTCGTTATTATTATTATTATTATGAGCTTGTAATATCCCACTGCTGGGCAAAGGCCTCTCTCCCCCTCTTCCACTCCAAGGGTTTTTAGGGGTGAAAAAATCGACCGAGCTATGTCTCATAACTGAAAAATTGCGTATTTCAGAGTTTTCATGTTTTTCTCATTGCAGCACAATAGGATTGGTAATTTCACTTTTTAAATGAAAATAAGATAATCAAAAAGTAAATTAACTCATTTCGACCTCAGATCACGTGACACTTTTTGGCGTGTCTTCGGAAAATTCACACAAAAAGGTTTCTTTCAAATAAGGTCAAATCTAAGTTAATCATCTGCCATTCAATCTTCTTGCTTGCTACTAATCAAATAGGCACTTCGGTTTCCTCGTGAGTGTTAGGCACAAAATTCAATCTTTCAGCCTATTTACGTACATAGTGAGTTGAATAACTATCTATATTTTTTTTATTTAGCTTGCTTGGGCAAAGGTATTCTATTTATAAGGAAGTCTATTTATTGATTTATTTATTTAGTATAATTTTATTGCATATCGTAAAACTATGGATCTTGTGTCTGATAATAAAATAATAATAATAATAAAACTCACGAGGAAAACAAAATGCTTGTTTGCTTCTAGTTTGCAGCTGTTCAAAAACAGAGCAGCATATTAATCGATGTTGATGCAGTCCGATGATATGAATATAATGTTTTATTGTGTTTTATTAATCTGTGCTAAAAGCCGTAAAGCCTTTCATCTATCATGATGATGAAGTCCCCATAGTTTGATCATTATCTTCGAAGGTTATCGGACTATACTCCAAGCTGAACAAAACAGAGTCTATAGTCTTCAAACGATCTTTTGGTTGATGAGTGACGTTTACATGGGGGCGCCACTTCTACGCATCCTAATGCAATGACCCTGTCATCAACACAACACATACCTTTCATTCCACATTGATCATGATCAACCGTTAGTCCAACCTGTCACGCGCCAAAAGATCTTTGGAAATTTATAAAATTTTTGAGCAACATAACTTAGATATCTATGTGACTGGTGACGCGAAAGTATCAATATCTGAGAAGTTCACGTTCTTTCCTACCACGACAAAATCACCTTATTATCAATCTCACCTAAACCCGTCATAAATCACGCCTTGGATCTTGACCTAACCATCAAAACAGGCCGCAAGTCATTACTTGCAGTTGTCTCTAAACGACCTCAGGCTCTTCATTCCAGTGGGGTTCAAATCCCTGTCAAGGAAAACCATAAAATTAATAGTTTCGTGGCAAACATCGGGAAATGGACTCGTGTACGCGTCGACGACCTAGGCCACCTGGCGAAGGAACTACAGGGATAATCTTAACCCCTTCACTCTCAAAAGCACACAGCTCGAACGACCGAACAATGGCGAACTATTGTTACATAAGATTTGTCGGCAAACCAGTTAACTATAGAAAACAAAGAATAAATATATCCATATACCTATTCCGTGCCTTACTTACTATGACATTACTAGAATACACTAGAACGAGTCTGCTCTGCCTGGCAAAGTCTGATCTGGTAGGGCCTGCGTGGCCTGTCCCTGAGTTTCATGAAACTATTTTGAAATTTACACTAACACTTAACTAATTTAATCGCGAGAATCTCAGGACAGTCATTTGTTTCAGTTGCTAAGCATTTGCTTAACTGGTTCGCCGACACATCTTATGTAACCATAGTTCGCCATTGTTCGGTCGTTCGAGCGCTGTGCTTCTGAGAGAAAAGGGGTTAAATTTAAAAAAAAGTTTCGTGAAACTCAGCATGTCTCACAGGCGTCCCAGTTTCTGAAAGAATGGTCAAATGAAACAGGCGATTAATCGTAGATTAACTCAAAATAGCGGCACGTAATCGGATGAAGTGAGTTTAAGAAGTTGCCACAGCTAATTTATACCTTTCGGAAACCAGGCAAGAACAAAGCCAGGTTAGAGGAGAAGTTAACCACCTAACTAAATGTATGACAATCACGACAATCTGATCTAAATACCTTCTAGTTGTGTTCAAGCATGCAATAAATTCTCATCTAGTTCAACTTACGTGATAGTAAATGCTTCTTAGGTTAAAGTGCTTTGTGGGAGACAGCCCTGTCTCTAGCAGATAGTAATTAAACCTCGGACCTAGCCACAGTCTCGGCCGTAGAATAATTAGGACTAGAAGCGCCCTGCCTATGAAATATCCTGCAGAGTAAGTTAGTTTGCTGTCTTTTGTCTACAGATAAAAACGATTCTCGTCACGACATATGTACATTATAAGACTGGACAATACAATACTTAAATTTCTTATTTCTTACCCTGAGTTGCAGGAAACAAAGTAAGCTCCTTAAAAGCAATAGAAACGAATAAATGACTATCCCATGAGATTCTCGCGCAAACTTAAGTTTACAAATTGTTTTGTGCAACCCAAGGTACCTACAAAGCAAAATAAATATGCAGTATGGACATTGGACAGTGTCCGCGCCAACCTTCAATAGTGGAGAAGCTTCGGGTATTCCATTCGAAAAATTCTTTGGCCTTAGCTCTTATATTTTAATTTAATTAAATCCTTGGGGACACTCGTGTCCGTAGGTTTATGGCTTCTCCAGATGCATCAAATGGCCGTTGGTTTTATTAGGGCAGAAAAAGTTTACGCTTCCCCCATGAATTTGAATAAGGGATAAAACACCCAACCTTATCCCATACTATTTTGTGAACAAGCTACGAAGTATTTTGATAAGCTCGACTTTGTACACATTTACTATGTATTTTTGTCCTTTGTAATTTTTCTGTGTGCAATAAAGAAATTATGAATTTATAAATTATTTGGTGCCTGATATTGTAAATCATAATTCCTAATTAGGAGACCGAATTAGAATTAATTGATAAATTCGTAAGTTATTCTTCGAACTAAAACCCACGTATTTATGTTGAAAATGTTGTTGTTGAAAATCGAGATATCGAAGACGGATCGTGAGTAGATGTAAATTTAACCTCCACTATCGACGGAGGAAGTTTTAGCTTTCAGAGAAATCTCGCTGAAAATACAATTCCTGGATAGATACAGTCGAAGGTATAACATGTTAAACAGTCTGTGTTAATATTCAGAGAGGAACAAAAAACCCGAAACAAAAACAAAAAGTTAATATCTATAATGTATAACTTTTGCGGTCCCCGCAAAAGTGAGCCGTTGTCATTTCAACGATAGATCGACCAATGAGTATACATAATCATCAAAATTTCCGTGGCCTCGTGGTTAGACGCTAGATTATATGGCAGGTTCGGTATAATAGGCTCGGTTCCTAATAATGCTGTTCTTAAAACAATCAGAATACCTCCATTCTGCTGGCAGAGACATATTCGTGCCCATGATTAGCCAGTTATTAAAATTGAATGCTCCACTTTGTGTGACAGGGTGCCGGCCCATCGTTGCGGCTTTAGAGATGTGAAGTTTTTCCTCATGATTTTTGTCCGTAACCGGTAGAACATTTATAATAATGTGTATTTCTACTGATAAGTATTCAAGAAATTAATATCCAGCTCGCCGTTGTACACTAGTTTTAATTCTTGCTTTCTCAATAATCTGTGTGCAATCAAAATATTATAATTCCGGAATGTCGCCGAAAGTCTGCATTCTGCCACCGTCCCCTTCCGCGCCACGAGCCTGAGTGAATTCAGGCACATTTGCGTCGTCTGGAGAGCCTCCAGCATCCCAAGTGAGGAGATAACCACGTGCCGAGGAGTTACTGCCTCCCCCCACCGTGTAGGCTTTCTAGGTTATTGAAGTAGCAGAAACACGACAAGAAAGATATGCCCGTCTTTAACAACATAAAAAATATATTTATATACAGGCACATACAATAATTCTGGCCCCACACTAGGATACCCTGTCAACCCTGTGTTATACTTATATTGTTGTTATTCGCAGAATCGGCATCTCGGTTACATAGTGAAAATTGCCGGAATTATATAACAACCCCCTCAACAATAACTTTCTGTTACACCCCGTATAATTTTTAATTGCTTCCATAAATAAATTGATTTGCGCAAAATATCATCAATATTGACTGACTTTATGTATTTGAAGGCAGCAAGATTGAATTCAAGATCTATGTAATTTTTAAATACCTACTAGAGTAATTAAAAAGCTTCTGATGTTTCCTCTTTCATGGAACTTACTTAATTAAAATTATAATTAAACGGTAATTAGTGATACAAAAATTTTGCTTTGCGCCTGTCTTGTACAGACGAGAATGAAAGGACTTTGTCCATTTTGTATGACGTTTCGGCTAAATGTGAACAGGCACTTTGATCAGCGAAAAGTAACAGATTTATTAGCTTAATTACTCAGGTAAACAAAATATAATGTTAATTTTGTGGCAGTGATCAGAAATGTTGATTTACGATCGAAAGAATATTCATGCCATACTAATGCCTTACTAATTAGCCAAAATTTGCAATTTTATTTATCATTAAATTATAATTACTTTAAAATGTGCTATCTAAAACAATAAAATTTAGTGGCACCAGGGAGATGTTCAGCAATTTTTGGTGGCACGAAAAGGGTTAATAATGATCATTGAATACTTTGCATTTTAATGAACATGCTGTTTTCGCTCTTAGCCGAGATTAGACATAGTCCTATAAGTTTACCTTACGCCAATTCAAACTACAACAATATTATCTTACGGGTTATCTGAGGCACAGCTATATCCATGTTCAGCCAGTTAATCATTTTACATGCTCATAGGAATGGGTCCGCATGTTTATAAGCCGCAAGTTCTAAATGTTCTAATATAATACACCCGCCCGCCCTATTTCTGTTCCTGAACGATATAAGATTCGTAGCAAAACACGATCGTGCTACGCGCTACGCGCTACGAGCTACGAGTTTATCAAACTATACACTGTTTTATTCATCGTCATTTATTAGATGGCAAAACGATTTGCAGTAAAGAGTTCCACTCAACCTTTTGTTCATGTAGAAATTGGTTGGTTAAATCAGGCACTTAACTTGTTAGTGTGCTGTGGTTAGCGTGTTCGCTAGACCGTTAATTAAAGACCGACATTTAACCAAGTCACTAGCATTTTGATTAAAACAAGATGGTGTCAGGACAACAGCTGATTACTTTCAGAGTCTATCTTTGACATTTAACCAAGTCACTAGCATTTTGATTAAAACAAGATGGTGTCAGGACAACAGCTGATTACTTTCAGAGTCTATCTTTTTGGCAAACTATGTGCAACGTTGGTTTGTTCTGTTCAGTGGTTTTTTGTTTTAAATTTGGTCTTAGGTGCAATTGTAAATATGTTGTCGACTCCGCCATGATTATTTCACGATTAGTAGTTTCACAAAACCGAATTGGTTGCTTTAGGTCACTTTACTAATACTAAAGATACTTAGGTTGTGTTAGGTCACAACTTTATGAACCACCCGGAGCCGAGCGAAGCGAAACCGAATTGGTCGCTACCAAAGTTGAAATGCGTCTTGTTGCCTAGGAACGTTTGGACAACTCGTTAAATGTTTCGTTCACTCACTTGTCTGACGGAACTTTAGCGACTAGGTTAAATGTCGGTCTTTAATTAACGGTCTAGGGTGTTAGTTAAGTGTCTGATTTAACCAACCAACTGCGACATTCACACCCAGCACATGATATTAGTTATCTCATTGGTTAGCACCTAGATTCGAACTTGCACATCCTGCGTGAGAAGCAAGCGTGAAACCCACTATACAGAGCTCATCTTAAACCGTTTTAGTATTAAATCCATATAAAACTATCTGAAGCTATTTGTGGATGCAGCTCGTGTGAAGCCGGTAGCTGCTTGCTCATAATTCTTGGAACGCAAATCGGCTGGGTGCGACGCGATGCATTTGCGATCTAACGACGCAGACCCAGGCGTTAGGCGAGTAGGGGCACCATGATGACGTAATATAACATTGGCCCCACACTGGGATACCTTATATCGTCGGAACCAGAGACAGCGACATCGGTGTAATACATCCAAGAAGAAGATTTTCAGAAATATTTTGAACCATGACATAACGGCGAGCAGTGCGAGCCTCTATTGAAATGTATATGTGAGATACTTTGTGGCAACTAGTTTTCATAAGCCGACCCGAAATATTCTCATGCACACACACGCACACACCCTCAAATACACACACTAACCCACCCTCACAAGTAATAATATAATTTCAGCAAAATTGTTTAATTGTTAAATAACACAAAAATTAAGTAAAAATAAAAGTAAGTAAGTACTTAATTTACAAAAATAAATAAATAGGTAATTATAATCTAAGTAAAATGTAATCGATGGAACCCTATAATTGGCTTTATCTCTTAAGTCTTTAGGTCAGTTCGGCGAAGTCCGTCTGGCGGGGAAGTCCGTCCAGCAAGAAAAACAACGGTTTCTGAAGGAACTACAAAGATCGACGTACAATCTAGGAACTATTAGACCTGTTCTAGTTCTAATAAACTGACACAGATGGCGGTGTTATTACCACAAACAGAATGAGCGACCATTTAATTTTTTTTCGCCCGGCAACTTGCATTTGGAATAATACCCGCGGAAGAAAAAAAAATAAAAAAGTGGTTTTTGTGCATTATTTTTCAAATTCTTAGAGGTACGTGTATTCTTTATTACTGTATTTATCTAATTATAATATTAGAATTGAATTAAACACATTTTCCACTGAGTTATTCCTGGTGAAAATAAACCTAACCTCAAAGTGTAGTAGCGGGGAAGTCCGTCTACATTTTCGAGGGAAAGATTGTCATATGCCGGTCTTCGCCGTTTTCAGATGTCGTAAACCTTTTTTGTCTAAATAACTTTTAATTTAATAGGTAAATAACAACTCGATTGTATTTCTGTCCTAACGGTGATGGAAAATATCGTGAGGAAACCTTAATTACTCCATAGCTGCGGCTAGTCCCCGTCACCTGTCACGCAAAATGGAGTATTGAATAACTGGATAAAAGAGGGCACAATTGTGCATCTATCACTCCGTATAGGAAAAGGAATTTACCAACGAAAGAGTAACTTTTACTCCAGAGTAACTTCTACTTTTCCTAACAATGACTTCATTTTGAACTGACATTGTCATACAAATTATCCCCGGGATAGTTATTCTCGCATAACTTTTTGTTGATAAAATCCAGCCTTCGACCCTAACTTAATAGTTTGGGCTGTTTTGACTGATTGTATTAAAATAAATAATTATTATAATTTACTAAGAAAATATTATTTCATTAAAAGTGATGTACATGACCCCAAGGTTTCTACCTCTGAATTGCGATGAATTTTTGATGTATGCCGGACTTGCCCGACAAAAGCTTTTTTTTTTGGAAAATAAGGCATTTAGAACCTTATCTTTAAGATTTGAGAACACACATTAGGTTGTTGGACGTTAACTCTCACACTAAATAGACATATATTTTGCGTAAATTGTATATTTGTTGGTAAACTCGCCACTAGACGGACTTCCCCGCCATGGAGGCTAAGTCCGTCTATTGAGATGTGTTTTCAAAAACGTTGTTTAATCCTCAAACTGAAAGGTTTTATATAGGTTTGACAGGTTTATTTTACAGTCAACTAAATGTATTATCATATATTTAAATAAAAAATTACTAAATAATAATAGAATAGCCAAAAATATTCATCTAATATTTTTTTAAATGAAGTATGCCGGACTTCGCCGAACTGACCTCGATGTTTACAGACCTTATAGTAACATTTTTTGTAATGATAAATGCTGCTGGCTTCCTGAATGAATAAATAAATAAATAAATAAATGTCGGCAGCTTTTTGTTTACGGACTTTACTGATTGCAAGTCGGGAAACTTTATCGACGGCACGAGTTGACTACTATATTTTGGCACCATTGCCGACATGCTGCCGAGATGGGTGCGACTGTCGCTCACGGGCTACGTCGTCGACATGATTATCTTTATTATCATGAAGACTTGGCAGTCATGTCATGCGTGAAAAGTCAAAAAGGTAGGTGAAGACATCGCATCGGCAGCTCTTTTAGGTTGGTCTTAAAACAAAGCAATGCCCTTTTCCCAAACAGGGTGGAAAAAGTACAGTTATACACACGTTTAAAACCAGATATAACAGAAAGGTGTAATGGTAATATTTTAAAGGATTGGTTGTTAGGAAGTCAATCTGAGAAACTTTCTATATGAAACCGATTTGATCAGAGCAACTTTATTTTTACTTCCCCACAAATAGCTGAAAGCCCGGACCAAAAGGTATGGAGGAATGAAATTAAAATTGTTTTGATCAAATCGGTGTCATAGTAAAAGTTGTTCCAGAATTAGATGTCTCTGACAACCCCTTAAAATATGACCTACACCTTTCATAATTCATAATTTGTTTATTGCACACAATTAATTGCAAGGACAAAAAGTAAATAATAATAGTGTACAAATGCGAGCTTATCTCTAAAAAGAGATCTCTTCCAAACAAAGTTCCGATGAGAGAGTGCGATATATCAGCAAGAGTAGACATTTCTGTTACAACCTTTATAATACCTTCTCAATTTTGCGTGACAGGGTGCTAGCCCATCGCAATAATCCACCTTTATTTGTTCCTATCATGGTCACTCTACCCGATCACAGTTATCAACATGCCTGCCGGCATTCAGACGACAGCCTAGTTGCTGTAGTGACGGGAGTAATACCTGAGACGCTGCAACTTTTCTGCATAATGCTATGCAGCTTCTTTTCCGCGATAAAAGCTATGTGGTCTTTTTAAAATTCGGTTATCGTTCCGGATAGTGAGACGGTTGGAGACGACTTTAGATGCATACGTTCCTGTGATACGTTCCCTTGAGAACACAGCTGTTTTCACTTGCTTCAGTTCTAAAATTATCAGATTATATATGTATGTATGTATATATGTCGTAGAAATCTAGGGTTGTGTATTGTTGCCTAAGAACTAGATCACGGTTCACGACAAATGTCACATCGTTTAGTTACATTTGTGGTGTCGTCGTTTAGAAAGATTTACATTATGTACTAGTTTTAACTACAGTAACTAAAGTCAATTACTAGTGTATGGAAACCGCAAATTGTGCAACCAACCATACACTTCTGTACACTTACTCATAGCAGAACTTACTGCAACGTCCCTTGAGCTTTGCTCCACGCCTGTACCTGCAAGTTATAGGTGCATTGTGCTAGTAAACATGTCTACTGCACAGATTCCATCCGGATTGTTCTAAGAGAAATACGATGTAGGCTTAAGCTAGAAATTGCCTTTGCCTATTTTTATGAAAGATGCAGCTAGACTGAAATCATAGAGGAAAAGTATAGAACTTATCTGTCTGTAGGTTTTAGTACTTAATTGAAACCTTTACATTTAGGAAAGACATAATTTTCTTGAATACTAATAAATATGCAAATGGCTTAGTATTACATAATAATGATATTTTAGGACTGTGTTTGTGTGTGTGAGAGGGTGTGTATGATGTGAGGAGGGTGTGAGTGTGGGTGTTATTATTTAAGGTTGTATGATGTATTTAATTTAATTTAAGACTATTTTATAATTATAAAATAATACCTGTGGATGTATATGCTAAGGTGTATGCTATCTGAAATAAATATTTTGAATTGAATTTGAATTACAGTTTCATCAGCAAAACCGAATGGGTTTTGTCTGTGTCAAGTTAATTACACAATTCACTAAAAAACACAAAAGGAAACCTCAAATAAAATCACATCCACAACTTCATTACACACATCTCATATCAAACGGTCCTCACATCCATCCTCACCATCCTACAGCCTAACCTGACCATTACCAAATATCATGCCAGTCTTATCTGACCCCCAGTCCGCGCCGTAACCCCTTGAGATCCATCTGAAAATCGCTGACATAAGGGAAGCGAGGTAGGTAAGTTTAGACTGGCTAGTTTCACCTGTAGGCCTATTGCTGCCAGTTTCTTTTGACCGCTACGATTTACGGTGGCCATCGCAACTTGGTCTCTAGTTTATAAGCAGGGAATGAAGTCGGGAGATCAATATGTTTGGAGATCTAGCCAACTGAAGGTTATAGAGTACGTCGTTATAGC
Organism: Argyresthia albistria; assembly: GCA_963457715.1. Classification (NCBI taxonomy): domain Eukaryota; kingdom Metazoa; phylum Arthropoda; class Insecta; order Lepidoptera; family Argyresthiidae; genus Argyresthia; species Argyresthia albistria. Next base: position 13,680,297 of record OY735252.1, read on the forward strand.
TCATTTTTATGAACATTTTTATGTCTGGGATTGCTAAAACCGAAGTTGATGGTGAGATGGTTCACACCGACGAGGCTCCTAATGTTATTGGAATGAAACGAGGTTACTTTAGCTTTCTTTTTATGTCTCTCGGCACTCGTAAATGAAATAATGAAGTTAGGGACGGTAAACGAAATTTCGGTCGTGTAATCTGTTCCTACTGTTTGTAATACAGCTGTAAATCGTGAATCTTGAAATCGTAAACGGTCGAGGGAATGAATGCGAGATTACAGTTGAGTTCTACAATCTGCATTACTAGATTCAAAGCTATGTAGATGCCTGGTCTTATAGTTAAGCGGAATTTGTGGATAATTTTGCTCTTGATGTACAGACTATCCAATGGAATGGATAATATGAAACAATGATAATAATCTAGATAAAGTCAAAAACTTATAATATTTTATTATTATCGTTGAATTTCAGTATTAAAATTATGCCAGTAAAATTCCTGCTAACATCGTGTTATCGTCGTTCAATCGTTAGTTTTTGCATACAGCACCATACATCAGCTGAGCGCTAGGCCCAAAATGTACAGAGTTAATAAAAAGCTCTGATCAAGTCGGTCCTATAGTGAAAGTTGTTCAGAATGATGTCCCTAACAAACCCTCTTTTGGCTTGTACACCTCTTTCTGTTACATCCTTAGCAGTAAAACAAATGACAATACCATGAGATAAACTGACTAATTGAGAAATAAGTTTCGTGCAGCTAAGGGTACTATACCGATCGAGCAACCACCTACCACTTCTGAGAAATACCGGACCGCTACCGATTTAGCCCAGAAAAACGTTTCCTGGAATAACTTCAAAAGAACTGAGGGAACGGAAGCCATATGAAATTATGGAAACATTTTGTTGGTTTCCCCAAACAGTCGGACCGTTTAACCTTTCTACCTTGACCCAGAGCTTGAGTCAATATTGATCGTGACTTTATCCTCAGTAGGCTGACTGACTCATGGGTTACTAGCGAACCTCAGAGGAATATATGTATATACACTAGGAAGCTGTTGTAAGCTGCTTAGGCTGTGTTGGGGATAACGTGGTAAAATTCAAGTTAAGGACAAACTGATCCCACGTATGCAAATTATGCAACGCAACGCAACGTGGGAGAGTTGATGTGCGCACTGACAATCAGGTGGAGGGGATAATCATACGCCATTCCACGACCAGTGTGTTCCTGGAACTTACGCGTCAGTGCGTGACTGACGCGTTGTGAACGTAAGTTCCAGAAATACTGGTCGTACGCGTGGAATAGCGAAGCCTATGATACCCCTCCACCTTCCCACGCCGCGCCGATCATCTGGACGAACAGGGTCGAACCATGTCGAACGTTGCGTGGGACTCGTTATGTAGCATTGCGTATGATAAGTATGTTTCTGATAAGAGTCTAGATATCATAATGCGTTGCATGCGATGCGTACGTGGGCTCAGTTTGTCCTTACCTTCATCTCTATTAGTAGTTTTGGTACCTTACTTCTACACAGAACAGATTCTTGACATATAAAAAAGTCTACCTTTGCTTGCTTTGCTCAATTGCTTTTCTTCTATTGTTGTGACATAAATGTACTGATGAAGTGTACTGTGAAGTACTCTCAATTTTCTCGCTTTTATAAAAAAAATATGTGCACTACTTCTGTTGCTTTTCTTTAGACAGAGACAGCAGGAGGCGACTTCAAAGATCGCAGCCTGATTCGCCAACTAATCAACAAACTTCTCTTTGATAATGGCTGATGCTGCCACGAGTATGCCGGAAATATACGCCAAAGTATTTAACGTTATGTAGGTATATTAATTTATTAAATTATGAATGTTCCCCTCTTCATTCAACTCTTGATGGAGACTTTGAGATACTCTGTAAGTAAATTACTCGTTCACAATGAGTTAGACGCAGTACCTTACGCAAAGTTATAACGAAAGTTACCGCTTTCCTATTCATTATCACACTTATCATGTTTAGCGCTTCTATAGCAAATATTTAAGGATCGACTTCAAATGCAAGGTCCGCGTAGGTCATAGTATCACAACCTCCGGGCGAGACGAGCAGCTCTGAAAAAATAAAGTTCCAAAAGCAGTCTGCGAAAACTGAAAGGAAAATTTCATCGCAAAAAAAACAGTTGGTAAACTAATATTAATAGCTTGTTTATAAAAACACTGGCCAGAAACTTGTGCAAGACGGCGAATATGAGTTCGATGTGCTCGAAAATTATGAAAAGTTTAGTTTTTCTCGCGTTCGTAGTGCTCAGCGAAGCGGCCTTTCATGAGGAAATTGCGGCACAGTCGAGAGGGAAAAAGAAGAAAATCGCCTTGTTAGGTAAGTTTTACACTCATATTATTTTTCCTGTAAAGTTTTTAATCAGCATCATCCTTAAAAACAATTTCGCAAATATGTACGCGGTCAGAGACCGAACGTTACGTGTTTTAAAGGAATTTTATGTAATTGTTTTTCGGTGGTGAGTGATTCGGTGTAGTGAATTTACTGTAGCCCATTTTGCGTTTAAAATCAGACATATTCCGCCTCCACCCAACTAATTTTTATTTCTTTATTTAGTTTTATTAAGTATATTTAATGATTTTTTAGGAAATTTTCCTTATTATTTTACAAGAACTAGTCATTTAACTAACTCTTTCCTTTAACCACATCCCGCGACTTCGTGTCATAGTGAAGCAAATTCGGGAAGCATGCCGTCGTCGCGTCGTCGGGTTAGATTTACGCATATCTTGTAACCCTGAGTACGGCCGTAAGAAATATTATCTAATCTATGCCCTAAGCTGTTTCTGTTGGAAAATTCTCAGTTTGGTGACATTTTGTCACATTTGATTTTAACGTCACCGAACCATTTATTTTAAGAAGAAAAAGCAACGTGCAACAAAAATTGCTAGTTAAATTCATACAGGCGCCAAGTATTAATTCAGTTAAGTGCGAATAATTTCACCATGCAGCGAATTAGGTAGCTGATTTTTTTAAAGGGACAGAACAAAATGTCATCCAGCACTTGGAAAGAAAATTGTGCGCGGAAATCATGAAAAAATATATATAAAAAAAACTAAAATTAGCTTTTTTGCTAATATTTTTGTACTTACTTATAATTCATACCCGTTGTGAAGCTTAAATAACGCGTAATTAAACGTGTTATAATGTGGCTATTAATCTTTGATTTTAATTTTGACTATTAAATAAAAAATAATATTTTTCTCATTTTAGGCACACTCCGAATAGGCATCTTTAAAAAATAATAACTCGGAAACTAAGAATAATAAATTGACATAGGGTTTCTTGGGCAATTTGGTTTGTTATTACTTCTCTATCGTCGTTAACTATCAACAAAAAATGTCCGCACCCAAGCTTTTCTAAAACACTGTGCGATTGCATGTTTACAGGGGTATAATTCTCGCGCATTCGATATATCGCATTTTGTATGGGCATCACTCGATATAGGTGTCGATATCCTTAGGTATATCAAATGCGCGAGAATCACACCCTCCCACACGACTGTGCTGCCGTCTGCCGGGATAATTGTTGTTTCAATTACTTGTGAAACCACGATGACAACACTAACATCGAAAGGTGACAATTATCATGTTAGTGGATACCATATCAGAACTAGCCCAATCGAGGAGGCATTTGACTACCGACTAATTTCCCGGCGTTTGAAATTTGGCATGTGATGAAGTTAGGTAATACCATGCATAGATGTAAAATAATCCAGGTATTTTTTTTACGAGAAGTTAGGTATTTTCACCTAAATAGGGAAATCCTGTATAACTCTCTGTGAATATGGCCTCGGGCTGAAATACTTTCTGTATACTTAGGTTTGTATCATTTAACATAGGTATATAAAAAAATCCAGCTTTTTTTCCATTTTGAATATACCTAAAATTACCTTTTTAATATTTTTCACTCTAGCTTCTACAGATAATGAGCTCTTTAATTTATTTACTTTTAATATGTTTTGATATACTAAAATACATAATTTCGTTTTGTAATCCAGGCGATTTTCCTTTTTAAACATCGTGAATAAGTTTTTCCTGAAATACTGAGTGTGAACTAAAGCTCTTTCAAATTTTCTTCCTTTTTTAGTTATGACTCGCTGTATTACAATAGATTTTCCAATAATCCAGGTGAAAATCGGCTTTATACCAAAGAATTTCCAATCCAATCAAGGCCAGCTATAAGGCCCCGTTCAGACTACGACGGGAGCCACGCGGTTTGAGAATCGTGCTGGCACCACGCGAGTCTATTTTCTTAGGAATGTATGTAATCGTTCAAACACAACCGCGCGGTTAGTTCACCCATTGTTTTTTGGCAGTTGTCTGGCGGGAGCCACGCAGTTGTGCTTGTGTCTGAACGATACATTCCTAAGGAAATAGACCCGCACGGTGCCCGCACAATTTTCAAACCACGCGGCTCCCGCCGCCGCTAGTCTGAACGAGTGCTAAAGTCCATTCACACAAACAGCACACTGAAGTACAGTACGGGGCGTTTGATTTGGGACGTCGGGTCTCATCTCACTCTCTCTCTCTCTCTCTCTCTCTCCCTCGCCAATTCAAACGCCGAGTATCAATACTCGTCGCACTTCGGTAGCTCTAGCAGGAATATTTGACAGCGCGAAAAAGTGTTCGAGCTTACATGAAATGAGTAGATCTCTTTTTAGAGATAAGCTCGCCATTGTACACTTTTATTACCTACCATGGTTTGTTAACTATTTTTTTTGTGTGCAATAAAGAAATTATGAATTATGAAATGAACCTAATGGCATTGTACATATAAGTCACTGACATTTAAATTCGAAAACTTTCTCGACGCGTAAGTTTTCCTGCTTCCTACACGGGTCTCGTCCTCGAGACGTGCCAAATCAAACGCCGGGTACTGCACGTCACACGTCGAAGCACACCCACACACACACACACACACACACAGGGCCGTATTCCTAATACTCTTGCTCAACGGGTTCTACACTCCGTAGACAGTTATTTTACCTTCAGGTACACCTTTGCCTCTCTTTCTAGCTGTACGGAATCCTGACAGCTAGAAAGAGAGGTACAGATATATGTGGAGGTAAAATAACTGTGAACGGAGTGTACCTGAAAAGCGGATGTAATTTTGTATAACATGCCATTATACTGCTTATTACCAAGAGCTTATAGCCTAGAATTGTAGAAACATATTATATTAACATAATATATTATTTTAGAATGAACACAGTCAGTGCAGCCTTAGATGAATGCAATAAATTAAGCGCAATAAAGTAATACGCCTTTTTCCATACATACTTATAATACAATAACATAATATACGTATGTATAGAAAAAGGCGTGCTGCTTTGCATAATTTTACCCAGGTTCCGTCAAAAACTTGTATGCAACTGTTTATAGTTATAAACCAATTATGCTGTTTATAGTATTATCAATATCATTATTACAGAATAACTAAGAACTCCGTGGTGTAGTGTGAAAGTTTCATGCTTGCCCCTCACGCAGAAGATGCAGGTTCGAATCCCGGTGCTGACCATAATGAGATAAGTCATTTATCTTAAGTAAGTTATACGGACTTTCTAATGGTGATGGAAAACATCGTGAGGAAACCTTCATTGCTTCATAGCTGCGGTGATAGGCTAGCCCCCTGTTAGGAAAAATGGAGTATTGAATCACTGGCTGAAAGTGGGTACAGTTGTGCCTGTGCCACTCCGTATGGGAAAAAGTGTGACGCTTTGTTTAATATACCTATATAATTTTACGTTTTGTTTAGACCATGCAAGTCATTTGTTGCGTCAATTTAATTGTATGCAAAACTTAACATAGCGTCACGCCATTTCCCATACGGGATGGCAGAGGCACAACTGTGCCCACTTTCAGCCAATGATTCATTACTCCACTCTAGTTGTATGCAACAAGCAAGAAAATGGCAGCGTGTAATTAATTTCTTTATAATAAACTTAGCAATAATCGCCAAATCGTGATTGATCATGCCCTAACTTAAACAATAAATTTACCCTCTCGCTCGCACATCTATTGTTATATTACGAATTATGAATTATGAATATTGTTAGTTTGGCCCGCCCGCCCCACGTAACCAACATATTTAGGTATTTAGTTAACCTAGGCATCGTGATGTGATGACGTTCAGTTCAGTTCAAAATTTTTATTGACCATAAAATCATACATATTACTTAGTCAACGTCAATATAATATTATGACGCAACGCGGGTGAGGCAGCGGCGGTGGCGGCGGCGTTGTGGCGGCGCGGGGAGACAAGGGGACGCGGGGAGAGGGTGGCACAGCGCATCGGGCCCGTTGTACGCTTTGCCTGTATGCAATAGTTGGCTTTTATTACCTATGCATTAGGGGTTACAATAGGGGGTAAAATATGTTGTCATAAGCCCCGCGGATTGATAATGCGTAAAACGTCAAAGATCTGACAGTGTCATGAACAGTATGTCTATAGAAATAAGAGCTACGTTTTATCAAAATCCATCAAATGTATGGAACTGTCGGGGTCATTGTTATTCTGCGGGACTGATACTCTGAAAGCAAACATTTTGCTTTTTCGTGTACACTAAAATAAAACATATTCCCATTGATTGAAAACTCAATTCAAAGAGGGCTTTTTGAGATAATTCAGTTTGAATACGGATAATAGTTAATACTGATTTGTACGGAGAAGTGAAAAACAAAGTTGCTATGATGAAATCGGTTTCATAATTAAGATTTCTCAGAATGATGTCCCTAACAAAGTAGTTACTTATTTAGCGTTGATTCATTTACACGTTCTATAAATAATTAATTTATTTATTTACACTGAATTACTTTAGAAAGCCTACTGTTTGCGACATTTAATCAAAATTTATTTCTTTTTTGTTATTAAATTCCCGATCGATGGACATCATTTCGTGCTTACGACATTCGATTTCAAGTAGGGAACCCCATTTTTTGTAGGTGTACGCGAGAAATGCGACATTTCATTGAATTTCAACTTAAGTTATAGTTATAAATATGATTTCACGTAGAGCTCATCTAAGCTGAAATGACGCGCCCCACTCCTTGGTTTTGTATTTACTTGTCATACAAAACCAAGGAGTGGGGCGCGTCATTTTAGCTTAGACGAGCTCTAAAAAGAACGCTAGAGGCGGTGGAGCGGCGCGCGGCAATAGCGTCCTTATGTGCACACTGGTGTGATTCTCGTTAAAGAGATGTGGTTTTATGCATGGCGATAGCGTCCTTATGTGCATGGGCACACTGTCGTAAATTGCATACCACCGCTTAGCACTTCCAGCGTTCTTGCGTGAAGTAATATTCCAGAGGAACTAATAATAGCGAACAATAGACGTGCGAGTGAGAGGGGATGACTGAAATAATAATGTTGTTATATCTCTATCTTCATTCATGTTAGTTACCTACTGCGGCTAGTTTATCTGTAGAATTTGCTAAAATGATTGTTTGCACATGCACGTGATGTATACCTACGTCTAACATAGTATTGAAACTACGGATTACTTACCAGGGAGCTTGGGTAGTACTAAAACACGTAGGTGGATTATTCAAACTGTATTGCTCTTTAGCATTTATCATATACCTACCTAACACTTCCTTCCTTTTTTTTTTAAAAGGTGCGTTCACGCTCTGTCTCGTGTAGGTGCTAACAGTCGGCCATTCTGTAGAGTAGAATGTCCTCATTTCTACCATCTATGGTCGGCCGTTCTGCACAACACCGTATGTCCTCATACGCAAATAAACTACGATTCAACTTGAATTAACAATCAACAAATCATCAGTAAGTATATAAAAGTAAAATAATAATCATATCACAATCATAATATCAAACTCGAAACGATTGGGCGGAATTATACTTATGACAAAACTTTAGGATATTCATACAGAGTAAGAGCAAATTTCTTTTCATGAATATATGTATCTAACACTGTTTTCAATAAGTTGACATCTAATCTAAAAATGAGTCTTACATGACAATTTTTGGCACATATTACGGTAATCAGTCTTACTATTTAAGTGATCATAATACAAAAATAATAATAAAATCAAGATAAGTCAACAATGAAAGTTTGTGGATCTTGCGTTTCAAACTTGCTAGGTATCAGTTCCGACAGCCAAACGACGTTGTGGTAGAATGGACACTACGAGAAAAACTCTGCTCGAAGGATCACTTATTCATGTGGAAGTCGTAGATCAGGCCAGCCTGTAATCAGAAAACAAAATAGTAAGTTTTTCTTAAACTCTAAATGTGGATAATTGTAGGGTACGAACTCTCATGTAACCCTCAAGATGTGGTTTATTGTAGGGTACGAACTCTCATGTAACCCTCAAGATGTGATTTATTGTAGGGTACGAACTCTCATGTAACCCTCAAGATGTGATTTATTGTAGGGTACGAACTCTCATGTAACCCTCAAGATGTGATTTATTGTAGGGTACGAACTCTCATGTAACCCTCAAGATGTGATTTATTGTAGGGTACGAACTCTCATGTAACCCTCAAGATGTGATTTATTGTAGGGTACGAACTCTCATGTAACCCTCAAGATGTGATTTATTGTAGGGTACGAACTCTCATGTAACCCTCAAGATGTGATTTATTGTAGGGTACGAACTCTCATGTAACCCTCAAGATGTGATTTATTGTAGGGTACGAACTCTCATGTAACCCTCAAGATGTGGTTTATTGTAGCTATCAACCCGGTGGCCTGACTCGTGGCAATTGTAGCACCATATGGGTCTGGTAGTCTTCTGGTTGGAGGGAGTTGTTGTTGGTTTATTCACTGTTATGTTAGTTCCAGTCCAACGTGTAGTGAAATTATTTCGAACATTCTTCTTCATCAGAGTCGAGTTTTTCTTTGATATCCTCCGGAGAAATCGCAGTACTTGTGAAGGCTTATTGTAATTATTTCCTTGAGCGTTAAGTCTTATGTTGTTATCAAAGATGCCGCCTATTATACAGTCCACGGCATTTCGGCCCCTTAACCCGCAAGTTCTTACCAATCTGAGTTTGTCATGGTAATATTCCTCCATTGATTCTTCTCGTTTGCTGGTGCGCTCCAACATCTCTGTCAATTTGTCAGTATAGTTTCGATCATCCGGAAAGGTTTTCTTGATTTTTCGCTGCCATTGCCGCCAATTCAATTTTATGGAATGCAGTCCTTCTAGCCACTTTTTGGCATAGCCTGTTAATCTCGACAGGGCATGGAAGATAGTTGTTTTTTCATTCCAGTCATAAATTGTGGCAGCGTCGTTAACCTTCTTTATCCAATTTTCGGCTGTTAGGTTGTCGGGGTCAAATTTAGGTATGACTTTGGCTGCTTCATAGTTAGTGCTTCCCTTATTTATCAATCTTGCAAAAGATTTCAAAATACTCTTGTCAGAACCGTCTTCAGAGTCTTCACGCCTATATCTTTTTGGGTCCTGTTTTGTTCTAAGTCTGCCATTACTTCTCTCTCGGCGACTCTGACGTTTTCTTGCTGGTGTCCTATGTCGACTTCGACTCTCGCGTGATACTGATGATTCAGTGGATATTTCTGATAGTGAATGGTCTCTTTCGGCATAAGATCGTGATAAATCACTTAATGTCGAAGCGTCAGAAGAATCCACGCTGTCATCGCGGCGTCGAAACGTTTTCCGTTTGTTTCGGCGGCGTTTATACCTCTCTCTGTGTTCCATCGACTGTGACCTTGAATACGATGTAGATGAGGAGTGACGCGATCTGCTACGATACGTTTCACGCCTTCGTGTAAGTCGTCCATAAATATGTGTTCTAGATCTGCTTTGGCGTCTCCTCTTCCTACTGCGTTCAATACTCCTGGATCTATCAGGCATTCTTTTGGTTGATTGAGTATTATGAGGTATCCTAATTGTGCTTTTTAAAGGCGGTGGTGTATAAGCAGACCTAGTTGACATATTGAGACAATTTTCGTATTCCTAATCCCATTCATTTTATAATACATATTTTGTAAAAATGTAAGTATTATGTAAGGATCAGGGAAAGGTTTAGAGGAAGAGAAAAGTAAAACATGATATGTTAGTAATTTTATCTCATAACACCATTTACAAAATTTATGAATACTTTCTAACATAATTTATTTAATTAATTTATATATATTATACTTTAGACCAATATCTGATTGGCACTGAATGTGTTAATTGTATTTATAATGATGATTGTTTTGCTTTTTATTCCATGTATGCTTAAACCTCTATCAATTAATTATTATTATTATTGAACAGAATGTATAATCCACTTTGTCATATTTTTGATTAGTCTAGCACATTCAGCGCCATGTGTATCGTTATCGATACACACTGTATAAGCACTTGTGTATCATTTTATTTCTGGTACTTTTGGGGTCGGGATAGTGCATATAGTTTTTGAGTTATGGTAAAATGATGACATATGTATATATTATATAAGCTTGACCTATGGTGAAGGGATAGTCAAGGTCTGATTTGGAGATATTTTGTGATGGAATGTCTTAAAAAAAATATTTTCTTCTGCACGCTGAAGACCTACCAGATTTTGCAGGTAATACATATTTATTGGCACCTTATGTCAGTGCAAACAACAAAAGAAAAATGATATGGATAGATAGTGCCTCAAAATTATATTTTAGTTAGACAGTAGTCACACAATTTGATTGATATAATTAACATGTCATATACATCATGTGTTTTAGTTTGACTTAATAGAATGACTTATTCTGAACTTCCTATACTTACTGCATTCTAATGTCTAAATTTATGATATCTCTGAATAATTTCATCCATATCCATAGATTAAATTATTCAAAGGTGGTAGGTAGGTATCTTTCTTACCATGAACACATCTGATTAGGTAATTTTCAGTGTCAGTCGGTATTTATCTGGATGTGAAGCTTCAACAAGCTTGTCTAGCTAGATATAGCCCCAATACTTGAGTAGATAATCAATTAACATTTGAATTTATTTGTTTTCCTAGTTAAGTATAGTTGCATTCGACTTGGACAAGTCAGTTATGCATACCTACTCGTCTACTTGCATCATTGCATGCTTGTGTCAACTGTACTTACCAGGCTAGATTAGTAAGAATGTGTATTGATAAATCTAGTGTAGGTACATAAACATAAAATCTAGATTCCAGATTGTAGGAAGTAATTGTTTGAACGGTAAATCTGTTCAAATTTTTCATTTTATTTCAGTATTATTGATTACATTTTTATTTATAAAGCATGGTTTAAGGATTCTGATTTCAATCAATAAGTTAAACAGAGATCTATTCTGAGGTCTTTCTCATGATAAAATCATACAGCGAGATAAATATGCATGTCCAAAAATGTGACCCTCACAATTGTTCCAAGTTGGTAGTCTAAATCATGTTGTCTATCCCAATCTAAAGATAGTGGTGTGGAGACATGCTTTTCTTTACAATATAACCTTCTAAAGCCCATCGAAGGTGCCCCAGCATGTCAGATATCATATCAATGATGCAATAACCGGCATTCATGTTTCAAGCTTAATCCAGACACAATAGCAGTGTCTACCTTGGTTCTTTTCATCAGGATACGTTGGCCTGTCGGTTTGTAAGTTTCTTCAGGACGAACCAAGCAGTGAAAAAGAAATTAACAATAAAAACATACCTCGAATATCCGCGTTGTTCGGCGTACCACTTCTGAAGTATTGAAACTACGGATTACTTACCAGGGAGCTTGGGTAGTACTAAAACACGTAGGTGGATTATTCAAACTGTATTGCTCTTTAGCATTTATCATATACCTACCTAACACTTCCTTCCTTTTTTTTTTAAAAGGTGCGTTCACGCTCTGTCTCGTGTAGGTGCTAACAATAGTAAAGTAAAGTAAAAGTTGTTTATTTCTTATAAACTGTTAAAAACACAAAACAAGACTTCCCAGTAAGTAATAAGAATATACTTGTGTTGGGAATGACTCGCAACTTCTCTCTAACATATGGAATTGTTTTATTTACAAATAGTTAGTGAGTTGAGATTAGTGTAGGCATTGGTAGTACCTATCAGTGGGAATTCCATAGCCCTCATTCTGCCACATCTGTTTGTTCATGTATTTATTTGGGAACTGAGTTTATCCGATAGAGAGGTAAAATTTACGAGTACTAAGTAAGCATAGATTTTTGTACGTATTTGCAGTATAGAAAGAGTTTGATGACGTTCATGACAAATAATAAGACCAGGGCCGGGAGTTGCATACGGAATTGCGTGCGGGGCGCAGAAATACCTGTTTTTACTTGTCAACGGTGTGTGCCAAGAGACGCGCCGCCGGGTGTTTTTCTGAAGTACCCAAAATCTAGATGCACGACCATCTAGCTCTTCTAGATTTTATTTTAGCTTAAATAATTATTTACATAATTTCTTTAATATTTAATGGTATCAGTACCAATTTATAGCTTTCTTAGAAGCATCGCTTCGATATAAAACATCCTAAATAGTCCTTAAAACAGCATCTCAAGTAGCGTGCAAAACAAAACTTTGGTTTCATTACAAAAAAATAAATCTAACGTATACAAATACCATAATGTACTTGCACATACCATATAGCTAGATCTCTTAAGTTATTAAAAACAGAAGAAACATACTTCTAAATCAACTATAACATTGTTATTTCAGCCCGTGCACTTTTACTGATCAAAGTATGTCATTACCGTAATTTGTAAAAAAACGCTTAGCAAACTTCGTAAAAAGCGTTACAAGAATTCACCAACCCTTCCCCGCCGTTTCGGGGCGTGAACTAATTCCCAGTAAACAGTTGCCGCGTGCAAACGTTAGTCGGGTGTCGCTCCTCACGTGTTCTCCGGTGTGAACAATAAAATCGTGTCATTCCCGTATCTTCAAATTCCGGTAAGTATGCTTACTGATTACATTAAATCTGTATATAGATCTTAAGGTTTTGGTAAACAACAAACATTTAATACCACGTAACGACGAAACCTACCCTAACATTTTGCTAAAAAAATAAAAATATCCAAAATGTCCTTCCTCGTCATGTCCTTACCAGACACAACTGACGGGGATGGTAATGACAATTTAGAGCTGGTAATGACTAAATATGTTTTATTTTATATTATAATTAATTATTGGAAATGCCGATGCTTTTGGTCAAGTCCGAAGCGAATTTTTCGGCCAAGTGCGAATCAGAATACACTTCGGACATACAATTTTGACGATAAATGTCGGGAAGAAGGGGTCGTACAGTTATTAGTCCGATTTGCTTCAAAATGAAAATCTGTCAATCATGTTAGAGTCCACTCATGATTCTGAAGTCAGATTTTGAAGAAGTATTTTAAACTTCGTAGTTCCTGGTCAGATTTGCTTCAAAATCGATATCTGGGGATACTGAAATATTTTTAATTTAATTATGATTGAAGAAGAAATGTGATTAATATTGTTTATTTCAGACGCAGAAGCTATGCCAAAGAGAAAATTGGAGGAAGAAAAAGCAAAGCGTAACTTACACAAGAGGAAAAAGTATGCTACAATTAAGTAAAATCAAGAATCAAGGCCGATAAGTAAATTTATTTTTGACTGAGAATATACAAAAAAAAGTTTTTTACTATAGGTTTTGATTCCCTTGCGAGTTCCACGCGAGTTCATACAAATTCAGCAAAATTATGACATAATATCGCGGTATCTTTTAATTGCGTGGACCTAGAAGTTTAATTTTTTCACAGCTCCAAGGGACCATAGACTTGAGTATTCGATATTAACTTCAACATGATACCTCCACGCGTTCCTGAGAAAAGGGGTCGTGACAGACGGACAGACAGACAGACAGACGGACAACAAAGTGATCCTATAAGTTCCTTTTAAGAATCGGAACCCTAAAAAAACGTCAAATACTAATATACGAAGTCATTACCTGCCTTGAAATGTCATTACCGGTCTTTGTTTTTCATAGCTTTTCGTGAATAAATAATTTTGATTAACTCTATTAAGGTTTTGTTTAATTTAAAAACAATAATTTCTTAACTAAGATTTATTAAACGTACCGTTTCATATAACTTGTCATTACCATCCTCTCGGTGTCATTACCGTTTTTTTGTTCTTTTATATCTTTTTTAATTGTTATTCAATTGTGTGCACACTCAAATAGGAGTAATAGTTATAAGCTTACAAATCGACCTAGAGTGCAACTAATAATAAATTAGACATTTTATCCAATTTATCCGAAATCAAGATTTTCAGAGAAACACCCCGCCGCGCGCGCCTTAAACAAAACAATTTTGCGCTCTCGCTATAGACACTGCCAAGCCATACCCGTACGCGACTCGCCACTAAAGTCGAGCGAGGTCATTTTCAACCATAACTCGTTGTACATAATAGTCACTTAAAATTAGATTCGAATACTTTTTCGATACGTAGTTATTTGTGGCTTCACATATGCAATTCAGGCTTTCAGCGCCTATGCTCCACTCTAACGTGGGCAAAGTCCACCTAATAAATAGTTTAATTAACGGTTCAGAGTACTATAGTTAAAGCTTACACGTATGAGAATATTTCTCAAGGTAGCCGGTGAATAAGCAAAATAGGATAAATACATGGTAGGTAGGTATTCAATTATTAATTTAAATCCGCGCTCGGGACCCGCTTTGCAGCAGGGTTCTGCTTAAAATAGGTACATGGTTTGTTTGTATGATAGTTTTGTAATAAATTTAGACGAATTGATCAGACGAAAACTCATCTGATGATAATTTTATTTGACTAATTAGTTTTCTAATGGTAAGAAAAATAATGGTCTCAAAGGTAGTGGGTAAAAAATGTTAAATTAATGACCTTTGATTGGTAAAAGCAGAATGCTGAAAAAAACCCAAAACATCGGTAATACCTAGGTACCTAACCAATTAATTGTTCGGACTCTCTTGACCGTTTTTAGGGTTCGTGCCAAACGGGACCCTATTACTGAGACTTCGCTGTCCGTCTGTCCGTCCGTCCGTCCGTCTGTCACCAGGCTGTATCTCATGAACCGTGGTAGCTAGACAGTTGAAATTTTCACAAATGATGTATTTCTGTTGCCGCTATAACAACAAATACTAAAAATCAAAAGAAATTTAATATTAAGGGGGGCTCCCATACAACAAACGTGATATTTTTGCTCATTTTTGCTCGATATTGATAATGGTAGCAGGTAGACGCTTAAAATGTTCACAATATATTGAGTATATTATAGCTAAAAGCAGCGCTAAAAGTTCTTCACTCCAAGCCCTATCGTTTCTCTACAAAAGAACTTTATCAAGAAAGTAAGGTACTCACAATTAGAAAAATTTACATACTTAAAACCATCTTAAGATTCCACAAAAACTCTGCAGTAACCCGCTTAGTATCCATTCGGCCCACGAGGTATGACCGCTCTGGCGCGTACCTAAAATTAAGACAAAGTTCGCAAGTCATTTTTACAAATTTAAAGGCCCCATCTTATACTCTAAAATTAACAAAACACTTCAGATTGTCAATCTAAATTCCTATAAATGTAAAAAAATCCTAACTAAATGGCTACTGCAAATGAACTATGATGAAACCGAAGATATCCTCTAACGAAAACTAAATAAATCAAAATTTACAATTTACAATTAAAACAATACAATCAAATACTTATAAAAATTCAAGACAAACAAAAATTTACAAGTAAAACTAAAGACGAATACCTATCTAAACTCCAAATAAAAAAATACAATCAAATACTTACTTACCAAAAATCAAAACAAATATAAATTTACAACTATTACACTAAAAACGAATACCTATCTAAATTCCAAATAAATAAAAAAAAACGATAAAACAACGCAAACAAATACTTACTTACCTAAATACAATGCTTTCCTACCAGAACATATTTAAACTAAAACTCGGCATAAATTAATCTGCAATCACCACATATACTGTACAAATTTATCCATCACGCAGATTCACGCACACACATTCACATAGCCATAGCTTGGACACGATCACGTGGTACTAACAAATATACTTCACGACCCTAGCTGCAGGAACACGATGTTTGCTTCAATACTGGTCTTTATTGTAATAAGAAAACAGAAAACATAAAATATTGTAGTTCAATGCTCGTTCATTAGCCATTTGAACACTTATCAATCGTAATGCTGAATTGTTTCACTACTTACACTAACATTTCTGTTATTTAAACCTAATCGTAACTCACTTAACTAAATATTTATCCATAAGTAATTTGTAAAACCTACCTAACTGATTACGATATACAAGTTATACTTACTATTGTAATGAACCTACTTCCTTACTACAGTATTATTTTTCTAAAATATTGACTTACATGTAACTTACAAAGTAATTTTTAAAAGTTCATACGTACTTATGTTAAATTTTATTTTATTGCCAACCAAGTATACGAAAGATGCCTGGCTACCCATGGCACAGGGTATCCTAGTTTGGGAGCCAGGAACCCAAAATGTAAACTAAGTAGGCAAATAAAACGTTTTCATTTCATTTCATTTCATTATTTACTTAAAAAATAAATAATTAAATTAAAATTAAATTGATATTTAGGGGGGGCTCCCTTACATTTTTTTCCGGTTTTTTATAGATAATGGCACGGAACCCTTTGTGCGCGAGTCCGACTCGCACTTGGCCGGTTATTTTAAATCGATATTTAGTGTGTATTAATACAAATTAAAAAAAGTATACTTTATTTAATTTAATTATTTGTAGTCGTAAGCTAGGTTAAGTTGTACATATTGTATTGAAATTATATCTAATCATTTAACCGCACTCGCAGAAGCATACCGCTCGAACGACCGAACAATGGCGAACTATTGTTATGTAAGATGTGTAGGCGAACCAGTTAATAAATGAAAACCGTTAATAAAAGTACTTATGGACTTTTGCATATTGTATAAATACGTGGCAGCGCGACGTGCAAGGCGGCAGCAGCGACGGACCGGGCGCTTTGGCAAACCAGTTCTAGTAGGTATTCGTCTCAGTCATGTGTGCGTGTGGCAGGGGCGGGGCGTGGCATGTGCTTACGCGGAACGGATTGGCTATGAGTGTGTGTCAGCATTAATCTGCGAATATATCCCAAAAAGTAAATAAAAGTTGGAAAAGTGACTGGATTATTGGAAAATCTATTGTAATACAGCGAGTCATAACTAAAAAAGGAAGAAAATTTGAAAGAGCTTTAGTTCACACTCAGTATTTCAGGAAAAACTTATTCACGATGTTTAAAAAGGAAAATCGCCTGGATTACAAAACGAAATTATGTATTTTAGTATATCAAAACATATTAAAAGTAAATAAATTAAAGAGCTCATTATCTGTAGAAGCTAGAGTGAAAAATATTAAAAAGGTAATTTTAGGTATATTCAAAATGGAAAAAAAGCTGGATTTTTTTATATACCTATGTTAAATGATACAAACCTAAGTATACAGAAAGTATTTCAGCCCGAGGCCATATTCACAGAGAGTTATACAGGTTTTCCCTATTTAGGTGAAAATACCTAACTTCTCGTAAAAAAAATACCTGGATTATTTTACATCTATAAATATTTATTACCTAACTTCATCACATACCAAATTTCAAACGCCGGGAAATTATTCGAATTTCTCCATACAACGAAATCCAGACAGACCGGGCTAAACTATGATTTCACTCTCTAGCCACTGGTATGGATTTATAACCAAATTATTTTTTTCCTTCCAGTCTACTTCTTTGACATAATCGTCAAGAAGATCTTCGTACTCAAGATCATCTTTGCTGTGATATTCTTCTGCATCATCCATAAGGCTGGCTACTTCCTGCACTGGTTCATCAAGTTCCTCTCCGAGAAGAAGAAGGAGTTCAAGGAGGAACCTCATCATCATTACGGTCCTCATCACCACTATGAGGAGTATGGCCCTCCGGAGTATGGCCCACCTAGTTATGGACCGTCACAGTACGGCAGTTATGGACCTTACAAAAGGGTCAACTATGGTTGATATTGATAAGATAATAGTAATTTAAGTTGGATATTATTAGCTTTGTACATATGGCTGGCTGTTTTTACCCGACTTCACAAAAGGAGGAGGTTTACAGTTCGTCGGGATATTTTTACTGATACTAAAATGGACTGTACCTTACATACCTGTTTGTTAAATTAAATCAAATAAGAATGATTTATACTAGAAGTAGCCAATATTTAGATAAAGATAGTATACCTATCATATGTCTTATCTGTGTTCGACTTTCAAGAAACGTGGACACCGATTATTTGTGTGTGAACATTGTATAAGTTTGTAGTCTAGAAAAAATAATCTCTGACTCTTGAAAGAAGAATTAATCTTAAAAATATTGTTACGTAAAATACAGAAATTAAATAAACGCTCAATTGGTCACAAATGTTTGGTAAACCGGAAGTATAAATCTGCCATCATACTTTCCATCCTTTCTCCCCACCTCCCTCCCTCTTACCCGCGCTTCCGCCCGAGCGTGTACGCACAAATTTTCTTCCCGGTGAAAAAACTAAGAAAAGACTGTTTATTTGTGAAGTGCGTGAACCTGCACTATTCCCATTATCCCTGGGGGGTTACTCCAATCTCTTAAGTTAAGTCAAACTCAAGGTTGAATCAATACCATAACGTTTTTTCGTACTCCAACCGTCCTAATTAATCTTGAGTTAATCTTGAGTTTGATCTGACGGATCAGCTGAAAACATTCATTCAATTCGTACCACAAGGTGCCATTTGACAGCAAAGAAATTCGATTTGCATTGACCAAACGTCAAAAAAACCAGATCAAAATAAGTTCCTCGGTATGCGTCTTTTTTAGTGTTAATATTAGTTTTACTTTAGTTTTCGTGGTTTCTGTGCTTTCTTACAGCATTAATCACTTAACTAAATTTCTAGCCGTGTTTCGGGACATCATTCGGACTAACTCAGCGGTTGTTCAAGACCTTTGGGCGCGGCAATCTCTCAATGAAAGATCTATCTAGCTATCCTATAATTTAGAGCAAAACACAGGTTAAATCGAACGAAACACTTTATTTTATCAATCATTAACTTAATTGACATGGTTAAGCGGCGAGAGCCTCGCTCCTTAACTAGGCTATAAGAATTTAGAATTATACTTACGAGACTCATCGGAACTTGGTTTGCTGGAAGAGATCTCTTTTTAGAGATCCAGCTCGCCTTTGACAACTGCTTTTATTTACTTTTGGTCCTTGCAATTAATTTTGTGCAATAAAGAAATTATGAATCTAACACGGTAATTTACAATGCTATGGTGACCTACACAGTCCATTGTAATATGGTGTGCGGCTTACTCCTAGTGATCAACAAAGTTTTTGAGATTTACAAATTAACCTAAAAGGCGTTCGGCGTCCTTTCAAGGCGATGATTTGCAGATCTACCAGGGGTATACCCGGTTGACAATACATAACTCAGCGCCTCACTATATTGCCAATATGGGATGGCAGAGGCACAATAAGTTTAGCTAGTTAAATTCAATACTCTATTTTGCAGCTGGGGCTAGCCCAGCTAATAGGTTACCTCGCAATGTTTGCCATCACCGTTAAAACCTTAGTCATTTTTGGTATGGTATGTGGGGTCTGCTAATATGAGAGAAGAGGAGAGAAACTCAAAGCGGCCCACAGAAATGTGAATATATTTTAAATATTATCTAATTAAGACACATAACAAATAAATAGGTACTTAGGTCTTGAATGCGCTGGTCTAGTTTCCATTAATTTTGCTCACATATTTAGGTATCTAAAGGTACATTGTCAGCACCAGGATTTGAACCGGCATCTCTTGCGAGAGAAGCAAGCGTAAACCCCACTAGACCACAGAACTCTTGCAGCAATGGGCACTCCAGAAAAAAATACATGAAGATGCACATGAAGACTCGTTGCACAATTGAAAGGACAATGGCTTTTTATTTATAAGCAAGACTTGCTGCCTTCTCTCTCATCGAGTGCTGCACTACCGACACAAGGTGGCTGCAATAAGCCAAGGTGGAAGCCTGAAATAAAAAATAGGTAGTTTAAAAACTGCATTTTATTTCATGAAGTTCAGTGTTTGTAACACGTTTAACTTACATTTTACCAGGCTCATCATCAAGACTGGAACTCCTTGACTGCACCATCTCTATGTTATGCCAAAAGCTTTTAGATCTTGCTTGTTTGGGAATCCTTGTTATTTATAACCTTTAGCCAGGCTTATATTTTGAATGAAGTTTTTCCACATACTCTCTAGTTGCCTGTGGGTCACCTTACGACGCTGCCCTTCACTGAAAAATCGAAGAAATACGTTGGAAAACTATTGTTGACTAGCTGAGATAGCGATCTTGTTATCTTTTGTTCCTGAATTATTTTTTCAGATTATATTACTATAGGGTACTTACGACATAGTAATTGCTGCAGATTTTTAGCTTTTTGCACTTTTATCTGGACATAACAACAATTTCATAGTTTCTATCGAGTCTGTCTACACTACACAAACAAATACAAGTCGTGTTCCGTGACATCGCCGTCAGCGCCACCATCGATTACGCGTATCTACAATGCCATCGTTTTGTATCGCCAAAACTGACTCGGAACGGCTTCGTAGCCGCTGTAATCGATTTTGGCGTGACTCGGAACGGGGGGACAAATATCATCAAATGTCAAACTCAGCCACAATAAACGTACGTTCAGAATACGTGATGAAACGAATGTTGTCATGCTGCTGAAAATTAAAATTTCTTTCAAAACCACGAAAACTTGTATGAAAACCACGGAACATTATGATATAAGATTGGTATAGTGTAAAATGTAGCAAGAAAATATAGTATAGTATATAAAACAATTTTTTTTTTGGAGTTTATGTAGAAAGATTAATACAACTTCTGAATGTCGTTTTCGGTTATTTCTCGGTTTTTGTTCAGAGAAAATCCCTTTTTCCAATTCCGGACCAGAGACAATTTTGTTTTTTATTCATCATTCACTCACTCCCCGGATCAAAAGCAATCTTCAGTTAAGGCCTCGTTAAGGCGGTCATGGTACGAAATTTGGCAGATCAAATTAGTGTTGTAGTTTGGATTGAGTGAGATTTGGTCTGACTTAAAAAAGATTGTGGTAACCCTCCTGTGGACCTGACCCGCACCCGCACCCGTAACAAGGTATTTATTTATACTTCTCTTCTGCGAATCAAATATGATAATCCAAAGAGAATTGTAAGGTGACTATTCGGTCAACTCCGTGGCTTTGATTACGGTAGAGTTTTATACAGGTAGATAATTTCGTATATATTTTGTATTTGCACATAAAAGACAAAACTCTAATTTATTCTCTTATAGTTTGCTTTGGTACGTGTGTGTGTGTGTGTGGACGTTTATAAATGCGCATCTGATGCACATTTGTACTTGATATTTTGCCACTTTTTTCAGTACAGAGGCCATCTCATTGCCATTAATATTATTATTGTAGAATTTTCAGTATCTGCAATAAATGAGTTTTATCGAAATTGAGTATCGACACTTGAGTTTCCAATTGTAACAGATTTAAACAAATATCCGCTTTTCAGCTTCAGGTCATTTATTCGTCGGTAGTTTCTCATCTTGGACAGTGTATTTTAATTTCCGGTTCAAACTCTGTTGAACGGGATGGATACTGATTTGAAATGAAAATATTAATATTTCTAAGGAGACTTTCTGCGAAGGCGAGTCTACGCTCAAGGGTCTGTCTCAAGCAGTCTCGATAGGCTTTATGTGATAGTTTTATCTGCCATAATACCTACATACAAAACTTATGATTTAGGTATGTACATGGCTGTGCAATCCGAGACCTGTTTTTAGGGTGCCGATCCTTAAATAACCGGCCAAGTGCGAGTCGGACTCGCGCACGAAGGGTTCCGTGCCATTATCTATAAAAAAACCGCAAAAAAAAATGTATGGGAGCCCCCCCTAAATATTAATTTAATTTTAATTTAATTATTTATTTTTTAAGTAAATAATATACTCAATATATTGTGAACATTTTAAGCGTCTACCTGCTACCATTATCAATATCGAGCAAAAATGAGCAAAAAATCACGTTTGTTGTATGGGAGCCCCCCTTAATATTAAATTTCTTTTGATTTTTAGTATTTGTTATTATAGCGGCAAAAGAAATACATCATCTGTGAAAATTTCAACTGTCTAGCTACCACGGTTCATGAGATACAGCCTGGTGACAGACGGACGGACGGACGGACGGACGGACGGACGGACAGACGGACAGCGAAGTCTCAGTAATAGGGTCCCGTTTGGCACCCTTCGGGTACGGAACCCTAAAAAAACAACCGGCCAAGTGCGAGTCGGACTATTTATCTATAAAAAACCACAAAAAAACACGTTAGTTGTATGGGAGCCCCCCTTAATATTAAATTTCTTTTGTTTTTCAGTATTTGTTGTTATAGCGGCAACAGAAATACATCATCTGTGAAAATTTCAACTGTCTAGCTACCACGGTTCATGAGATACAGCCTGGTGACAGACAGACAGACAGACAGACAGACCGACGACGGACGGACGGACGGACAGCGAAGTCTCAGTAATGCCCGATAGGTGCCAAACGGGACCCGTTCAATTTGGTTTACATGGATGACATCATACTTTAGTTTTTTATGTGGAAACCTAATTACACGTGTTACGCTCTCCAAGTGTGATCGGAACCCTTGGTGCGCGAGTTCTACTCGCACGTGACCGTTTATTTTTCCACAGCTGCGATTCCACCCCGAAACCTCTCTCTTGGGAGGCAGAACCCAAAGAGTATATAAACTTACGGCAGAACCTGGAACCATAACGTCACAGTGATCATCATGTGGGCCCTCAGTGTGGACCAGCAGTAAGTTATTAATTGTAATCTCCGTTTAAAACTACTTTTCAACCGACTTCAAAAAAAGGAGGAGGTTCTCAATTCGACCCGTATGTTTTTTTTTTTCTATGTTTGTTACGCGATAACTCCGCCAATTATGAACCGATTTGAACAAATCTTTTTTCGGCGTATAGGTAATACCTCAAGGGTGGTCCCATTGACACCAGGTCAGGATCTGATGATGGGATCCTGGAGAAATCGAGAGAACTCTTCAAATATTATAGGCAGACCTATAGTGATTTTTGTGTTTTTCATAATAACTCGTGCAAATGCACATGGTAAGCATAATATTGTGATGCGGAACTGCTGATGAAGACCACATATGGCCACCAGACCTGCTCAATACTAGGTACAAATACAATGCGTGGCTGACGGGCAGGCAACGCATAGCCTAAACCGGTGGACCTAGAGCCATGAAACTTTGTACAGGGGTTTGTAGGGGGGGGGATAAGGGGTTACAGTTAGTATTAAACTCAATCTAATCAAATAGGGTTTGTGGAAGTCGGTTTTTTCTAAAGTTTACTTTTTGTTTCAATTATGAAGCGTCATCATCAAACAGCGTTAGGCTAGCCCCATTGAAACTCTCCGCCCAAAATACACGCAGCAGTAAAATTGGCGCGAAATAACTTGTTCGTAATTCCACTCGATTGGCTCATCATCGGAACGCGTTTTGAACGGCTCTGAGCATCCTCGCCATAAAGCCGTGGCGGGGCGGGCGGCGGGGCGGCGAGGCGGCGGCGGGGGGATGGGAATATACCGGTAGGATTGCTGTTTTACCGGTTAAAATAAATTTTATTAATTGCTGTATGGAGTTGTCAAAGTTTATAAGTACGAGTCAATTTGGGTTCCAGCTAGTGGCACTTAGAGAAGAGGCAAATAATGACGTGCACTACAAGAATATTTTTTTTAGGTAATGGTGATTGCTGTTTCCTGTAATGGATGGCTGAGGCACAATTATATGCCCACCGGTTAATTAATTTGTTGAAAAATGTAAGCATGGAACAAATGTGACAATGACGGACTTCTCTAACATGATTGTTGTCTTTAATCAGGGAGCACTTATCCATAGTGGAGAGCGCATAGATACATTTTCCTTTGAAACACAACTCACCAATTTACGGGCGGCGGGGGACGAGGTAAGAGGGCTGTGATTTGTCAGCCGCTGCGAAACTGTCTGGCGGCCCCTCATCGTACATACATAGGTTGCGTATGCGAACGTTTGTTGAACACAACAAACGTTTGGCGAGCCACATTCCCCCGCAGGCGCAGTCAATTGGATATAAGTCTCTGTCTTTAATCCAAACATGAATTTAGAATGACTGAATAACCGTAATACGCCAATATTGCACCCTCTCGCTCCTGCGTCTATTGTCCGCTAAATTGTCAGTTGGGCCCGCGTGTGTCCTAGAAATCTTACAAACTTGACATATTTGACCGTTACTTCATTACGGTTTAACCGGTTGGCCAACCTTACGATATTAGGACCCTTACATAAAGGCGTTTTCGTTGAACGTAAACGGTTATGGCGTCTCCCGGTAGTATAAACATAGATAACGGTTTGTGAACATGCACAAAATTGACGCGAATTGTCTCATTCCGTGTCAGTTTGGTTGGTGATTTGGTTTTATGCTTGACAGATTTACGTATCAAGATGCTAGAATCTCCGCCACGTGTAGGTAATGCACCATGGCTATGAGTTACAGGGAGGTGCGTCTGTCCAAATGTTGTTTATGTCGGCGGCCGAACACAGAATCGGGCACGTCATGATGTGCGTCGCCAGTTTATGAAATGCCCAAGCCATTACTGGGCAAATCATGAATGGTGGGTTTCAACGAAAACAACTCTTTTTAAAAGCATTTTTATTTAGCACTACGTGATGTTTTTTGTGTTATACATCTCAAACGAACACGAAGACTATTCGGGGGCTTCGTTGCGCTCGCCCCCTTAGTCATCACCTAAGCTACCGCAGGAGATTTCATTGTTTCATGATATTGCACGTTCAATTCTACCATCGGCCGCCGACATATATTATATTGAGAAGACCTAATATAAATAATCGGTCAAGTGCGAGTCGGACTCTTACTCGAGGGTTCCGCACCACCTTTAAAATAAACGGTCAAGTGCGAGGTCGCGCACCAAGGGATCCGATCACACTTGGAGAGCGTTACACGTGTAATTAGGTTTCCACATAAAAAACTAAAGCACTTATGTCATTCATGTAAACCAAATTGAATATTTTTGTAGAAAGACAGATTTTTGCAGTTTTCACATTTTCCCATTTACTTGTGCTATAAGTCCTTGCTGTGTGCCAAATTTCATGATTGTAGGCCTACGGAAAGTACCCTATAGGTTTTGGGTCCATTGCGATTACTTTGAAAATCCAACATTTTTGCAGCATAAACGGTCGAAGCGTTCGATTGCGTTGACCTAAAAGGTTGATTTTTTGACCGAGCGAGCGAAGCGAGCGAAGCGTCTCCGTTTCAGGTTTGGGCAAAAATGCTTTCGTATGTCCGGTTGTTCTCCTCTACAGGTCGCATTTATAAACCGATTCTCGTGAAATTTTGTGAGCAGGTTGGAAAAATAAATAGAATTTTTTACTCGAGCCAGTTTTTGATTTTTTTCAAAATGGCGGAGATATGGGGTTTTAAAATGTAAAAAAATCGCTACAACCCAAACGGCTCGATGGATATTAACAAATGAGGTGTCGTTGGATTCGTAAAGACCATGAGAGTGAAACAGATGAGCGAGCGAAGCGAGCGAAGCGTCTCCGTTTCAGGTTTGGGCAAAAATGCTTTTGTATGTCCGGTTGTTCTCCTCTACAGGTCGCATTTATGAACCGATTCTCGTGAAATTTTGTGAGCAGGTTGAAAAAATAAATAGAATTTTTTACTCGAGCCAGTTTTTTGATTTTTTTCAAAATGGCGGAGATATGGGGTTTTAAAATGTAAAAAAATCGCTACAACCCAAACGGCCCGATGGATATTAACAAATGAGGTGTTGTTGGATTTGTAAAGACTATGAGAGTGAAACAGATTATATAATTTTAGTAAAAAGTCAATAGGTTGTATAAAAGATCGCGAAATGTAGTTTACAAAGTTATTGGTGCGGCTACTTTCATACTGCATGTACGTAACCAGGTACATTCATAAGTTTGTATGTGTTATTGAAAGAAAATTATTTGGGTAATTTTTTTATGTGTGTTAGCAGTTCAGCT
This sequence comes from Argyresthia albistria, assembly GCA_963457715.1. NCBI lineage: Eukaryota > Metazoa > Arthropoda > Insecta > Lepidoptera > Argyresthiidae > Argyresthia > Argyresthia albistria. The sequence continues at coordinate 13,706,389 of OY735252.1, forward strand.
TTCCCACCGACATACTCGCGAGGTCTACAGCTCACAGAGCCACTAGTTTACAGCTATATGCGACCAGAGACCAATTGATATAAATTTCAACTTTATACGTCCACGCGTTCTTGATATAAAAGGTATTTACACACAGACGGACAGACAGACGGACGGACGGGCAACAATCCTGTAAGGGTTTCTTACGGAACCCTTAAAACAAGTGCCCGACAATTTTGTTTTTGCAACTAGAAAAATTACGAGATAAAGATTGATGATATATTGAACTGTCTGGCACTTGTTTCTTGTACGGTGGTGCGGAACCCTGCTTGTGAGAGTCCGACTCGCACTTCACCGATTATTAAATATACTGTATTCATTACTTTAACGTCATCTAGGCGGCGGCTTTCTTCGAGCAAAGAAAGCCGCCGCCGCCGCCGCCGTGACCCTAAAGCACAGATTAATAAATAGTTACTACGTGCCAAAAGTGCCCTAAAGTAATGAATGCAGTATATAATCTACCTTGGACCCCCACTTATCTCCTTTCCTTGTTTCACACACTCGCATATCACCCAACATAAATGTTTAATCGTTTATTTGCGAGTTAAGTTAACGACCGGTGCCGCTAGCGCTGTAATCGACTGTAATCGCTGAAGTATATCTCGAACGAATTAAGTAGACACCTGGCTGGGTTGCAGTAGCGTTTGAGTGACGTAATGACGTCACAAAGCCAGGGTGTCTAGTTACTTTGTCCCGGTAATACATACTCTTAGTAAACTGACATCTACAGTACGCGTAACTTGTAAGCTTGGTGGGACATTGGGCGTCCAATCGTATAGGGGTTTATAGTTAATATTCCTACAATTTTCTCACCTCACGACACTATGCAAGAAAGAAAGGTTCTCTCAGAGCCAAATATACGTGGCGCCGACTTGTGCCTATACTTAATTTTGCTTCGTTCCCTTCTTGAATAAAAAGTATCTGTATTAGTTTTCCCTTTTAATTAAAAATGGCGAGGTTGTATCTATGAATAATTTACCATGCTACCAAGGTTGGATTTTACCGAAAAAAACGTGAAAATAACTATCCCGGGGATACTTTGTATGTCAATGACAGTTCAATATGAGGTCATTATATGAAAAAGTAGAAGATACTCTTGAGTAAAAAGATACTCTTCGTTGGTAAAATTAGCTCGAAGTGAACTGTCACAAGCATAACTTAAAACGAGGATTGCAGAAAAACCTTGGACTCTGGTTGCACATGGCCATTCGGCCGTACCTGATATCACACAAGGAGGCAAAATACTAACACTCTACAGCGGGTTCCCTAACTGATGTGATGACGAATGATGACGTAAACATGGAATATCAACCCTGTGCGGTACGAGTGAGAGGTGCTCTTTGGACGCACAAACAAAGAGGTCAGTCAGTTTCTGAAATCTATTGGCTTTTGTATCAATCCATTGTTACAAAAGCCCATTGATTTCAGCACTAAGCCCGTGGGGTTTCCGGGGTTTCCGGCACTGAACTGGAACACAAGAGGAAGCGTGCGAGTATGCCATTTAAATTTTATGCGGCCCTAAAATTGTAATAATGCCATTTGAGTTAAAAGTTGAAATGTATTTTGGTAGATTGGGTCATGAAACGTTACAGGTAGCCTGATCTATCTACTATTGCTATATCAACCACATTTTACATACACAGTCATCTGTTTTATGACTACGAAGATTTTGGTACTACCCGATTCAAGATAATGTAAGTGAAACTTAACATTTCAAATCTTACCTCACAACTATAAGGTTCTAAATAGAATGATAAAGGTTCGATCAGGGATTGAATCTGTTAGCAAAATTTATATTCAATGACTGTCTACTGAAAGTTTGATAGAAACGAAGGTACAGGCTCGCCTTTGTACGTGTGTTTTGAGTTGTTTTCTGTTAATGTTACTGTTGAAATTATTATTTGCAATAAAGAATTGTGAATTGAATTGAAGGTATTACTTACCGTCGGTATGGAAAAAATTATGTTGTTTTTGTAGGTTTAATAATTAGTTTTTCGACACAGGAATACGGGTTCCTGAAAAGCAAGATAATGGATACCTAAAGAGAACCGCCAGTGTCTCATTATTGCCACTGAGCCACCCTTTTGTTATCAGAATCGGTCGCCAGGGGGATGGCCCTATTGAGAGTAGTGAGAGATTAAAGCTGCCTCGTGCAATTACTGGGATTGAGTTTGATGGTGTAATAGCGCTTTCTGGGTGTCTGTTTCAATAGGATTATTTATACCCACTGAATATCGTAGGAATTGCCAAAGGCGCTAGGTTCAAAACCTAGTAAGATTAGAAAGCGAGGTTAGTTTAGGGTTTTAATCAGTGTGTGATTCCATTCCATAGCAACAGAGTTTTAGACGAATCCATTTTTACAAAAAATAGGGGTTATAGAATTTTAACTGTCTGTAGAGTTTGTGTGCGGATTCAAAAGCCTTTCTTTTTATCGGTAAAAGACTTCACTGTGATGGTTCTTAGCTGTTTTATTTACAACAATCTATTAGTGGTTAGAAAGTTTTATCCAAGTGAGCCAAACTTTAGTCATTTATGGTTTCATCTGTTGTGAAAAAGGTCATGAAAGTTGATGAAATCCTTATTCTTAGATGTGGGAAGCAGTAAGGAATATGGAACCCTAACAATCTCCTTACTAAGGCACTGGTCCCACCGCCGACGATGACTAGAAACGAGTTGGCGAGCAGCGAGAAGCGAGTGTGTAGTTCTGATAGTTTTGTCGCAAACGTAGGGCAAAAGGAGAAAATAAACAACTATTTGACTAATTTATTACATACACAATTTATACGATATAAAAGCTTACGCTTATAAGAGTGAACGTACATCCATACATACTGACATACATATCACTGATATACATAAGCACATACATTAAATAAAAGCATTTAAATTTTAAAGCAGTGCAAATTAAATAAAAGCTTTTAATTAAGAACAAAACACAAAACTTCTTCGAATTCAAACAACGGAATTACGTAAAAATGCTTTTAAACAATTTTTCAAAACTAGCTATAGAGAGACAAATACACAATTATTTTCATACAAATGAAAGACCGCATGAGCACTAAATCAAATTAAGATCTCAGCTAAAATATTTTCTCCGCATGGTGTTAATTTTGTAACACTACACTACAGTCATAGCAAGACATGTCATTTAAAAATTGTCGAAGACTAAACATAAAACATAAACATTTACATACACGCACATACATTGCTTCTGCCCAATACCCTGTGTCGTGGGAACCAGAAACAGTTTTTAGTTTTTTAGTTTTTAAATGGTCTTTATTAATCAAAAATACAATGTAGTAGCAAAACACCCAGTGTAAATGGTAAATCCTGGGTTTTTGAGAGGCTTTAGGGTAACAAAATTTTAAGGTAATTTTTATAAACCTATTAAAACTATTGAACTAGAAACAGCGACATCACAAACATGTAAAACAGTTTGAAGTTTACCTTGTCAAAATGTAGCTGACACAATAAATGCACAGGATTGTCAAGAAATGGCATTATTTAACTACCATTTCTTGACAGAGTATAAAAGTTTTTTTTTTTTTTAACTTAGTTCCTTGTCAAATTCACTTTCGAACTACTGAAACAGACAATTTGAATATCTGACTAAGAAAGAACAACGATCGCAGAGCTACCAATGGATAATACCCGCATCAAAATACGATCACTACTCGTAATCCGTTTACTATGGCTCTGTACCACAGACAGAACACAAACCTCCTTTTTCGAGGGTTAAAAATGCCAGCGATTTTTCGATTTCCATCGAGAAAAGCGGTCTCGTGTTGTCACGGGCGACAAAAAGCGACGACCACACTTTCCTACTGACAAGAGTTAGTAGTCAGACTCTACACTACAAGCGGAATTATTTTAGTAGAAAATGCAGCGCGAGCCAGCATTCATTATCATTAGGATGGTCCTCAATTTAGCGGCAACATTTTCTAGGAAACTGTAACAAACAAAGGTTTTATACGGTGTGTTAAATGTTTATATACAAAATTCTAGGTACCTGTTACAGATCTGCCAACTTATCTGTCAACTGGTGGGTGTGTGGCTTTGGTGGCTTTCTAGTATTGCTTTATTTGGGAATTTCGTCCGTGCTTAGAATGGAATTTCAAAGATGGCAGTCGTAGTTCTGAATTCTGATGATTCACAGGTAACTTAGTACGGCTGTATATGGATGATAAATATTATGGCCTGTTCCAAAGAGTCTCGGCAAGCTTTATGTGACAGATTCTTCTATCATTTTATAACAATGTTTACGATTTATCTGTTCAAAAGGTCTTAACCGAGACTGTGTGGAACAAGGCAGACTATCATGAAGTCGCACTTACTTGAAAATACCTAAATAGTTGTCTCGAAAGATGTCAAACTCATTAATTATCTTTAAATGTGATGTAACAAAAATACATGCATTCCTTGAAGCCTATTATAGCTACACTTTCAGCCGTATATCAGACACTACTTTCGCTCGTAAAACTTGGATCATTCGACTATGAGCAATTCCACGGACTGGTAACTCTGGGAACAATGTAATGTAATGTAATGACATAAAACAAAACGGTTAATGCGACAAATGTTTACTATGGTGATAGTGCTGCTGGAGGCTTCTGCTAGCACCACTAAAAACAATGAATTACAAGCACTTAAAAATTCAAAAGGTCCTGCGTACAAACAAAAAGTTAATTTTTAGGTTTTCCTTTGTGTTTAATTCTACATTCTTTTAGTAAATTCAGTTGCGGCCGAGGAAAATTTACAAATCTAGGTGATGGCTTCTAGAAGAGAAGATCTACAAGTCAGATTATCGCACCAGAAAAATAAATAGTTATTTATCCAACAAGTGAGGAAAGTTCGTTTTTCCTATGAGTTTTGATTTTGAGTCTTCAGCGAACGAAGGATTGAAAAATAGAATCACGAGCGCAGCGAGTGATTATAAAATTCAATCCTGAGTAAGCGAAAGACTCAACAAAACGAATAGCAAATGAACTTGCTCACATGTTGCATACAAAACTTTTCACCACTCCCAGCAAGAAAGTATTCAGTCACCATAGGTAAATAAATTAAATAGTCACAAAGCAAATCAAAAAGATTCTTTATTATAAAATAAAATAAATAATCAGTGATCATGAATGACCTACAGTAATTTAATTCAATTTCTTATATGCTGGATTTTATTGGTATGTTTATTTTATGATTTTGTTTTATTGGTAAGTTTCTGAAATTATCTGGTTAACAATTACAGTAAGGCCTGTAATAACCACTTTTACAGCCTTATCTTTACTATTAATCTTAACTTATAAGTATTTCTATTGTAAGTATAAAATTATTTATTTTTTAAAATATCTTTAAAACTTAACATAAAAATCAGGCAAGGTTAGTTTCTGAACGGAATCATTACTTTCCTCACTGTTCAAACAGTGAGGAAAAACTAACTTTCCTCACTGTTTTCGTAGAGGAAAGACACTTCTTTCGTGCGGGAGTGGTGAAAAAGTTCTTTCTTGACATTTTTTCCTTCATAAAGTGTTCATTGTTGGCGCAGTCAAGCTGCAACGAGATAGATTTTATTAAAACTTATGTCTCTGCAAACAGAGAAGACTCGGCCATAAAGTGAAGTTTGTAACAACTTAACTCGGCTCGGAGTAACTTTAACTCGAGTTTTCGATGCAATATCGAATTTCAGTCGGCTCGTAAACTACTAGACGTTGATGCAATTACAACGGCTACACTCAATTGTGTAATGTAAACCACTTCTGTACAGACGTCTTATAAAACTTATCTACAATACAATTTAGTTTTACCAAAAAGTTTTACAAGAATAACCCTGAATAACCAACCACCACCAAAAAGTTTTACAAGAATAACTATCCCGGGGATAACTTGTATGACAACGACAGTTCAAAATGAGGTGATCTGATCTGGGTGTTACTAATGTCCTGAGCTAATGTCCATGAAAAAGAAGAAGATACTCTCGAGTAAAAGCACAGATTAATAAAGAGTGGTAAAAGTTACTCTCTCGTTGGTAAAATCCAGCCATATTTGAAAATAAACTAAAACTAGAAAGGCGAGTCCATACTTTTACAGCTTTCCAACGATCTTTTTCTTAGGAACTATAGTGTATCTAATATAACAGTAACTTGACAGATGTCAATCTTAGCCTATTAGTGAGGGGATATCTATATATATAAAAATGAATTGCTGTTCGTTAGTCTCACTAAAACTCGAGAACGGCTGAACGGATTTATCTTATCTTAGTCTTGAAATGTTCGTGGAGGTCTAGGGAAGGTTTAAAAGGCGAGAAAAAAACGAATAGTTTCCGGGAAAACCCTAAAAACAGCCCTTTTCTATTTCCTATACAAACGTTTTCTAGAGTCAATTTGAACTTTATTGCTATTCAATAAAGTTCATATTAAATTGAGGCAGTACGAAGTCTGCCGGGTCAGCTAGTTGCTCATAAAAATCGATTAATCATAATTGAAACAAAAAGTAAACTTTAGAAAAAACCGACTTCCACAAACCCTATTTGATTAGATTGAGTTTAATACAAACTGTAACCCCTTATTCCCCCCCCCCTTGGGGAATTAATTTTGTCAAATCTCATATCAGTGCTACACCACGCTACTAAGGAACCCCTGTACAAAGTTTCATGGCTCTAGGTCCACCGGTTTAGGCTATGCGTTGCCTGCCCGTCAGCCACGCGTTGTATTTGTACCTGGTATTGAGCAGATCTGGTGGCCATATGTGGTCTTCATCAGCAGTTCCGCATCACAATATTATGCTTACCATGTGCATTTGCACGAGTTATTATGAAAAACACAAAAATCACTATATGTCTGCCTATAATATTTGAAGAGTTCCCTCGATTTCTCCAGGATCCCATCATCAGATCCTGACCTGGTGTCAATGGGACCAATGGGAAGGTAAACCCTTTCAAACAAAAAAATAATATTCCAAATCGGTCCATCCGTCTAGGCGCTATCGAGGCACATACATAAAAAATAAAAAAATAATAAAAAAAAAACAAATATCCGGACAAATTGTAAACCTCGTCCTTTGGGAAGTCGGTTAAAAAGAATGGATACACCCTTTAAACATTTGTGAATCGGAAAGATATCTAAGATTTTATTCTTGATTCTTCAGTTACCTTAAATATGGTAGAAAATAAAATAATAATATCTTGTAAGTGCTAATAGCAGTGATGGCGATGACAAATCTTCTGTTATACCCTATCCAACATAGGATGATTTCTGAAAATTCTGTCTCTGTTGTAGATACGGGCCCTCCGACCGCCCGCCCTCCAATCCCCTGTGTTTCTAGGGCAGGCGAAAAAACGTACAATGACCTAAAGTATTATGTTAGCGTCGTAAGAAAACGATACGTATCGCCCTCTATGCACTTCTGTATCGTTTCCGCGTTGTGTTGCGTTTCGTGGTACGGGGTGGGGTGAGCGACGCTAACAGTCAGAGATAATAAACATGTTCAAAATTGGTTCTAGTTTTCGAGTGCGAGCTTTTAGTTGCTCAGGTCCAAAACCATGTATATATGTAATTAAACATCTTTCAGACATCAGCAAACAATTTTATTATAAATAACATACATAGATATAATAAATAAATTTTTTAATTATAATTTTATTTATTCCCTACATTCATACGACTGATAATTTGAACCTCACCAAAAATGGTTGGTGATCACTGTGGTAGGCACAAAAGTCAATGTCCGTGTTTTCGCCTGCCCTAGGAACACAGATACACAGCGACTGACGCCATTGTCATTATTTGTTCGAGAACTCTTTACTTTGAGCTACCAAGGACTAGAACGAATTCAACGCTGGGAATGCTTCTCACACATGTGAAGGAAAATAAACGGTCGAGTGCGACTCATGGACCAAATGTTCCGATCGCACTTGGAGATATCATATAACAGTGTAATTAGGTTTCTACATAACCCTAAAAACTAGTAAAGCCCATTTTCCAAGCAAATTTCCCCACCGAGGGGCACAAGCCTTTACCCGGATACGAGTAAGCTAAGCGTACTCCTCTACGCTGGGAAAAAGCAGCTGCAGTAGCTCATATTTTTAAAAGCCTGGAAAAATTTAGTTTTGTCTTTCAAGAGCAACTTTTACTTATACATAATTATTATTGTGTGCCGAGAGAAATTTCCGAAGAACAGATGACAAAAGGCGTAATTTGTGAAATGCCGGAAAAACACAAAATAGCTGGGACTGCATAATTATTTCCAAACACGCTCCGTTTCAGACAAAAACACGCTGGCGCGTAACAAATTCCCACAAAAGGACACTTTCTTCTAATTTACAGTTAACTCGGTTGTACTTGTAAACACACTTGCATTTATTGACCAGACTCGCTGGCTGACTGTCGAGAAGGCTCTGGAGATACTGAAAACTACAAGTTAGAAAAAATAAACTAAAACTTAACATAATTTAGGCATTATAATGTCGTTAAAAGGAGTGATCGTGACATTAATCATGATGTTAGTATGCTGTTATTGTGAAGAAAATACCTTAAATGAGGGGCTTATGGTGGACGAAGGACGAGCCAAAAAGAAAAAGAGCAATCTCCGAATTTGGGGTAAGTTAAATAAAATTAGTAGATTTTTAAATGACAACTATAATTATATTTAAATCAGCCACGACATATCACTTGTTTCCTTGTTAGGGCTTATAACTTTTGAACCACTGAACCAATTTTAATCAAACATGACTAATGGCCAATCCCAATAACCTATCTTCTATCCATAATCTGCAGATTTGAGATTGCTAGTGTCAATTTTGACATAAACCCCATAGCGCAACTGTCAAATGTAACGCGTAATCTGCAGATCACGGATAGAGATAGGTTATTGGGATCGGCCGTTAGGGACAATCTTTCAAGCCTCAGATAAGGTTTATCTATCTGTCTGTCTCACGAATTTGACATTTCACAGGTACAAGAAATGTCAAATAAAGTTATTTATCACAGTCGCTATCTGGGTAGAGAAAGTTCACCCTAGGAACAGACGTTTCAAACTTATAACATCCCTATATTTTGCTATATTTTTCTCTGGGGTCGCAATCACAAGTGACCGCCGCGATATTTTTCTCCAATAATAAAAGGAAGTGGATCCTTAATTAAATTGTCGGCCGTAGCTTTTATCACTACAAGGACTTCTTTAATAATTGTGTTTTTGTTTTCATATTTGATCAAATCAATAAAGCTTCCTTGCCACGCCACGGTCGTGCTATTTGGCTATTTAGAGGGTTTGTTATTTGTATGTCACACATAACACAGCGATATGCCTTCTCCCATATAGAATGGCAGAGGAACAATATTATGGCACGATTAAGCAGTTATTCGATACTCCATTTTACGTGACAGGGGCTACCCCATCACTCGAGACAAATTCTAAAGAGATTGAGGGTGAGAAGGGAACGTAAAATTACTAGCGGAGCTCTACACATTCTGTTCAATCATAGCGGCAATTCTCGCGTTATCATCTCTGTCATCATCATCATTCCATCATTCCACCATTCATCTCCATGGTCGTAATATAAATTCTAGATACCAAATATCTCCATCGAAAACAAAAAAAATATATCTCACGACCCGCCTTACGTCCAACCGAGAATTAACTATGAATCGAGATCGTTTTAGACGGAGGTAACCAATCAATCTCTGAACTATGGAGATGAAATCTCCCATTGGGGGCCTGGGTGCCCCGTTGAGTGAGACATTACTTAAGTTCCCGCCGATTCTCCAAGTTCATCTTCAAATCGAAGGGTGAATCGATCGAATCCTCATGTAATTTCGCAGACCGTGTCGTCGTGTCGTGTCGTGCGTGCGTCCTCGCGGTTTCAGGCTTGCTTCCCAGACAGGAGGTGCGCGATCGAAACTTTTGCGAGCATGAACTAATGGAATAATTTTATCTTGCACATTATACAGATATTCATACCTAATGGAAAAATCGTGGTGAAACCTTCATATATCTCCTTAGTTTCGATTCACGAGATCCCAAAAAATTAATATATGGTTAAACAAACATAAACACAAACATTTACATACAGGCACATACGTGCCTCTGCCACCCCATATGTCTAAAAACTAGGGTTTGATAATAAAATCGCGAGAATCTCCACAGCATTGTCATTTGTTTCTATCGTGCAACTCACGGTGTCTGTTGTTCTTTGGCATGATTCTCGCGCATTCGACATACGATATCTACACCTAAGTATATCGGGTGATTTTATATGGGAATATGTCAATATAGGTCTCGATATCCGTATTTCGAGGCGCGAGAATCATACCACTGTACTTCGTATTGAATTTTCCGTTCTTCCAGGCGTCCTCCTTCTACTCATCGTCGGGAAATTAGCCGTGGAGAAGCTTCTAGCCGCGCTATTCCTTTGGGGATCATTCCAGAAGTTCTGCTACCTTGCCGGGCTTGCCATCAGCTACTTCATGTCAGCCAAGCCCAGCCGGCCAGCTAGCAAGCCGAGCCCGGAACCCATCAACAATGACTACAACACTTTGGGCTACAGCTACGGACCCCCGGATCCTGGGTTTGGTGGTTCGAATGTGGAACAAGTTGGGGGTAATACAGTGGAATCTGGTAGTTATGGAGCGCCGCTTAACAATTGGCCGTATAATAGGAGGAGTTTAAATGAAGATTAGGTTTAGAAAGACGTTAGTTAGTTAGTTAGCCACCCGAATGGAGTTAAGGTAGACTCTGAAGTAGGAAGCCATATGAGCTACATTACAATTCAATGTACAAATCTTTGGTGCACACAAACATTTTAGCAGTTACAGTAGCAGAAAATCATGAAACTTTACCGTTATCTCTTCCACTCTACCTTGTCGAGTGGTCGAGGAGGTCACTGGTCTTTTTATTTAAAAAAAAAACCTTTTCTCGTTGGAAAATTTGGAATGTGAATGTGCATTATGCCTATGCCTGGTTTTAGCAAGTTTTAAGAGCTAGTGTTATCGTATTTATTGTTAGACGTAAGTTTAATCTAATAATAAACTATATTTTTTTACACTGTTGTATATTTTAGTTCGAACATGTACTATGAATATTAAAATGATACGGCACTAACGACAGTGTTTCTTTGCATTTCTAGGCTTTTAGTACTTGAAAATTAAAAAATGAAAATGAAAAATGTTTATTAAAACAGCATACAACAGTAATCTGAGGATACCTATTATAGGTAACACTATCCACGACGACGCGTGACGTAGCTATTTGCATCTTTCTTTTTCATCGAGGTACTCTGCTGAAAGACAAAGATGCAAATAGCTACGTCACGCGTCATCGTGGATGGCGGTACCTATAATAGTTTACATGGTATATTAAATAATTATTTGTTTGGCTATGAAACTCGTACACTCGTTGCTGTCGGAAAGGTAGGTAACTAGATATCACCATCTACTACAGCTCATCTCTCATCATCTGCATCATGTCGTCTTCCTCGTCAGTCCAGGTGTCTTCGTCTGGGCTCATTTGTCCCATCGCCTCCATTCTCCTTTCCATCGTCACCTTGTCCAGTAGATGCTCCATCTCCATGTGCATACAGTCGTTGAACATGGACGCGTATTCGCAGATTTCGAAGACGTCCTTGATTACGTCCACGCATTGCTCGATCGCTTTCCGCAGCCGGATCATTACCTCGGCATTGTCCCCGTAGACAGCTTCGTTGCTAGAGATCAGGTTATCCGGGCTGACTTTGTTTTTGACAATCACTTCGTTTCTCTTCAGTATGCACGCGACGAAGCATTTCCCCTGCATCGTGGACTGAGGAAGTCCTTTTAGGAACTGATCAATGTCCGCACCGGAAGCCCTGACTTGATGCGCGCACTCTGTTATGTTTTTCCTGAATGGCTCAACACCTGCGTTCATTTTGTTCATTTGCTCCATTTGCTCTTCGGACGATGGAGGCTGGAAAGTCACCACGAGGTAAGCCGCTGATACAAAAATTAGAGGTACGAATACTTTCGCAAAACTACACATTATGTTTTTAGTTTTTATTTCCCATTGCGACCGCTCAGACTTGGAAGTTCTCATGTTCTGGTCGTTTACGCTGAAATTTTATCGGGCCACACTATTAATTGGTCGTTAGTTTAGCACGATACTGAAGTTGAGATTGTGGTCGTTGTAGGTAAGCACCTAACACCGATCTTATAGCTGTATGAGTTGCACAGATTTTAGTACTTGCGTAACATTGTTAGTGGTTTGATTAACAGGTAACTAACTATTGTATTATAGTTAGTAATTAGGTAGGTAGGTACATTAAAAATCTTTATTTACTGGGCCGGGCTGCATTACTTAAGAATTCAGTATTCACGCTACTACAGGTACACTAGAGCTAACTATTTCTAATAATTTTAACTAGGGGTAAAAAGGAGTTATGTATTTGGTGACAAAAGGTGAAAGAGAGAAGTAACCTACACCAAAACTCGCTTATTGACAGAGAAACTTGGGGTGCACTGTACCTATATTGTAATAGTTACCTACTTACATTTTAATCAAACCTGAAAAGAAACCTGACTTCAATCATAATGACTGATTGCAAGATAAACTAATAACAAAAAACCTGTATTAAACCCCATTTGATTAGGAACCATTTGAGTATCGTATCCCCAATCCCAACCCCTAAATATCAACAACTACCTACCTAATTCCGGTGGCCGTATGTAGTCTTCATGATCAATTGCACTTTTTTTAAGAATCTCTGCTATTACTTTACCATCTTCTCTTCTTCACCATATGCCATATGACGAGTATTAATTACTCAGAAACATAAAAGTAATCATAGCACAACCTCTAGGTTGGAGTAGTCGGATAACACATCTAATAAAATGTCGAAAAAAAGGTACCGACGTACTGAAAACCTCCTCCCTTTTTGAAGTCCTGTACAAAGGCTTGAATAATGAAAAACCATCACGTTTCACAATTTACCGAAATACCTTTTTCCACCATTCCTTGTACCATGCACGAACTGTTAGCATTATCTTTATGACCTCTACTGCGTGCAGATAAAGGTTCCATAGCAGTACTCAAACTTGTTTCGACAGTACAACATCAATCGTTATCCAACCATGAGGATCAAACCGCACACTTCCCTATGACATTGCGTAGCAGTTTTCCCGCACAATTTTACCCTTATCGGGTGTCCCTCATTTGGGTGTAAGGGCGTTTGTCCTTCACGAGGTTTAGTCCGCGTCAAATTTCTTCGTCTTTGAGCAAACTGTCACCACTCTCTCACTCAATCCACTGTAAATTTTACCCAAAAATACGCACAAAAATACAAAATACAAAATCATTTATTTCACCTAAAAGTGTATGTTAGAGTTGGGGAGATTCAGGCACGGGAATCAGAATATGATTAGCTTGTGGCTCCCGCACTAGGCACAGCCTGTATCGCGGGAACGTCTACTGTTTATAATGTTTGGTATACATGATGGTAGCAGGTTAAAACATTAGGTTTAATTTAAAATAGCAAGGTAGATATTTTAATACACAAGTAACAGGTGATTTAAACATGATAAAGCTAAAAAACTAATAACCGGCCAAGTGCGAGTCGGACTCGCGCACGAAGGGTTCCGTGCCATTATCTATAAAAAACCGCAAAAAAAAATGTATGGGAGCCCCCCCTAAATATTAATTTAATTTTAATTTAATTATTTATTTTTAAAGTAAATAATATACTCAATATATTGTGAACATTTTAAGCGTCTACCTGCTACCAATATCAATATCGAGCAAAAATGAGCAAAAAAATCACGCTTGTTGTATGGGAGCCCCCCTTAATATTAATTTTCTTTTGATTTTTAGTATTTGTTGTTATAGCGGCAACAGAAATACATCATCTGTGAAAATTTCAACTGTCTAGCTACCACGGTTCATGAGATACAGCCTGGTGACAGACGGACGGACGGACAGACGGACAGCGAAGTCTCAGTAATAGGGTCCCGTTTGGCACCCTTCGGGTGCGGAACCCTAAAAATGATGGTTATGCAGCAGAAAAATTTCCACTTACTAAAATGTGTGTTTGTGAGTGTGTGTGTGAGGATATGTGAGAGGGTGTGTTAGGGTGTGACGGTGTGTCTGTGTGTGCGGGGAGAGTGTTTTTGTATAAATAATAAATACAGGTAGAGTATTTCTATGATTGTGTTCCAATGAAGTCTTCAGTCTGGTTATAGTTCATGCCAAGAAGCCATTGTCACATTTTGTGTTTAGCTTCAGATGGTGAGGCGTGTTTGATGTCACAGGCTTGAACGACCTTATTGTAAACTAGTTTTTACGTACCTGAATTAGTTTTTTTTTTACAAAATTAATGTATGTAGAATTAGTAAAAACTAACCATATCTCCATAATCGCAGTGCCGGCCATTATATCCTCTTAGATTGTTTTAGAACATTTTTAGGGTACCGTACCCGAAGGGTGCCAAACGGGACCCTATTACTGAGACTTCGCTGTCCGTCCGTCCGTCCGTCCGTCCTGTCTGTCACCGGGTCCGTCTGCACGAACCGTAATAGCTAGAAAGCTGAAATTTTCACAGAATGTGTATATCTGTTGCCGCACCAACCACAAATACTGAAATACGAGAGATATTGCAAATTAAAGGGGGCCCCGATACAAGAGACGTGTTTAGATACACTTGCGCATTTCAAAATGGAGATCTTGACTGAAACTGTTTATTTATTGTCATAGCAACCATGTCATAGACACTTAAACTACACATTTAAATATGATAGCATATTTCGCGTCAACCCACATGGTTGTGGTTAGCGGTGCGGTATGATGTAGACTCTCAATCCGGAGGTCGTCGGTTCAAATCTCGTGAAGGCATAAACTTTTTAAATTTTCTTTTTGTTTATTTTTTTATTGTTTTGAGTGCTTTTGATTTGTTGTACGATGGTACGGTACCCTTCGTGTGCGATACCGACCCGCACTTAACCGATTTTATTTAACGTGTTTTTGACATACTACATATAGCGGTTACGGGTGATGTTTTTTTTTTTTAAATCGAAATCAAAATTTTAAAAATTTAATCAAAAAAAATAATTTAAATATTCATTTGGGTCGAGGAGTCACACACAGTCACTTTGGATTCTAAGTGTCCATTTTTCTTATCGTTTTTTTTAGTTTTCCGGCAAAAATATTTATTTTTTGTGGTCGGACGGACCAGATGCGATTACAATGGGTTATAGTATAGGCATTACGCTAACATATTGCATTTCGGATGACGTGTCGCTTATCGATATTTAATATATATCCTTAGACGTAACATGTAAGAACCTAAACGTCCAACGTCCACAAAGGACCACGATCTTTTGTTCTGTTTTTCGTAGGTTTTGAACTTAAGGTCGATTCACATTCACACATATCAGTGATCCCACCGATGCGGCACAGGTCCGGCACAGGGGTCCGTGTCAGTGAAAAATATTCCGTAAACGTCCGTGACGTGTCCGTGACGACACTGACAAGTGTGACTACTCTCATAGAGAATGTATGGAAGAATATTTTTCACTGTCACGGACCTGTGCCGGATCGGTAGGATCACTGATAATTGTGTGAATCGACTTTATCTCGATGTGGGTAGGTTGAAAATCGCTGCGCAGGCCGTGCACGTCGAACGGACGGTTGTGTACAAGCATGCACACGAGTAGGGAAATGCATAAATAAGTAATACATTTTTAAATAAAAGGGTACATTTTGTTTGAGCTGTCTGCATCTCTTCGAAATTTTATTTACGAGTTCTCGGATTGGACGCCGCGAAGCGTCTTTAGAATAATTTTACTTAATTAAAAGCATTCGTTGAGCGAACATTAAAGTATTATGTTCGTTATTTTTCAGTAATGAATAAAAAGTTTTACTTACTACAATAAAATTCTATTAAACTGGGCCGCTTTTTGAGAAAGGTTTAATGAAATTAGTCTGTTGTGAGTTTAGTCATTAAAGCAAAAAGCTTCTCTTTGATGGCAATGCAGTGCCTCTCGGGGGCGATTTTGCAATCGTCAAAAATGTGCAGATTGACTTTACTTCGAGGTGGATAGCCCATTTTGAATTTCTGTGACAGGAGTGCACCTAAAACGTAATGGACGCTGTCAGAGGTGATATGTGACAATTGCATGTTGTCTATGGCAGTACCCATACAACACACTTAGTTAGGGCCCGTCCGTACGCACACCGTTTTTTTTCCGCGCGAATTTTATCCAACAATTCTGAAACACTGCAATACTTACTAAGTATGGGAGTAGCCAGCCGCACTGGCGATTTTTTTCGCAGATATCTGCATACAAATTAGCGCTTTATTCCCGAGAATTTTTGATTCGCGCTAAAAAAAATCGCTGTGCTTGCGGGCCCTTTATTAAAAATTATAAGTATTAATATTTTTCTATGGATCATTTCATGTATCTGAAATAAACGATTTGAAGTTGAATTTGAATTTATTTCACATTTATGCTCTGTTTTAATGTTTTATTAAACCTAATTCTCAGATCTCGTCAAATTGCAAATAGAAGTGCAGCTTTCCAACGGTCTGTGCGGGTAGCAGGAAAAAGGATTTGAATTGAGATGTATGTCAGTGACTCTTATTGTACAGTCATGTTAGTATTTAAATAAATCCTTGTAAACAATTGACGGATCTCTACAATATTTTACGGAATCCACGGTATCCATCTTACCTACGGTCTCCGTTTTCAATTTCTTTCTTCCAGCAGGCCTCGGAGAACTCAAGCAGTGTCCTTGCTCACAGTACCACCTCATGGCACCGCGTCCTATGAGCACGGATTTAGACTTCGTGCTATCCGCTTGTGGAACGCACTCCCCTGCACCATCAGGGATAGTCCTACTCTCAGTATTTTTAAAAGTCGTGTGAAGAAGCATTACCTATCTTTATAGAATTATGGGTAGTATGTATGTATAGTATTTATTAGTTTATGTATATTATATGCCAACAAAACATGCATATGCATATACAAAAACGCCAGTCTCGCGGCCTGCGCAGTTTATTCTACCGTAAAAAGTTGTGAGATCTAATTTTAAACCAAGTCGGTTAATTTAACCAGTATCTGTGTATGGTAGAATCTTTCCAACAACTTTATTATCGTATACTGTTAAGTACCTACCTAATTAGTTAACTAATAACATTTATAGTGATCGGATCAATATAAGACATCTTTATTTCTTCAATAATAATTAGAATGACTTGGCAATCGCACGTAGAAAAGTTGTCGACTATAGGACCGTGTGTGCAACGTAATGTACCTATTGCTCTCGCTCCGAAATAATTCGTTGTTTTCTTATAAGTTAAGTTTATCTTTATTTAGAGATATGTTGTGTTGAGTAATAATATTCATTTGTGCTCTGGGTGCTATAGAGTGGTCAGTTGAGCGCGATTGCCAAGTTATTCTAATTATTATTGAAGAAATAAAGATGTCTTATATTGATCCGATCACTATAAATGTTATTAGTTAACTAATTAGGTAGGTACTTAACAGTATACGATAATAAAGTTGTTGGAAAGATTCTACCATACACAGATACTGGTTAAATTAACCGACTTGGTTTAAAATTAGATCTCACAACTTTTTACGGTAGAATAAACTGCGCAGGCCGCGAGACTGGCGTTTTTGTATATGCATATGCATGTTTTGTTGGCATCTCATCTCTTTTTGTAAGTAACTTTCCTTTTTTTCTTTTCGGGTACTATTTCTTGTGCGTTAGCTACCGACTTTCTCAAAGCCCACTCCCTATCTCTATGGGCTCTTCTCTGTGGCTTTGATGTTACGATTTGTGACAAGTCTGGGCGGTGAATTATATAAATATAAATCATACCTCAAACCAAACCATACCGCGATTCAGGAAATGCACACCTGTTTTAAAATGCACTGTTTTAAAATGTATCCTGTCCATCCTGGGTTTGCTGGAAGAAATCTCTTTTTAGAGATAAGCTTGCCTTTGTTCATGCCTTTTCTGTATTGTTTGTGTTTTTTTTTCTGATATGTGCAATAAATATATACGAAATACGAAATACTTAGCGACATCTAATGGGGAATAGCGATATTAGACAATATTGTAACCGCTTTATTAGGGTTCCGTACCCGAAGGGTACCAAACGGGACCCTGTTACTGAGACTTCGCTGTCCGTCTGTCCGTCCGTCCGTCCGTCCGTCTGTCACCAGGCTGTATCTCATGAACCGTGGTAGCTAGACAGTTGAAATTTTCACAGATGATGTATTTCTGTTGCCGCTATAACAACAAATACTAAAAATCAAAAGAAATTTAATATTAAGGGGGGCTCCCATACAACAAACGTGATTTTTTTGCTCATTTTTGCTCGATATTGATAATGGTAGCAGGTAGACGCTTAAAGTGTTCACAATATATTGAGTATATTATTTATTTAAAAAATAAATAATTAAATTAAAATTAAATTAATATTTAGGGGGGCTCCCATACATTTTTTTTGCGGTTTTTTATAGATAATGGCACGGAACCCTTCGTGCGCGAGTCCGACTCGCACTTGGCCGGTTATTTAAATCATAGCTGGAACCAAACCATACCGCGATTCAAGATACACATAGCGACTAGCGACATCTAATGGGGAATAGCGATGAATCGAAGTAGTCGTGTACTGAGCTTATTGATAATTAATATATTATGAAATTGGGGCTAAAATTGCGCAATGTTTGAGTTTTCCTTGGCTTTGCAGGCTAAACTCTACCCATGCTCAAAATTTTAAGCTTGTGGGTTCGCTAGAAGTAACCTTTAGAGTTTTCATGATCGTGAATCAGTGAGTCAGTGAGTGTCAAAATTGAGGAACTTTGAATTGCTGTACCTTCAACTCTACTGGTTCAAATTTATTGAAATTTTGAGAATATGTCTTATGACATGGTGCCTTTTAGCCGCCGGGAATTCAGGTTTCTATCTTTATCCACAACGGAGTAACAGGTAGGTCAAATATGCTCTGAATGGCTTCCTGTAAAGGATGTTACTGCTGCGCCCGTATGTTTTGCTTTTTGCTCGACTTGGCTTGGGGGCGCTGCCGCGCCCCCAGATTAATATATTTCATATTTATTTATATAAGTATGCACTAGTTTATGTAGTCTATTGATTTGTAAGTAATAATTATATGTATTGTACACATGGGTCTACTCCTGCTCAGCAATCCACCTGTCTCATCCCTATTTGGTTTGCTGGAAGAGATCTCTTATTAGAGATAAGCTCGCCTTTGTACACGTTTTCTATGTTTTTTACTGTCCTATGTAACTTTTTGTGTGCAATAAAGAAATTATGAATTATGAATTATGAATTATAACGGACTCAAGTAGTGAGCCGTACAAAAACCAGCCTTTTTTAAAGTGGTGATAGGATACCGAGCCGCGAAAGTAGAGAGAGCGAGAAAAAAAGAGGAGTGATGCGCTTTGTTTTGATGGCGGTGAGGAAAACAGAACTAATATGTAAATTATCGTAAGTTGGTTTGAAGACAATAATGTAAGTGTTCCTTTGTTTTAATTACTTCATTCTAATGTACCTAATGCTATGACGGAATTTGTATGTTAACCCAATTGTTACCTCAGATCATAGATCGTATCTAATTCAATTCACATTCAATAAACCTTTTTTTATGTACGCAAATAAGTATTTCATTCATGCCCACATAAATACATGATCAATCAAGTAGGTACCATTACCCTCTTTCTGTAATGTTTACAGTCACAAGTTTCATTTCATCTGGGTGTCAAGTCTGGTAAAAGTCCACATTGTTATGTTAATGCTAGCTAGTTACAGCATAAAATGGGCATTCCGGTACTTGAGTAAGACGATTAAGCTGTACAACATCTGTACTGCATCTGTATTAACACATAGTACTTTCATAGCATAACACGTCAAAATAAGAGGAATACCGATTTGACAACAGCGCAACTACCGCACTATCAATGTGCAGTAGATACCCATGTGGTTCTATGACATTCCATATTCGATCAATGAATTACTATATGGACACTAGACTGCCAATTATGTCAAAAACGGTTCTTTGAATGATCAATGATTCGTAATGTGTTTAACAGACTTGACGCCCGAACTCGAATACTTTTTCGCACTGTCAAATCGGCTCGATTTTTTGGCGTGCGGTGACAGTTTGAACTAACAATTGACCAATGAGAAATGAAAGGTCTGTGATGGTGACAGGTTCATTGCTTTAGGTTTGCTTAGAAGTGGCGCCCCACTGTAAACGTCACTCATGCGCCAAAAGATCTTTGGATCAAAAGACCGGATGCATAGTTGTCGGACAGTCTTCCTTAGATTAGTTCCTTTTTGTGCCTTTAGATTCGCAGACAGTACAGTTTGTCCCGTGAAGATGGCAGATAATTATATCTTATGAAATTTTACGATGATTGCCTCGCAAGTCAGACCAATTTGCCGTTATTAGCTGCCTCCGCCCCCGCCCCGCTGCCGCCGCCCGCCCTACCCAAGGCGAGTCAGCGTCGAGGATATCACTTACGCGATAGATCATACCTTACACGATAGTACTACAAGCAAACGGTGTTCTACAGATTTTGACTTCTTTTCTGGCAACATAGATTAACCTATTGCATCACCATCATTTAATATTAATTTATTGGTATCCTATCTTTATATTTATACCATTACATACAACGAACCAAGGTGGCACTATACCTATTTAATTACCTATATACTCAAAGTTTTCTATCGCATTTTCGGTACTCATAACTTTTCTTTGCCGTTTTACTAAATACTGGTGTCAAACGACATCTCAACAGGAGAAATTTCAATATGGTGGAAATTGAGTTGAAAGTCTGCTTAATTGTGTTCGTCATGATATGAGTTATATATATATCTTGTCTCCACTCGGCTTCATATCCATCTCAACAAAATTACTAACTCTAAGCCTGCTCCGTCTCTGAACCGTAACTCGACCACAAGAGATCAAAAGCCTCGAAACAATATTAAAATGCTAATATAAAACAAATGCCCTCGAGTTAAAACATTGTTCGTAGAATCCGCTTAATACTCATCACAATAGCACAGAAGAGATAATAGTACTCCGTACAGAACGGCCACTCCCTTCCCCGCGCTGATTCAGATACCGCACCCCACCCCTGGCGTCTAGGAACTGGTTGAAATATCAATAGACGCGGTTGAACGCCTGACGAGTGACCGCGCGTATACGGTGAATAATAACCGGTAATATAATATGGTGAAGTTTTGTGCATTATTTGTGTGTCTGTCGTCAACTAGAAACAGCAAAGACAGGAGATTCTTTCGGTTCCCGACTGATGAAAGAAGGTAAGCAACAGCAACTCTTTTGTTGTTCTTTTGAGAAATAAAAATTCTAATACCTTAACTCCCGGAATGTAACTTGGTCAGCGTTTGCTGTGTGTGTCTCGCTCTCTCACAAGGACAGACTTTGTGCGAGACAGAGTTATATGTTTGTAGTACTTACTAGCTACTGACTACGATAATTGATAATAAATAAGTCAGTGTCGTAATATTTTATTTTTAACCGACTTCAAAAAAGGAAAGGTTCTCTAAAGGTTCTCTTTCATATTTTATTTTCTAAGATACCTAGTACTAAACCTTCCGTAATACATAATTATATAATTATCAATAAAGTACATTTATTATAGGTATTCATTTCGTGCTATCCGTTGTTGGTGCGATTCAACAACGCGAACGAAGCACTTCGAGTTGAAAAGTAGGTAGTAGGTGGGTCAATCAACTATTTTACCCACACTTTGCTGTCCCCGACCATTTATTATTAAAATACGCTAAATGGTTAAATTTACACATTTTACGAATATAACAATATTATCTAAGCTAGCAGGCACTACGGGGAACTTGATTACGTTCTCGAAGATCTTCGTTTGTGTTTTTTTTTGCTCACATGGCGCGGTATGGTGTCCTTTGATAGTGCCGTTGAGCTGCAGTCCTCGAAGAACTTTCAGAGAGAGTGCGTGCGTTGACAGAAAAGTGTGGGTTAAGTTGATTTACCCAAGTACGCACGCACTAACTTTATCGCGGCGGCGGCGCGCCGCCATTAGCTGGGTCCACATATAGCGAGCTTCGGCCGGGTCTCGCTCGAACCCTGTAGTGGTTTGGTTGTTTTGAATCTCTCAGAGACTAGGTACCTACTTAACATAAAATTCGAATATTGTACAATCCTAATGATGTTTTTACATAGGTAGGTACCTACCTACAGTTCACGCCAAGTGTCTCTTACCTACTTCAGAATAAGTAATAGTAGGTAACAACAACATAACATAGCTTCACGCCTTTTCCCATAAGAGGTGGCAAAGGCACTGTGCCCACTTTTAGACAGTTATTCGATACCTACCTACTCTATTTTTGTAACTTAATGTATGAAAGATCAAAGTGAACATTAACATTTTTTAGGATTTCAATGAGAACCCGACTAGGTATGTTTAAACGGCAGCGCCCCTACAAAGTCACTTCATAATAATGCAAACGCTTGTGTTCGGGACAGTTCGGGTCGCGCCGTCGTCGTTCGGTTCGCCCGACGCAAATCGCTGCATTTGCCGCGCTACCAGCCCTAGCAATATTTACGCACACATTTGCACGTATACAAACATCATTTAGTCATGTAGTAGTAATAGGTGCTTATTTTACGAGCGTTCTATGGAGTGTCCGAGGTGTGACAATAGGCAAGCTCAGAACCTCTTTGGTATGCGTAGTAGTAAGGGGGAACAATAAAATGGGTGATTGATTGTAAAACTAATTGAGTAACTTGACTATTGAGCGAAATACCATGAACAGCGGAACATTAAATAAGCGGACTGAATTGCGTGAAAGAATTATGGAGTGCGCTAATGGTAGTTTATGAAACTGTTGCATAATAAGGGGTATTAAAACACGAGTGGGTGTTTGACTCGTAAGCGAGGTTTTTATTAGTATCCCACGAGAGTTTTAATACCTAGTTATGTGCAGTTTCATACACTACTTTATCTACTCTCATACTTTGTGTCTCTCCTACAAAAATCAAAGTTAAAACACAATAATATTTCCACATAAATCAGTCAGTGCTTAGACACAACAAAACGTTGTCACGTCACGTTGACGTGGTTGACGTTTTGTTGTCGCCAAAACCCAGCATTATCACAGCGCATGCGCGGAGCATGGGCCACAGCTCAGATCAAATAACCTCTTTGTTTATATCTTCCTGCCTCCAAGTATTTATCAAACACTGAGTGGCTGTTTGGTTGTCAACTATAGTAAAAAAAAAAAACACTTGCCAACGATTTAATTGTTTAACTTAACTAAAAGACTTGAAACGAGGGAGCGAAGTCTTCTAATACAGGTATTTTATACTTAAAAGAAGGCTTCAGCCTACACTATGTAAATGTCTCTGTTAAACAATAAACATTTTTTTTTTTTTTGATACAGACTATCAAACACCTTGTCTGTACGGTTTTAAGACCCTTGCGTTTTCCAAAAAAAGTAGAACTGTATCGTTATGGAATAATATTCGTTTTGTTCGAGAAGTAGTGTTATTTTTTTATTTTATTTTATTACTGTATTGCGTTTATAAAGTACGTCATTATGAATTCGATTTCAAGTTTGTAATTCGAACTTTATGACATGAGAGTAAATAAAGATTTTTTTCAATTAGTGTAGGTATAGGAAGCAACGTTTTTGGAAGGTCTAGCCAAGTTTTTCTCTGACCAGCCTCTGCTGTTTTTCTCTAGCTAGTCTCTAGCCTCTGCCAACCCCTGGAAAAAGAAGGTACCTATCTCATGCGCAGCTGTCCCCTTGGTACGAGAAACAAAGCATTCTCAAGACTTTAATTTGTGATCTCGAAGTTATATGAAATTGTACAACTATTTCATAACTTCATGAGCATGCATATTAACCTTTTGAAAAGGCTCGGAATTCTTGCGAGGTACGCACTCGCACCGGAGAAGTTTGGATCAGGCGACGGCAGGGCTCCAAACTGGGGCGCACACAACTTCGTATTGGAGAAGGTATTAATTAGTGCGCCATACAGCCTATACACGCGTCTGCATGCTGGCCAACTTGTGTTCCGAGGTAGCTAAATTGTGTATTAGGATAACCTTTACACACTGAAGGGCAAATTCTCAGAACGCCAATTTCACGATAGGACAAACAAGCAACAGTAAATCAAAACCTTTGGTCCAAATTACAAAGTGAACGCCTTTATCCATACTGTACCAATACAAATGAGTCCAATAAACACTTTTTACTTTATACTAGGTGGCAATGTGGGCTATTCTTGAGG
Source organism: Argyresthia albistria (assembly GCA_963457715.1). Taxonomy (NCBI): domain Eukaryota; kingdom Metazoa; phylum Arthropoda; class Insecta; order Lepidoptera; family Argyresthiidae; genus Argyresthia; species Argyresthia albistria. The sequence goes on from OY735252.1 coordinate 13,730,705, forward strand.
TGTCAAAACCACTAAACTAAAGGCACTAAACTGACAATCTTCAAACCCGACAGCTCTTGCGCGGTGGCCACCACAGATTCCATTTTCAAACACACCGTTTTAATTAGTTTAGTTAGTATAGTTCGTGTCGCCTTCGGAACCGCAGGCAGTAGTGTCATAGTTAATTAAATTATGCATACATTTAGCCAGTTATTATATTCTCCATTTCGCGTGACAAGGGGCTAGCTAGCCCAAAAGAATCGCTGTGGCTTTGGACATTGAAGTGCGAGAAACGAGCGTAAAATCATTAGATAACTCTCCACATTCTGTTTATAATCTGGGTCCCACCTGGGACAAAAATTATGCTTTTCAGTGTTAAGCTAAATTTACCGCCCCGTGCCGCGTGTCGTATCGTAGGACCGATGAAGTTTGACCCATCACCCAACAGGTAGATTATGCCAGGTATTGAATGGCCAGTCTGTGTTAATGTTCACTACCTACACTACAGTTCTTCGCAGAAAGTTTTCGGCGTTGATAATCCGGTTGAGAAGTCAGCGAGTCATTAGCTATTATATTGCTAGTGCTGGGGTGCTGAACATATTTTACAGTGAATGAATTTTGCTTTTTTAAATTCAATATTAGGCAGGTAGTCGATACCCCTGTTACTTTCAGGCATGATAAACATGGTATTAAAATGATTAGAGGAGATTTACACAAATAAAAAAAACGGTTATTGGTAAATACCCTAAAATGTCACATGAGCAATTTTAGGTTTATCCAAATATTTGAAATACCATAATTTATTATTTTGCAAAACTAAAATTACGTAATATAAAGAACTACCTAAAACCAAACTTGGTATCTATGGATGGACAGTGGACACACTTTCCATCTTCATCTTTCTTCAACAAGCATTTTTTAATACACTGTTTAAATATATCAAAAGAAAAAAGGAGAAAAACGATTGTCTGTACGATATTGTATATTGAATATCCGTAGAAATCTGTATCAATTTGTCTTTTTTATTTCAGGGTTCCGTCGGAACGATGCTGGCAATTTCCCTTTTAACGGATCTTCCTTTGTTTCATTCAGTCACCCCTATTTGGAATAAAGTATAACAAAACTTAAATATTTTCTCCAAGCTTCCCGACGATGGTGCTCTACAAAATAGAAAACAATATAAGTAATTGCTACAATTCAACCAATACCTAACAGCCGAAGCTAATACCTCGAGATTTGGGCTTCGCAATCAAATCTGCACATAGCCAGTTGATAATCCCAACTGATACCAACGGTACCCAAAATCCCCAGGTTAAATAAATCATTCAAGAACAATCTTGTCTCTCGATACGATTAATCGTTTATATACAAATACTAAGGTATCCGTTATTTCCGCTTCGGATATTTGATCCGGCTTCGTCTGGCCATACCGGAATTATTCAATGATGGATTACGGCTTTCGTACTGAAAGCTGAAAATTAATTCTTGTTTCTCGTGTTGATAACCCTGTTAGTGAGTACAAGTCAATTTTGAACTGCGTCGTATTTAATTACAATAAATTACAAGTTGCAAGTTTCCTGATAGTATATAAAGGAATTCTATTTTAAGCAAATTAGTATGTAAAATACAACAGATATAACATAGGTAGTTACAACAGATATAACATTACGTGTAAACAAAATTGACTTGTACCCACTAACGTATAAAGAATGTTCAACGGCCAAGTCACACAACATTAACTATAATAATAAAGAAATCGCAGTAAGGAACCTTAGACTTGGCACGCCTTTGTCTAGATTTCATTACTTTTTAGAGATAAACGAGCAGCTCCATCGAGACTTGGCTAGTTTTTTACAGAATGTTTTGGTGGGATAATTAAACTGACTACATAACAAGAAGAAGAAGACAAACTTCAATTCATATTTGTAGGTTTTCGTATCTAAGAAGGTGAAAACCTTAAAGGATCACTCGTGCGTCTGTCCGTCCGTCCGTCTGTCACAGGCAATTTGCTCAGAACATATTGGACCGATGTAGTTGAAAATTGGTACACATATCTGTGACCCAAAGACAGAGGTGCAATATAAATATAAAATATGGGGGCCACTTTTGGAGGGCCAAAGGCTAGCAAAGTTTACGCACACATTTGCACGTATACAAACATCATTTATTTATGTAGTAGTAGTAGGTGATTATTTCACGAGCGTTCTATGGAGTATCCGAGGTGTGGTATTGGCACAAGTGGAGGCCATCCTCAACTCCCGTCCTCTTGCACCGGCTCACTTCCTTGTTGGTCACTCACAGCATCAGCTGAGTCCAGTCCTTTTTGCCACAAATAAAATAAGTAGATTACATGCTATGTTAATTTTATGTGGCAAATAAACACTTCTTCTTTCTTTATTTCTTTCTTTCACTCGCCCACTGCTCCGGTGTCGCTTGTTGGTGACTTGATCGGTAAGCAAATGCCCTTACAGATGAGTTTTGATTAAACGAACTATGGTGAGTAGTCTACTTTAGAATAAATATTCGAATGCGTAACTCAGACATGTGTCAAAATTCCATAAGATAAGGCGCTGCTAAACTATTTTGATACTATTGAAAACAGGGCTGCACGACTTTAAGAATAAGATTCATAATTCACTAATTGCATTATTAAAACTAGTATATTTATACCTAACTAGCATTAAGCCCGCAACTTCGTATGCGTAGTTACACTTTTTAGTCGCATTTTTACTGTTGCGATATTTTGCAAGTGTACAGTACGTACACCCTTAGAGAACATAAAAGGTATAGTGTCAAGGTTTAGGTTGACTTGCGGAATTTTGATGAGTATTTGAATCGATGCGTCCTCGAGAAAAAGGGTAGATAATTGGTATTTATTACACCAACGTATCACCAGACTATACAACGCTGAACGCTGTCTCGGTGCAGATGGCAGGGTTTCGGTTTAGTAGCCAAATCAACTATCAGAAGTTTTCGAGCTGCCCCTTTAGGGCCCTCGAAACTGTTTCTTGACTACTACATTACACCGTTTAATGAACGATAAATTACACCGTTTATAACGCGGGAAGCGTTCGAATCAATTAATCTTTATCACATAGAATCCAGATACCGTCTCTCTCGATCAGATGATGCCTAACCTAACACACGGTCTTTTCCGATGTGCAAGTAGGTACCGCTAGGCCACTGACACATTTTCATCGAAATTCCTACTGAAACCTATCCAAAGAGGCCGTGTTGCTCTTTGAATCCATCCCCACTAAAATCGTTATCGAAAATTGAGAGAATAATCTCCAGACAGACGGACGGACGGACAGCGTTTGGCCTAACTATTTAGTAATCTGTGCTTCGGGTACGGAAACTTAAAAAAATATTAATTCATCCCCAGTAAAATAACCCTAATAATTATTGTGAAAATCAACCCCATGTACATATTTTCAATACAAAGAGGCTTATGTTCATTCCTCCTCTCGGAGGAATCAATTTATTAGTCTGAGTTCCTCCTCCAAAGAGTCACACATGATCCAAAAAAATATTAGACGAAAGAGAGGCCTTTTTTGACTTTTAAATCTTTTCATTATAAGCCATACAGGGTGTAATATTAATAAGTTATGTTAGTCGAGGACCACTTTATAGAAAATGCCTGCCTGTATGCCCATAGTTTTAAATTTTGGACCATATTGCGTTGTTTAGTAGAGAGCTCCGTGGTCTAGTGGGTTTCAGGAGGTGCAGGTTCGAATCCCGGTGCTGACCATGTACCAACCTATAAGATTAGTCATTTATCTTAAGTGCGTTATACGGACACTCTAACAGTGATGGAAAATATCGTGAGGAAACCTCCATTAATCATTACTCTATAGCTGCGGCGATCGGCTAGCACCTGTCACGCAAAATGGAGCATTGAATCACACTGGCTGAAAGTGGACACAGTTGTGCCTCTGCCACCCCGTATGGGAAGAGGCGTGACGCTATGTCATGTTATGTGTCAAACTTTGGATCCCGTTTCATCCCCTACGGGTTTGTAAGTTGTAGTTTGTAAAATTCTTTCATAATGTACTTCTAGACGTCTGGTCTAGTAGTCTTTTTATTCGATCCAGAGGTTTTGGCTTTGGAGAAATCTTTGCCATTGACTGCATCGATTGCAAAAAAATAGCAAGTATTTGCTGCTGGTTCGATTCCCGTGTGATACAAACGAGTTTAAAAAAAAACGGTTTTGTTTCGTTTAAAAATGAAAGAATGTTTCCTCTATGTAAAATAAGCTATCCCTCCAGCCCTTTCAGTCGAGAGATTGTCTTTCTCCTGGCCGAAAAGGAAAAAAAATACCAAAAAATCACTGGCAGCCAAACTTGAAGTGGCCAAAAGGAAAAAATCAAATTCTGAGTTCTGAGATTTATATAACAACAAAAGTAAAATTCGACACTCATGCCTAGTAATAGAGCATATAATCTGATAACTCCCCCGTGACTCTCCATACAAACTTTAGAGGTCTTTTTGACCCACTTAGGGTCCGAATTAAGTAAAAGCCGTTCTTAGCGAGCGGTTTTGTAATAATAAGAAGATATTCCCATCAATATAATCTTTCTAGCTGCAGCCGTGTCGCTCCGGTTTTTTGATCAGTCAGCAGGACTTACTCTTTAATTAGAGATGAAGGACGAAGCAAAGGTTCGTTCCGTCACAGGACGCATAAGATTTCAATTTGGAGTGCCGATATTTTTATATAATTTTGGTAAAGAATGAATAATAAAAAAAATAAAAATTATTTTTATTTATTTTTTCAGTACTATGGCTAGTGGTCTTTATCTCAAAAACTAGAGCCCATTTGACAAATCTAATAATTTTCTAGTATTTAGTACACTAGTCTTATACAGAATTATTTTCAAACCATGCCGCAAAATGGCTGTTCCCCAGTGTTATAAATTACTTAATTATAATGCTAATAAAACCGACATTTATTTGTGAAATGAAGGTCTTATCAAAATAAATTAAACAACTAACTGATTATCTATAATGGATAAGACTAGATTCACTATGATTGTTTGATCGAATACGATCCGTCTGAATCGTAAACTTTTCTCTTGTAAAAGAAGTCATCATCAGGCTTCCCGTAGCCTGAAAATTCCGGTTTTCCATACCCTGTTACATCGGTATCTCTATACCCTGAAAATTCCGGTTGATAACCGCTTATATCCGGTTTTCCGCCCCAGAAATCGGGTTTTCCGTAACCCTTATAACCATGGTAGGGTTCTTCGTAATACTCATGACCATGTTCATGGTGGTCATGTTCGATATATTCGTGATGGTATTCAGGCTTCTTCTCTTTGAGGTAGTGGATGAACCAGATGACAAACTTCCAGGCCTTGCAGATGAGAACGTAGAATAGAGCGCCATATATTAGTTTGAGAACAAACAACTTTGTCGCCACCACGTACGCGAAGTGCACTGTGAACAAAAGAAAACTTATCTTATAGCATAACACAAACATTACATACATTGCTTCTGGCCCTCCACTAGCTGTGAGACGTGGGACCTGAAACAGTGACATCACAAACATGTAAACATCCAGGACCTGATGGGTTTTCACGCTGTATCGGCCAGAGTATTCACAACTTTTTAGTCGAGTTTAATTTATGACATGGTAGTTTTGTTTGACGCGGTAAGCAAACCAAACAAAAATAAATATATTTATATATACGGTTACAGCTTTCAAAAATGTTTTGGCTTGCTGTTAAAGGTATTTAAACCACGTAGAGCTAACGATTCTTGACAAATTCGTTGCATTTTGGAATTCGAAGAATTCAAATGCTATCGGGTTCTATGGTGCTTCCACTTTATCAGGGATGTGTATGGGTGGTTTTGTTTGTAAGTTCTACAGCTCACAGATCCACTAGTTTATAATGCTAAAAGGCTAATATTCAATCGTTCACTCTTAATATGTTAAGCTACGGATAGAAACAACAGACGTTCTTGTTGCGTCGGTATTTTAATAGTGTAAGCCAATCAACGAATTTAATACATGAAGTAAAACTATCGATCAGTCCTTAGCCTCGTTGAAGATATAGTGAGCTAGGGCTAAGTAATTTATCCAAAGTTGATCTTACAGATTCCCGTCACAGCTCACTGACTCTGTTCATTAGGATTTTCTTAATTAACAAGGATTATCAAATTAATAAGAACGAAATATAAAGTGGAGAGTCCTTTGCTTTAAAATGAAATGATCTTTTTAATGAAACAGCTCCTCTTATCTTAATTTCTTTGCGAGTTCATTTTCTTTGGTTATCACATCATTAGTGTTATTTAATTAACGATATAAAGAGCACCTGTAATTAAAAAGCATTTTCTGACTAAGAGCACAGGAAGCAAGGCTTTTAAAAGATACTTATATACATAAAAAAGATTATCATTATTTATATGAGACATAAATGGGCTATTTATACATTATATACAATTAATAATACAATTAATGTAAATTACAATTAATGGAATCACGATATAGGAAAGCATCAAATATTTTAGGAGTCCGGCTGAAGAACCGTGTTTTCAGCCATTGACATTAGTTATTTTCTGTCGGTAGGTACACATATAATTAAACTAACTGACATACCTATTCGCTATATGTTGAAATCACATACTTTTTAATAAAGTTTCTCCGTGATCCAATCGAAAACAGTTTTCAATACAAGTTCCTTCTCGTCTGCGACTCGTGTATTCAGTCCATATCTCTCATATGGATAGTTCGGGTGGCCATGATGCGGTAGGTGATGTGCGAACTCCGTGTGTTTGTAACTCGGCCACAAATCCGGCACGTATTTGAAAATGCTCAATACCCACGCCATGACCACCATGGCTTTCATACTGGCTATGACTAAACCGATTCCTAGGAATATCTTGAAAAGTCCGAATTTTGCCGCCAACAGTATAGCGCCATGCGCTGCAAACAAACGGAAAATTTACTCTTGATTACTTGTTCGAAACTTTATTTGCGTATCACGGCTTGCATTTGGTCATAAGTACTCAATGTAGATTATTGTATCAGTCACAATACACATTGCACAATAGTACCTGATGATTAGTACAAATTGGCTTCATACAATTGCTAACAGACAGAGGTAATCTCAGACTAATAATTCCTCCAAGGAGGTAATTCATCTACTTCTGCAGCTTCAGCCTCTAACTCACTACCTGTTTATTGAGCAGAATTGTCTGCTGGACCCACATTACAAACCAAGGTCAACGAAGATTGCGGAAGTGAGAAGCAAATATAACTCGGGAACAGGAATAAGTGGGATGGCAATTGTGCGCTCGCGCCTAATCTGAATCAACGTAAGCGCCAAAACGGAAAAAAAATCATAAAAAATAAGCTATTCCAGGGAATTACATTTCATTCATGAAATCGCTGGTAACAACGATTACCCACATATTTCAATTAATAGAAAAATCATATTTACTACTACTGTGGTATAATAGGAAAAAATATTGAAAAAAGGGGTTGACTTTGGATTTATTTTCTATCGAGAAAATTTTATCCAAACACGTTTTCCTTCTTGAAAACCTTAGATTCTATAGTCAAATTACATATACTAGAAATTATTTACGATTAGTCGAGTATTTCCTGAAATACACATGATAAAAGCACCCCTAATTTATTCTTCCTCCATTTCAGTCAAATTATCCCTAATTTTGTCATCTTTTCCAGCCATCATTCTATTTAATTGTTTGACTCAGACGCCGCCATGATTTTTTTATACGATAGTATTATGTACATGTATTTTTATGATGATATTTGTAAAATGTATAAATTACACTGAAATCAAGTGCATAAAAATAGGGGTTTATCACTTTTTACCACCTATCAAAATCGTGCCTTGAAAGGTCGCGTGGGCTACATACGTACTTATACCTAACTACGTTTATTTTTATCTATTTTAATTTAGATTTTTTTACGTGCGTATGGCATCTATTATTAGGAATATACTACCTTTCGTAATATTTCAGTACTAACATAGTAATTAGTAAAACGGAACTCCAAAGTAAGTTAAAAAAATATCCCAGTTTTTGATTAAATTAAGGCTTTCGGACGTTGGCTTTTACGCTAGGATGAAATGAAAGTCTTTTGAAATATAAATCAGAGATTTCAGTTTCAGTCGCCTCGACGCGTGTGTCCAACACCACTGTTTTCATGCGATAACAGCTTTATGTCCAGTAAGATTATAATATTTTTTATGATGTTTATATCTAGGTTTTCATTACTTATCCTATTATTTTAAATACTATAAGGCTAATTTTTCCCGTTCGTTCGAATAATTTATTTATTTCTATTAAATTGTGTGCCGTTACAGACAATGGCAATTGACACAAACATAAAGTTGGGCACTGAATATGATTACCTATAATTCAATTATTTGTAACCTAATATCAATAATTTATTGAACTTTATTATTGTTGTTGTACGATTTAACTAATGGAAAGTGAATGGCGGCTAGTATATATATTGTTGCTCAATATGAACTAATCTTACACTTCGCTGACGTTTCAGTTCAATTTTAATAAAAAAACTAGAATTGGACATCAGGAGCCCATTATGAGGACTAGGTTGGCTATAAAGCCTAGTGTAGGCTATACTGTACTCTGTTCAAGACTTTATTTTACTTTTTTACATTTCATGCTTTAAAATCTAAGCAATATTTTTCACATTGCAAAGCTCAATAATATAATGGCTGTCAGAAATGTGATGTTTGAAATTGGACTACAGGATTAATGAAATGAAAATTATTTTAATTCACAAAATTATAAATGATACCTATCCCGGAAATAAGTTAAAAACCTTTATGAAATAATATAAATAAGGAAATGGTAGCTTACTCAGTAGAGCGTATTTGGCCTTTCCTCTTGCTTCCGCAACATCATGCTTATCCTCATCCAAGCCATGCACACACCAAATATGGATAAACAATATCACAAGAAGATTTTTAAACATTTCGCTATACATTTTTATTTTTTTAATGCACCTTGACACTTTCGATGGCGATTTGAGTATGTTTGAAACGACTCATGCGAGCTCGAGACATTTTGCAGCATGTGCAAATTGATACTAATAGACACCGTTTTTGATAAATGGACTGAAATAGAGGCCCTTCTCGATAAAAATACGCACATGCTACGCGACTCTCGGAGACTAGTCGCCACAAAACAAAGTACGATCTGCCACGCAACTGCTCAATTAGTATGTAGGGCGACCCAGCTTTTTGCGTTGCAGATTGTACCTCACATTCTTGGAGGATCGTACACTATACCTACCGGGTGGCGATGGCGAGTCGCGAACGGATATTTGGCATTGTCTATAGCAAGAGCGCGGAATTTAAAAGCATTGGAAGCAAAGCATTTGTCGACAAGTCAAAGCAAGTTTTTTTGCGCACTCGCTATTAGCCACTGGCACGCAATTCCGTAAGCGACTCCAGGGCCTGTTAACTTGCATTCAAATGCATGTGAGCTACTTTGTGGTGACGGTTTCGAAAACGATGTTTCGTTTAGAACTGATAGAACATGAATTCAACAAAGTAGAGCTAACGGCTTCATTAGATCGATGCAAAGAAAATGAAATCAGAAAATAATTATGAGAACAATTTGTATAAATCATCGTTTAAAGCTATGAACGTGAAATAACCTTATTTTTTATTTTTTTATTTATATATTTATTAGTTGTTTCACAGCAGTTTACAACATAAAATGAAAAAAATATTAATACAAATTGTGAAATGCCAATAACGAAAAAAAGACCCTTCAAAAACTTAGAATAAAGTGACGTTAACCATTAGGTAGATTACATAGCATAACAATTATGAATAAAGATCACGTTAATGAATGAATGAATGAATGAACGAATGAATGAATGAATGAATGAATGAATGAATTAATGAGTTGGGTGGTGAACTGCGTGTTGAATGGTGCGTGTGAGTGTGTGGTGTGTGTTGTGTGTCTGTGTTTGCTCGTGTGTGATGCTCCGATGGGAATTTTAAAAGTGAAGAATCTATAATGTATGTAAACACGTTATATATTAGGTCGACGTAAATGTATCGATGTGTCGTCTGACTTGCGATGCGAAATGGGTGCGGCGATTTAGAAGAAAAATTTCAAGCTCCAAGAGTAAGTGGCATAGTTGGCGCGCGTGCGCGAATGCTGCAGCACTGCAGGCACTCGCCGCCGGTGCCGACGTGAACGCGCGGGAGCGACGCGAAGCAGCACTTTACTCACCAGTGCGCCGCTACTGTCGATGCCTGAGTGAATCACATCGTGAAGCAGCTTCGCATTCCGCGAAAAGTCTTCTGTCCGCTAACGATACCAAACCTCGCCCATGCGAGCTGTCCTTACAACTGTTGGGGTAGAGATGACGCAGCTGTCTGGTAAACTTGTTCTGGACTGACTCGAGTCTGTCGCTGTGTGTCGAGTATACAGGAAACCAGCACAGTGCGATTCCTATCACGATTAAATAAAATCAACTGATCACGCGCTTTAGAAAATAATCTAAATTGAAGGTAGTTTCACGTCCATCTCTGACCGTTTAAAAGCCAAGCTTGGTGAAAGCAGCTGTAATATGGAATGATGTACATTTACATAAGATTTTCACATGACATAGTGAGATTTGTGAAATGTTATAATATTATTTGTATATTTTGCAAGATTATAATGTTTAGGTTACTGTAGAATGTGTGTTTTGGATTACCAATCTTGTGAAGAGTTCCGGGATGATTATACTAGAAAATCAAATTCCAAATTCCAACTATTTATTGCAACATTGTGGTTTTACAGGTTCTTAAAATTAGGAGGTCCCGACAATGGACCCTGTAAGGGCACTGCAATTTCTTACAAACTTACTCATATCTAACACAGGTTTCATATAAACGTACCTAATACGATAACATTATATAGTACCTATTTAATTTATAACGAGGAAATGAGATCAATAGTTACGTATGACTTTTATAAATTATATCTGTATTACTATTTATTGTTATATCTTTATGTGTGTCTGCGTGTGTTTGCTGGTACGGGGGTATGTTTGTTTGTTCGTTTGTTTGTTTTTCAAAGTTCTTTATTTGATAAATCAATTACAAAATGATAACACAAGACACAGTCGTTGTGAACACACATATAAGTTACACTGTTTCTCAGGCTAGACACCTCTGAAAACTTTTAATTACATACTTATACGGGGGTATGATGGAGGGTGTTTGTGTAAGGGTGTATGAGGGAGGGTGTGTATGAATGTGTTTTTCATCACATCTATTCAAAAAGATCTACTTTAGTCCCGGCAAACAGGGACTAAAGTAGGTCATTTAGTCCCTAGGGACTAAAAGTAACTTTTTAATTTTGTTGCCAGTACAAAGGAAAAAAATGCTGTCACTAATCAGTTTCACTACCACTCAGGCTGACAGACCCAATTAAAAGAGAGATCGATTCTAAACGCAGCCAATAAAAAAAAAAGTTTGTACTAAAATGCGTACTCGACACAGATTAGATAATCCGATTGACCGAATCGATTGACACCGATTGGTGACAACAGAGAAACAACCTTACAGAATTGATATCGAAACACGGACCAAATAATTAAAAAAGTTGTGGAAAATTTGTAAACAAAGCGCGCCAAATCTGAATGCTGTAATTATTTCAATTTCTTTTGCGGATATGAGTAAAGAATATGAGTGAAAGTGAGTGTTTAACTCCAGATGATAACAACAAACGCGAATGACAAATACAAGATCTGTTACCAATAAAATCACGAGGAATATAGGTATGTAAAAACTAGTGGTTAAATCTGAAAATGCTTTTTGAACCAATTTTCAAGATTTAGCCAATACTAAACAATCTTTAACTATGTTGAGGACATATTCGTAATTCGTAATTTCTTTATTGTACTAACACAAGAATGACATACAGAAAACTTATAATAGATAACAAGAGATTTGTTCCAACAAACCATTACACACAACATATCACGACAATTGTGTAAATAAATATAGGGTGTAACAGAAAGGGGTGTACAAGCCGAAAGAAGGTTGTTAGGGACATCATTTTGAACAACTTTCACAATTGGACCGACTTGATCAGAGCAATTTTATTTTTCACTCCACCATACAGATCAGCTGAGCGCTATAGGCCCGAAATGTACTGAGTTAAAAATAAAGTTGCTCTGATCAAGTCGATCCCATAGTGAAAGTTGTTCAGAAGTCCCTCTTTCCGCTTGTACACCCCTTTCTGTTACACCCTGTATAGGTACATGTATGTTATTTTATTGATTACTTACTACTTTTCTCATAGAGGGTGATGAAAAGTAGAGTGTCCACCTCAGGAGTAAAAACTATTTTTGGCTCGAGTGATGTACTTTGAATCCCTCGCTCCCTCAGGATTCTACTTTTGAGTCCCTCGTTACACTCGGGACTCAACTCTAGAATCCCTCGGTCGCTCAGGATTCAAAAAACACTCTCGCCCTAAAAATAGTTCTTTACTCCCTTGGTAAACAATCTACTATTGTATGATTGTTGATGTTTCAGTTAGTTTAATGTGGGAAGTGTAACCGTATAACGTGGAGTTTGAGACAGAATTTAAGTAAATTACGAACACAAAATAACCAAACTAGGAATGTAGAGATAATGTACTGACTAGAGGCAGATAAAAAGTATAAAAAATATTGCATAAAGTATTTATCCAGTTAGTTTAGTGGGAATAAGAAAATAATAAAGAGGTCCTTTATGAACTCCAAGAATGTAGGAAGAGAACGAGAGATGTCCAGTATCATAGCAAGTGGAAGTCTTCAGTAATCGCCTGCCCGTTTTCCGGGTAAAAGGTGTAAGCATATGGTTAAACTCGCCGCGGCGCGGCGGCAGTGGAGGCAAACGTCAAAGCGCATAATTTTTCTTAGCGGGTCAATGACCGCTATTGCCATGTTATCGCGCGCAAACTATACATACAAGTACATGTTTATATACAGGATTAGTCAACTTCATTAGCAAAATAGCAAGAAGTAGAACAAGACATTTAGCTGCTCTTGACATTTCCTTGAAATGCCGGGGAAATGTCGCAAGGTAAGGTCTATAGCGCCTTCTGGGAATTTGATTTTTAGTCTTCGCACGTCCTCGTAATGATTTTACTCCACGAGAGGCCATTTTGATACTCCTGGCTCATGTTTCCGTTTAATAATTATTGTTAACAAATTACCCGCCTACCCTTCAATCTTTTACTTTCCTTCTTTCAATTACACATTTGTAACTATGGTTTATCGACCGACCTAGGTAGACAAAGTAGACTACAATATATAATGAAAGCATGAAAGTAGTCGCATAAAAAAAGTATTTCACGCGTTTACCCATGTAAACTTCACAGGTGAGTCCTACTATTTGTCATAATTACTTATAAATTAACGAATTAATTTTTTTTCTTTTTTTTTTTAACCCATACGGGGCGGCAGAGGCAAAACTGCGTTCATATTTAGCAAATACTTAATTTTGACGTGACGTAGTCCGTTGCCGAAGCTTTGGAAATAGTCGAGAGATTTTCATTCTCCTGGCCGAAAAGGAATAAAAAATTACATGAACATTAGGGGAAATTAAGTTCTCATCCCCTTGCAAATAGATCTTAGACATTAATTGACGTCTTGGTAGTCACTGTCAAAGTTAAACACTATTTTGTGCTTCTGCGAGCAGTAGAGTTAACGCTGTCATTCATTACCTCCTTGATTGTCCGCCGCGATGGCAGTTATTTAAGTTATTCTCATAATTCCTGCTAAATAATTAAAGTTTCAGGCGTTTCAGGATTCCGCCAATCTGTCATTTTCCCAACAACTTGTGGGTTTTAATGAAATTCATTCCGGAGTCTCTGTTCTGTTATATTAGCATTCAAATTCTTTGTCGACTCGGAAACTTGAGAAATTCGATTTTATTGTTATTAAAATGAGTATTTTCACGGGACGCAGGCGAGTCGGGATTTCACATTTAATTGCAAATTTAATAAAACAGGAAATACTTAGAAAAAGTGTACAAAGGCAAGCTTATCTCTAGTGAGAGATCTCTTCCAGCAAACCAAGTTGGGATGAGAAGGGATAGACCCATGTGTAAAAACATATGACAACAGGTTATCGTCGGGGTTACAGGAGTTTTAGTCGTGTTGAACCCATAGATGATAATTTTATGAAAATAATAGACAACCGAGACCTTTGGCCTATTTCGGGATTCGGAAGATTATTATAACGAACGCCCGGTCTCCGAAACGAAAATAGGTAAATTCATTTCAGCCAATTGAGCAGATGTCCAAAATTTATGGGTTTTGAGCTATCACAAGTTAATTATCTCGCTAATTATATTATACGTAATAGCGTAGGTACTTCTCACTAAACGCCCTGCCTAGGTGCCTAGTTAAAGGAGTGAACCTCTTTGCTTCATTAGCTGCGGGGAGGGGGGGGGGGGGGCAGGTCGAGACGAGCGCGGATAATCCTAATTACAGTTTGTGAAGCTGTGGCATAGTATAAATAAGAAATAGTAAGTTCACTAGACCCCTGTTCGCATGATAACTACCTACTCTTGCTCAAACGGCTAGGGTTGTCGCTTAACACGTGTCGCCCGGCGCCGCCGGACGAATGACGTTGACTCGTCGCATGCATTGCTTGCATAGCCCTGTCTCGTAGCAAGCGAAGGTGGCGAGATTCGGCAATGTGTGCGTGTGGCGGGGCGCGTGCTTATACGGAATGCAATGTAGCTGTGTGTGTGCGGCTGATCTCGTTGATTTGTTTGAAGTGAACCTGGCGTGGCTGTGGCATTGGCAGCTCCACAGAAATATATTTCTGTGGGCAGCTCTGCCTGGATCGAAACTATTTGTAACACCTTTAATCGGATCTTATATGCTGACTGATGTCGATACCTAGTCACTTTATAAAGTATGGCCTCTTCGGATTTTGACGAAAATCAAATACCCACTGAGGAGCAAGATATAGGGCTTGAAATCCTTTATAAGCATTTAACTTGACGAACTATTAGTATGGCTGATCAAAGATTCAAAAGTGATACCTTGCCCTTGCACACGTTACTCAGACCGCAAAATCTTCCGTGTATAACTAAATTGGCCGTCTGCCGGCACGGCAATCTGTATGTTCCCGGATGAGCATCGTTAGGGAGTAAATTTATCCCATCGTTATTCGTTATCTATCTTAGTTAGGTATCTGCTCAATTATATTCTTGTTCACGGGCTGGTATAGTAATCGTTGAATGTGTTGGTAAGCTCGGGTTGACCGATTTGGACACACTGTTTTAAAGTGTTTGATTTTATGTAGTGTGGTGTTTTGTGTTTCGCCTTGCTGTTTACAATCACGTTTGAACGATAAACTACATTGTTGTGTTACAAGCAAACGTTACGACTTACGGCTGTGTATCGGTGCTTTGCTTTGTAATGAAACTAAATTGTATTGTAAGGTTTAAGAGTTCCTTAAATAAAGAGTCCGTCGCCGAGCGGTATTTGCACATCGGAAACGATCGTGCGGGTAGTGCAACATCTGGCTAAGACGGGTATTGGATGGATGTCCGTTTCTATGTGGCATTTGTTTCGCTTCCGTGTTTCGGATAACACATGGAAAAATAGCTCCGTGGTCTAGTGGGTTTCACGCTTGCTTCTCACGCAGGAGATACAGGTTCGAATCCCGGTGCTGACCATGTACCAATGAGATAATTAATAAACGGACGCTCCGTGTTTCGGGTGGCACGTAAAGCTGTAGGTCTCGGCTACTATCACTACTTTGTAGTATGTGGTAGTCGTAAAACCTCTCCACCAACCCGCACTGAGCCAGCATGGTGGAGTATGGCTCAGTCTTACTCGTATACGGGTAAAGGCTACGCTGGGAACATTAATCAGTTGCAACTGCGACATCGGCACGTACGGACGCTTCCTAGCAGCGTTCGCGACAATGCCTAGTAACACAGCGACGACCTAGTTTTTTTCGCATTACTGCCATGGCTGCCCCAGCCAAGCGCGCGGACACCATCTTGGTGAACGAGCTGCTCGCCTTCATACAACAGAAGCTGGACGTGATGGACGAGCTCTCCCTGGAGCAGATCTGCTCGACCAGCTTCAATGAGGTTGAGATCGCCGCCGCCAAGACTGTGCTGCAAGAAACCGCCGTCACCAGCGTGCGCCTCGTGGCGCGGAGGGGTGCTGCGAGCGGGAAGAAAGATCTCCAGGACATCTTCCGGGTGTTCAAGGAGACTGAACCCGACGACGTCCCGACCTACGTGGCCCGTGACCTCAATAAGCTGCCGCCGGTGACATTCGACCACGTCGACGTCACGCGACTGCTGAAGGACATCGTGCGGCTGCAGGACGATGTCACTGAAATCCGAAGAAAGTTGGAGGCTTCGGAAGGCATATGCACCGACCTGAAACGTGAGTTGACGGTATTGCGTCAGGCTGACTCCTCGCTGCCGACGCAACGAATCGCCGACGCGCGCGACAACAACACGCCGGTCAGCAAAAATGCCATAGCTGCAACTGACCCAGTTACGCCGGTTACCAAGCCCGCGCCGACAAATACTGCATCGCCTCGTGACGTCACGAAGCCGTTTCGACCAGCAGCACCGGATGCTGTCTCTTCTGGCTCATCCAAAATACCGGAATCCCAGAAGGACACGTATGCTGTTGTGTCCCGCCGTGCCCGCCGCCGCCGCCCGCGCCCCGCCCCGCCGGCCGCTGAACAACCTAAGCTGCAGGCTGCGCCGCGCGCGCCACCGCCCAGGCCCACCCGTGGCCCGTTGAACGCGACCGTTGATGGAGATGGATTTATCCTGGTACAAAACAGGAAGCGCCGCTCCAGACGCAGCCGCAATCAGCGTGGCACCGCACCCGCCGGTGAGTGCAGCCTTAAAGCTGCCACTCCCACGGTCCCAATCTACCTTTCCCGGCTTGACGTGAACATGACCTGCCAGGACATTGAGCGTCACATCCTGGAAAGGCTGAAGATAAATCCACCGCACGGTCACAAGCAGACAGAGGTTTCGACAGTGCAGATAGAGCTTTTGGAGTCAGAACGACCCAAGGACTTTCTGTCCTTCAAACTTCGGGTGCCAGCGGACCTCAAGACAATGTTCCTGGCCAAAGATTACTGGCCGGAGGGCATATCGTCTACCGACGCTATAGGGAAGCGAGACCGAAGAATAAAATCCCTAGCTAGGCTAGTTAATATTGTTATATTTTATATTTATGTCTAGTTTTAATGTATATATGGATATGGGATTATTATGTCCTGAAATAAAGATTTATTGTATTAATGGGCTAGATTTACATTTCTACTACTTTACTGTAGGTAAGTGTTCATTACAAAATTTAAATTTTCAAAGATGATGTATTTCTGTTACAGATATATTAAAAAATACTAAAAAATAACCGGCCAAGTGCGAGTCGGACTCACGCACGAAGGGTTCCGTGCCATTATCTATAAAAAACCGCAAAAAAAATGTATGGGAGCCCCCCTAAATATTAATTTAATTTTAATTTAATTATTTATTTTTTAAGTAAATAATATACTCAATATATTGTGAACATTTTAAGCGTCTACCTGCTACCATTATCAATATCGAAAAATGAGCAAAAAAATCACGTTTGTTGTATGGGAGCCCCCCTTAATATTAAATTTCTTTTGATTTTTAGTATTTGTTGTTATAGCGGCAACAGAAATACATCATCTGTGAAAATTTCAACTGTCTAGCTACCACGGTTCATGAGATACAGCCTGGTGACAGACGGACGGACGGACGGACGGACGGACGGACGGACGGACGGACGGACAGACGGACAGCGAAGTCTCAGTAATAGGGTCCCGTTTGGCACCCTTCGGGTACGGAACCCTAAAAACCAACGTAATTTAAAATTAAGGGGGGCTCCCATACAACAAACGTGATTTTTTTTTCTAATTTTTGCTCGATATTGATAATGGTAACAGGTAGACGCTTAAAATGTTCACAATATATTGAGTATATTATTTACTTCAAAATAAATGGTTAAATTAAAATTAAATAATATTTAGGGGGGGCTCCCATACAACATGTTTTTTTATTTTGCGGTTTTTTATAGATAATGGTACGGAACCCTTCGTGCGCGAGTCCGACTCGCACTTGTTCGGTTATTATTAATAACTGGCTGAACTGTTAATTAATGAATAAATCTATAACTATGATAGCTAACTATGTCATTCTACTGAAAAAATGTGTAGGTTTAAGAAAATGGATTTTTGAACCCCTGCTAAGGGGTGACAGGGACAGTTTGATGATGACATTAGTATTTCCTATGCAGGCTGAATCATGACGGGCTTTAAATACAGTATAATACTGGCTTGTTTGCATGAATAGAATCATTATTACATAGCTAATAAAAATACGTTTTTATTGGATCACGGTAAACTAGTTCATGTATTGCATATATTAATAACTCATCACTAGTTTTTGGCTATATCGCCGAGTCTATAAAGAATGAGATTTTTGAAATGCAGAGTTCATTTTATTATTACCTTACCCTGGCACGAGCGATGTAAATAAAACCCATCTAAAATAACACTCTGCAAATTGCACGTTGTCCTTCATTTACCAAAAGCAAATAAGAAATTCGGAGAGAAAAAACGTGGAATAAAAATGAGAAAATATTATTCACAATAAATAACGCTTTATTCATAAAACAAGTTAATATCTAAGAGAGCACTTCACTTTGGGACTCCTCACGGCGCCGTTGCAAAACCGCCTATCCTCCCTCACGTTTAAAGCTCTATTCAGTCTTTTTCCCACCGTCTTTTGTTTTTCCGTCATTTCACTCCTCTCCGCCAGCCAAGGTGTAGTCCAATCCATTGCCATCTAGTCCTTTAGCGACTTCATTGTCCTTTGCAGTTTTTGTGGTTTTCAGTTCTTTCTTCCTGATTTTTCCAACGTGTGTGGTCGCTTCTACATCTATCTGCTCTAAAGCCTTCGATGTCGATATTTCGACTGGTTCGACTACCATCACAGGTTCAACTTCTTTCACTGGTGTCACTTCTTTGGCTGGTTCTATTTCTTTTACTGGTTCTACTACTTTTACTGGTTCCACTGGCTTTACTGGAGTTTCTTTTTCTCGTTCGACGAAGGATACTGTTTGGAGTTCCGGTTTCGTGGTGGTTTCTGGTACTTGTATCTCGATAGGCACTATCCTCTCCGGCGGCGGCGGCGGCAGCTCATGTCTTGGCGCCGATACAATCAACAGACCAGTATCCTTCAACACTGCTGTGACTTCCTCCTGCTTGCTCCCAGGCGGTAATGCGAAGCGTTGCACAAAGTGGTTCGCCACATATTTCTGGTTATTCTCGCCCGTCTCTTTATGCTTTCCTTCGACAATCACGTTATTATTTTTTACTTTTATCGTCAGTTCTTCAGGCGCAAATCGCTTGACGTTCATATTGATTCTGAAAGTGTTGGGGTCGTTGCCGACTTGTGGTTCTTCGATGTTGTCTTCGTTGTCTAGGGCTGCTGCGGCTTTCATGAGCTGAGTCCAGGGCCAGAAGGCATGGTGAGCGAGTGTGTGTGAGATGTGTCTGTCGAGAATCGTGAAGGGGTCTTCGTACTGCGGTTTCTTCCTCTCGTGTGCCGAGACAGCAAGGATGCTGATAGCGAGTAGTAGTATTACTCGAGACATGTTCTGCGTGTGAGTTCTGTTTTATGACTATGTCCGGCGCGTACGCCGCCGGCTCTTATATAGGCTTGCGTAGCGAGGGGGAATGTTCGAGAGCCGGCCGGCTTGTTTCATTGATAATAGCTGCAACTGTACCGGAGAGGGGTGCTCAACCGTTTCAAAACAACACTTTCATTGGAAATTGATGCTTTGTTGTTTTGGTGCTGGACGTCGACTGTTGAATGTTCGAACGGAAAGTGTGACTGTTGATCTTCGCACGATACAATAAGATGGTTTATATTGACATGTACATAAGCTGTGTCAATAAGAAAGTTAGTACACTTTTACTCAGATGACATAACTCTTTATTTGATGTTTATGTCTTCATCGTGTTTTGACGTACATTGTTATGTCTTTCTGTACAGCAACAAGTACATCAGTCGTTGAGAAAACTTGACAGAATGGTGCATTTTGAGAGATACTTAGTTTGAAAGAACATATAGGTAAGTACTATTATAAAAGCCATAACATCAGATGTAATATACCGAATCAAATCTTGAAAGTGACCGGCATAACTGCTTATATCTACGGTGTGGTATTTCTGAACAACAATTAGAGAAAACCTTCATTACTCCAGCGATGGGTCCCTGTCACGCAAAATGGAGTATTGAAACACTGGCTAAAATTGTGCACAGTTGTGCCTCTGCCACCCCGTATGGGAAAGGCGCGACGCTATGTTATGTTATGGTAATTAGAGAAAAATAAATAGCAGCACAGTTACCATACAATATAATTTCGGAATTCACAAAACAACACAATCGATCTTGTTTGTTATCTATGCAAGCAGTATAATACCCGGCCAAAAGTAATCTTGGCCGTCAGGAGCACTCTCATAGGTTACAATATCAACAAAACCAGGGCTAATCTAAACAAGCATTTCTCGATCAAAATGGTTGTGGACTCCTCCGTCTTCGGCTAGAACCGGTAGCATGACACACACACACACAGACACACACACACCGGACGGTTGGGTAGAGGTAGAGGTACCGTTAGCAAACGCAATTCAATGCAACATTTACTAGGTCACTTGCTTCACGGGTTGTTTTGCTTGTGTTGTCATTGGCAATGAAAGTGATTTGCGGATGTCTAAAAAAGTTAAAAGTTTCTTCGGTTTCTGAGTGTTTTTTATAACCACGTGTAATAAATGACTTTCTTAACGGGGTTTTTAGTGGTTGAAGTAGGCAATATCTTTAATTAGAGTGGTTTTTTTTTATAAACGCATTTATCGCAATCTTTTCACTGTAACAAAAATTAATTAATTAATTACATTTCAATTTGGGGTAATTTCTAACTGTTTTACTATCGCACTATTATTAAAATACCCTAGAATGCCACACACAAACAGAGACATTTGGAACATAATAAAGTTATAACACTCCGCTTTAACAGTAAAGTTGTTAACACCCCGCTCTGTTTTCATCGGAGCTAAACAATAAGAATCATTTCCAATAAGAAACCAAGTCGTACTGTAAAGACTCTTTCACTAAACGTTCATTGTGTGTTACTCATGAATTTGACAGCACCACAACTAAACTCGAACAGACAGCATTACCCTACTTTCATTTGTTTTATTCTTCTCTTTTGTTGCTGTCTTTACTTTTCAAGTCGGTAAGAATATTGTTTGTTTATTTAGAGAAAGGTTTTAGTTTTCTTTTCAAACTCAAGTCGCTTTCAAGTAGTGCCGTGTTGGGTGGGATAGTCCTCAGATTCACACACAAGGATAACTTAACATATTATGTAGAGGCACATCTTTTCCCGTAGGGGGTGGCAAAGCACAATTGTGCCCACTTTTAGCCAGTTATTTGATACTCCACTTTGCGTGACAGGGGGCTAGCTCATCGTCGCAGCTATGAGAGAATTTTGCTTAGAGTTATACAGGGTGTAACAGAAAGGTGTAGTCATATTTTAGGGGTTCGTTACTAACGACTAACGACCAATCTAACAACTTGTTAGGGACATCATTCGGGCAACTTTCACTAAGAAACCGATTTGATCAGAGCAACTTCTTTCCTAGTATATTTTGGCCCGAGCTATCAGCTGATTTGTATGCAGATGAAAAAATAAAAATGCTCGGATCAAATTGGTTTCATAGTAAAAGTTGCTCAGAATGGTCTACCTAACAACCCCCTAAAATATGACTACACCTTTTTGTTACACCCGGTAGAGGCAGTATGCTGGCAATTTGCCTTTTAACGGTTCTAGTTTATGTCTCGTCTCTAACGGGATCATTGTGTGTTTATTATAACAGGTCTGCAAATAATCCAACATAATAATAAGCCAGCAGACCTCCGCCTCTGTGGTCATGCTAACGTTACTTCATTGCATAAGTGATACAATAAAATTTTACAATCAAAACGTCTGAACCCGTTTCACAGCACATTGAATTTACCACGTTATCGTTATAATCCTACAGTTTAAAATAAGTGAAAGTTGAATTGGTTGTAATGGTGACATGTTCGGGAGTTTTCTAGCGGTATCGCGAAATGTAAACAAACAGGTACAGTCGACAGCAGATCAAAGTAAAGAAACAAACATAGCGTCACGTATTTTCATCCACGAAGTTGCAGATGCACCGATTGGTACGTCAAAATTCCATTTTGCCTGACACTTCCTCACCATATTTGTGGGGATAATTTCCTTCTCTGTTAGAACATTCGTAGAAAGTAAATAATAATAAAATTGATTTTATTAGAATTCCCAAGTAAAACAAAACATAGAGAAAGTAAAGCCGAACGCCTAGAAAGCACCTAGAAAGTAACCAGTTCTTGATGTTTCGATCGAGAGACATGAGGAAAATGGTTCTCAGAAGTGATAATAAACGCACATAATAACACGCCATTGATGTGTAACAAACTCGAGCATTGAACTGTGTTGCTAACTGAAGAGATTTGAGACCACGAGTATGTCTGGCTGAGTGGATGCAGGTCACACGGGCCACGCAGATCGGCTAAGCATTCACCAGTCCACAGCAGATGACAACCAGTCGTCGTCCTAATAGAACGCGGCGTTTCGCAATTTTAGTCGTACGAATCCATAGGTATAGCATCGCATCGCGGGAATGCCAAATAGGGACACCTTTTCGACAATAATAATGTTTGATCGCGGATTCGAGTGACTAACATTCTCGCTAATTAGTCGACTTCTCTCCGACGACGCGTGTTATTTATTAACCGACTTCAAAAAAGGAGGGGGTTATCAATTCTATTGTGTTATTACAGGGAGCACTTATCCAGTGGAGAGCGCATAGATACATTTTCCTTTGAAACACAACTCACCAATTTACGGGCGGCGGGGGACGAGGTAAGAGAGCTGTGATTGGTCAGCCGCTGCGAAACTGTCTGGCGGCCCGCCATCGTACATAGGTTGCGTGTTGCGTTATGCGAATGTTGCGAACGCGAACAAAATAAATTTAATATTAAGGGATGCTCCCATACAACTAACGTGTTTTTTTTTTGCGGTTTTTATATAGATAATGGTGCGGAACCCTTCGTGCGCGAATCTGACTCGCACTTGGCCGGTTTTTTTTTTTAGTTTTTAACTTGATGAATTATTTACGTTTGATCCGACAAGCATGCAGTCCGTGTCCGTGTGTAAGAGCTTTTGCTTGTCATCGGCGCCGTCTTAAAAAGACATTTCTATCTATACCCTGATTACTAAAAAGACGAACTAAACTGACAACATCAAATTTCACTTCTTGAAATAATGTTGCCATGTTCAGTTTGATAGTGATGTTCTCATTGGTTCAAAATAGAATGAAAATTAACAAAACAGTAATTCTTTACATTCAGAATTTGTAATAATTTGTTACAATTTAATATGACATTGAAAGCATTACGCTTTTTGCCTTTTGAGGTGGCAGAAGCAAATTGTGCCCGCTTTTTGTGAGTTACTCTATTGCAAATGCTTATTTGTCTTACTTTTTATTCGCAATAAATAGCGATGAACAAATTCTTAGCACTTTTTGTAACCCAGAATGAGAGAGAGAGAGAGAGAGAGAGAGAGAGAGAGAGAGAGAGAGAGAGAGAGAGAGAGAGAGAGAGGAGAGAGTAGAGGGGTATCGGGCTAGTGGCCAACCCGACTGTCAGAAGCTGTCAAGCTGCGCTATTAGGGCATCTGACACTGCTTTACGACAGTAACCGGGACCATGCCGGGACCTACCTTAATGTGTCATCCGAAACACGGAAGTGCCCGAAAAAATGCCAGGAACGGGTCACCCATCCAAGTTCCGTCTGGGCCAGATGTTGCTTAACCCGCACGATCGTTTCCGATGCGCGGATACCGCTCGGCTATCGACGTTTCAGCACAATTTACTGAATGGCAACTGCGAAATATTGCGAAATTTGCGGAAGGTTATTAATTAGTTATTACTTACTTGTTCAGCATCAGATTTCAACCTACACCTCCTGCATGAAAAGCAAACACGAAACTCCTGGACTACGCAGCTCTTCCGCAAATATTCCACATGGTAAACGACTTAATAAACAACAAAAAACATCCATCATAATACGGTGTTAGATTAGGAGGGTGTACAAAGGAAGCACCCCATCATTTCTTCAGCCTGATATGACAAATGATGCAGCTATGTGCTGAAACCAGGTCAAGTGTGATATTGGTGTGTATGTGTAGGGACAGAGGCTGACGTTGATGGATAGTGGATGAGTATCGATGAATACTTTACATTTGGCGGTAGTCGCGATGGGTTTGAAAGGGCTGGGAAAAACTATTATATCGGAACGAAGACCTCACTGGACGTGTGAATGTCGGAAGAGATGTTCTTATAGGAAAAGACTGGTCCAGTGCGAGTCGAAATCGTTCACCGAGGGTTCCGCACAAACCTTCTTGTTTGTGAAGGAACTAGGTAATTTACGTTTTTTTTTTGTTTTAGTTTTATTGTGCTTTAGGACCATGCATAGAAATACTATGTTTCCAGAGCAACAATGATTATCATGGGTTTTCATTCCCTTGGGAGTATTGTTTTATTGCATAGAGAATAGAAGTAAGTTTGATAACCTCCCCGTTTTTGACATCAAACCTGTCAAACTAACTTCTACCCCAACGACCCTAATAAATTGTGATTTGATTGATTAGACGTAAACTCGAAGACAGCAAACATAATTGTGATAGAAATGACTAGATATCAGAGAATAAGAAAATAGCTACTGACTTAGCACTCATAACCGCCATTCCGTACACAAAATAATAAAGGCACTTTTATATAACAAGTATGTAGAGGTACATAATTATTGTTTCTCTTCCTTTCAAATTAAGTTGTATAACTGCATACCTCAGCTGCATACCGACCTCTGTAACCAGTTGAGGGTCAGTAATTTTATCTGACAGCACAGCGGAGGGTCATTCCGATTTCCGACACATATGGGCACCGATAGAAATAATATAAACTAGACACCGCAATTGGGTATTGAATGAAAATCTAGAAACAAGTCTGAAGTTGAAGCAATGTCAGAATTGTATATTATTTCCAGAAGCTGTATTTAACTATTAGTAGTATTTCCTAGAACTCATGAACAAAAAAACCATTTTCGTCAAAACTTCATAAAAAAAAAATATACGCGTGTAGCACCGCACACGTGTTAGAAGTAAAACTTCTGTAGCTAGATCATTAAGTGGTACCTATACTATACACCTATACCTACCTATACTAAAAGAGATTTAAATTTCCAATTTTGAGATCCAATCTCTGCTTCAAGTTACTTTTAAGTTTCAGACGTCCGATTATTTGAAATTATTTTAAACTTGTACTTACTTTTAATACGTCATGTCATTTATTTCCCACCATTCCTTATCTACAATTTGTCGCGCTCGTGGTGATATACTTAACTCATTCAATAGTGTCACTACTATTTGCATCTCGCTCAGATTATATACCATCTGACGACGTCACGTCTTAAAACCGTCTCGCTCAAATGTATGCATTGCTTTGCTTGTCTCTGTGCCCAGTCCCTTTATTTAATTGATCGAGTACGTATTTTCAACTATTTCAAGTTAATGTGTACCTGCGGGGCTACCATAAGGCTTGCCACTCACCTCAGTCGCGCAGATAAATGACAAAGAAGATGGCTAAATCAATATATGGACGACTGCCCCAGACATGTACAAAGACTTCTCAACAGCCAATAGCATTTAAATATTCATTCATAAATTTAATTTACTGCGTCTGTATTTAGTTTGTAGAACTTGAAGAAAAAAAATTAAATATAGGTAAATAAGAGTTGTTACTCAATACTCCGTGATTCCAATATGATTCCGTGACCTTTGCCGTCGCTAGAAATAAGCACCATTTTGCAATAACATGCAACATAACGCCATCTAGCCACTCCTCTGGAAACCTCCTGTTTTCAACAGTTTTGCTAGTTGGCAATTATGTTGCATGTTATTTTTAACGATGGCAAAAGTCACTAATCAATGGCGGAATCATAGAGTATGAAGTGACAACTCTTAATTATTTAATCATTTCCTTCAAGTTCTACAAACTAACTAAAGACGCAGTAATTTATGAGAGAATATTTAAATGCTATTAATTGGCTGTTGAGAAGTCTTTGTACATGTCTGGGGCAGTCATTTTGCCAAATTGCCAACTCCTTTCGCGTCTCAATGATGTTTCTCCATAAAATAGCGCGCATTCATTATGATATGACATTAAATTGTGACAAAATGCGTGGCTGGGGTGACTGGCGTGCCTTATGCTACCCCCGCTAACCTATACATACCTACTTTGCTAGGATTTTTAGGGTTACTTCATCGCGAAGCGATGACGTAACTCTTATTTAATTTTATTCTTGACATTTCCTTAGTCCGCCATACGACATACCTCGATTTTGATATTTTACTTCAACATTATTGACTGGCATGAAGCATTAACTTTAAAATTACAAAAGCTTATTAAAATCAATATCGTATAATTTCAACAGTTATAACAACAATTCAACTTTAAAATATGTATTACAAAAATTACATACAAACAAATAAGCGAAACAATAAGCCATTATACTTATGGCTCTGTAAGCTGTAGACCTCGCTTTGGCCGTTTACTACAGATAAACATTAAATAGGTAGGTATAACACGTACTTAGTAGCTAAACTGCTAATTTGTGACTTGAACTGCACTATATAATAAAAAGTGGCTTTAGAACAGTTCTAGGTACCTACTTATTGTTTTCAAGAAGCCTTAATGCAGCCATCCATCACATCGGAATTTGCTTGAAAACTAAATATCACATTTGGATGATTCTAAGTGACTTTATGCGATTACTTGCTGCCCGTTGCGCGACTACGCAGCGCGTTTTAGGTACCTATTCCATAGTTACCGGCCACAAAACGATTCGTTCATCATTTTAGAAATCCATATCGACCCGTGTGACATTGATGAAACTCTTTTCTTACAAACTGTATGGATCGCATCGCACAACTGTCAAACATAAGTTCCGGTTCCAACAAAGAGGTTGAACGAAGTAGTTTTTGGGCACGTCACTGGTTTTGGCCATACCGGAAATCAAGAACTCGTGGAAGAATGCTTAAAATAATTTTTATTTGTTAACGTTTCATCAGGTTTTTCTCTCACTAATTAACATTCTTTATTGTACGAATGTATTATTATCTTATCTGATTAGTTAAAAACCGTATTGAAAATAGTTGCGGTTTTAAAAGTCTTCAGCCGACCCTGACGTCACCGATTCCAATTTCCGTTACATTTCTTAGCCACTCGTGATAGCACCCGGCTAGTAGTAATTGAAAAGCAAATATATGAATAACCCACAGTTGAGAGGTTAAATAAATTTTACCCCCGTGCCCCAAGAAGTTTTACTTCAAAAATATCTGTTTTGTCTAGTCCAATACAGTATTTAGATGAGAATTGAGTAGACTAATTTCAGTTCCAAGTGTTCTAAGCCGACAGGACTTATAGACAATCGCTTCTAATTTGCATTGCACTCTCTAATTTCATATGCGCATGTTAGAGCATTTAATCTGCAGACAGTGTAAAGTCCAGATGATTTAACTAGATTAGACGTGATTGCGATTTACACTATTGAGAGTCCTTGTTTATATTCTAGTACTAGCTGACCCGGCAGACTTCGTACTGCCTCAATCGATAAATAAAAGACCTAAACTTTTGTATAAATTAATTTCAAAACTGACTACCAGCTGATTGATTTACTATGGGAGGGACATTTTTTTTTTCATATTTCGACCTATGTTCTTTGGGGAAAGTTTTTGAGTTTCATGAGCACATTCACCTCCTTCCGTTACACTCTGTATATATATTTTAGTACAACTTTGAACTTTATGCAGCGGTAATAAATTGCAAATTGACACTTTGACGTTACGAACACACCTAAATTGCTCAGACAACAGTGAGTGATTATTAATTTAATATGAACTTTATTGAATAGCAATAAAGTTCAAATTGACTCCAGAAAACGATTGACTCTAGAAAACGTTTGTATGGGAAATAGAAAAGGGCTGTTTTAGGGTTTTCCCGGAAATTATTCGATTTTTCTCGCCTTTTAAACCTTCCCTAGACCTCCACGAACATTTCAAGACTAAGATAAGATAAATCCGTTCAGCCGTTCTCGAGTTTTAGTGAGACTAACGAACAGCAATTCATTTTTATATATTCTAGTATAAATCATATGTCCTACTATAAGTACGAACAACCATGGACACAGGACAGGACACATCCGACCTCCTGGGAAGAAGCTTCACGCTTTTTATGAACCTTACCTAATTTAACCATAGCCTAACCTATACTGACCTTACCTAAGCTAACCTAGGGTAGCTAGTAAATTTAGCCCAGGCAGCGTGAGTGAGTTCACGGGGGGCGCCACTGCTACGGAAGTTAACGCAATGAACCTGTCATCAACACCGGCTTTTCATTAGTTTCATTCCTCATTGCGTTAACAAGCGTTGCCCCCTCCACCGTTAGAAGCTCTCTCTTTATTATCTCATTAGTACATGGTCAGTACCGGGATTTGAACTTGCATCTACTGTGAAAAAGCTAGCGTGAAACCCACTAAACCACGGAGAGTTTTCGCGGAATCTAGCAACATGTAAACTTCTATGGCGTCCCGAAGTGCCTAGCGGTCCCCCGACGCGGGTGCTAACAGTTTATCGCCACAGACTGCTGGAACGTTAGTGTGGAGGGGCCATGAGCCTTGGTCCAGTTAGCTGATGGAGCAAGGGAATGATCGTTGGGTCGTTGACGACCTCTGGCTCTTTGGTTTCCAATCTCGGCCGGGGAAGCAATTATTACAACGGTTTTGCCATATGCCGACCCTTGAAGCGAAAGAAAACGCTTTTCTAATGTGGAAAAAATAATAATGTGTTATGAAAACATGCCTTCTCTACAAACAGTGTTTGAAAAATTGTTTATGTCAATGGCAACTATTGTGACAGATGGCTAGTATATTGTTTCCCACGAAGCTTAAAATCACCGTTAGGACGTATCCGTTTAACGTTCTTCATATAAATTACTTATCTACCATGGTCAGCCTTAGTGGGGCAATTCTGGCTCTAGCGAGATCATGTCCATGGTCGAAATATCGATTTTGAGATACCGAAATCTTTATCACAACAAGAAAAAGCTATTCTCATGATTAGCCTTTCGACCATCCGAGATATCTCGAACCGTTTTCGATCGAATTAAAAATAAATCGAGAT
This sequence comes from Argyresthia albistria, assembly GCA_963457715.1. NCBI lineage: Eukaryota > Metazoa > Arthropoda > Insecta > Lepidoptera > Argyresthiidae > Argyresthia > Argyresthia albistria. Next base: position 13,760,072 of record OY735252.1, read on the forward strand.
CGTTTCCGATCCGATATCTTGACTGGGGAGATGATCTCGATAGCGCGAGAATGGGGGCCTGGGGGCCAATTCTGGCGCTAGCGAGATCATGTCCATGGGCGAAATGTCGATTTTGAGATACCAAAATCTTTTATCAAATACAAGAAAAAGCTATTCTTACGACTAGCCTTTCGACCAACCAAGATATCTCGAACCGTACCGAAATCTTTACCACAACAAGAAAAAGCTATTCTTATGATTAGCCTTTCGACCATCCGAGATATCTCGAACCGTTTTCGATCGAATTAAATATAAATCGAGATCGTTTTCGACGGATTTAGGCCTTATCAAAACCGATATATCGACTGGGGAGATGATCTCGACAGCGCGAGAATCGGACTAGACAGACAGTCTTATGTAGGTATCACGATTTGGCGAATTTTTAATAATTTAACACACATAACACAGCGTCATGCCTTTTCCTATACGAGCCGAGGTAGCAGAGGCATAAATGTGCCTACATTCAGCCAGTTATTCAATGCTCCGTTTTCAATAATTCAGTGAAGATATAACAATGGAAAAACATCTGGTTTCGTAACAACCCAGCGTAAAGTTTTTCGGCAATTTGTAAAGACGCGATAATATTTATACTTAGTCTAAAACTCTAAACGGTTTGACGGATTTTGAGACATCCTCGGTACCATTCGTCTCAATTAAGAGTTTTGTTTTTTTAGAACCCGACGAAAAAAGAGGGGTGATATAAGCTTGAAGCCTCTGTCTGTCTGTGTAGTAGAATTTCCTACAATGGACTGGATACCCCTTATTTGGGGCTTGGCATACATCTATATCGATTCATAGTGTAATTAGTTAAAGCTTATTAATGTCCCCACCGAAGGGCCCAGGCCTTTTCCCGGTTACGAGTAAGATTAAGAGATATTCTTCCACGCTGGCTCAGTGCGGGTTGTTGGACGGGTTTTACGGCACATACCAAGAAGCGACAGTAATAAAACACGGGACGTCCGATAAATATACTTAAGAAATGTATTAAATACAATCATAGTGATTGGTCTGTATATCTAGCTTACGAATCTCCTCAGGCTGCTAGTCTCTACAACACCCTGTAGGTGTAGGGTGAACTGAACATAGCTTCCAAGTAGCTCCGGTAAGAGCCGCATTAGGCGCCGGACGTGCCTTTCGCCCCAATATCCGGGCGCGGGCGGGAGCATCTCTGGGCGGGCATTTCTATCCAAATATGTCTTACAAGACAGGGTTCGGACTGGCTGAGTTTTATCCGATGTTTCGTGATTGTACACTTGACAGTACATAAAGGCTTTGGGTTAATACGGGTCGGTAGCAGAGGGCTGTAGCGGAGCGGGAGTCAAAACTCTATGAAGCATTTATACCAAGCGGTAGTAGGTTCGCACTTAAACTATTAGTTATTCTGTGCTTAAACGCCTGTATTTGGTATCTACATAAAGTTACATACTAGTACACATTGGCAATAAAACAATTAACACAAGCACACAGCTGAAGCTAAATTTCGTCTATGAAGTTGAAATGGCAATAGTTTTCTTGCTCACAAAGTCCAAGTAAGTTGCTCAATGCAGAAGTTTTAACATTAGTTGTGCAACATAGCTATCAGCTTTGATTGGCTTACACTGTTTGTATACTTTATTCCATTTTCTTTCTTTCAGTATTGCTTGTCGTATTCTCAGCAAGATTTTCATAAGCTTTGTGGGCTTTGTGCTGAGGCTTTGTGGCACATTGACTTCTGTGTTTCAGATGACACGTTAAGCTGTAGGTCCCGGCTACTATCGCTAATTGGTGGTAGTAGTAGTAAAGTGGGGTGGCATTAGGTACAGAAGTACCCACAATATGCCAGTAATACGAAACTCCATTTTGCGTAAAAGGGTTTGGCTATCGCCGTGGCCATCGTGTACGCATAAGAAAACAAAATTAACCGGCCAAGTGCGAGTCGGACTCGCAAACGAAGGGTTCCGTACCATTATCTAAAAAAAACCGAAAAAAAAAGAAATTGTATGGGAGCCCCCCGAAATAGATATACTCAATATATTGTGAACATTTTAAGCGTCTACCTGCTACCATTATCAATATCGAGCAAAAATTAGCAAAAAAATCACGTTTGTTGTATGGGAGCCCCCATTAATATTAAATTTATTTTTATTTTTAGTATTTGTTGTTATAGCGGCAATAGAAATACATCATCTGTGAAAATTTCAACTGTCTAGCTATCACAGTTCATGAGATACAGCCTGGTGATAGACAGACGGACGGACGGACGGACGAACAGACAGCGAAGTCTCAGTAATAGGGTCCCGTTTGGCACTCTTCGGGTACGGAACACTAAAAAGGCTTATTTTGTCAACGGAACAAGAATAGCAGTAATGCAAGTTGTCGTATAAAGTTCAGGGGCCTCAGTTACTAACGAATCTTTAGTTGCCAGTATCGCCCTAAGGCTCAAGAGAACCGTATTTTCAAGTATACTTTGGCTTTCAGCCAATATGGCCTTCCAAAGCGCGGCAATGTCAAATTAGCTTCAAATTGATAAATAGTTTCAGCTCACGACCTCGAAATTTCGACAGAATCTCGAGACATAATGTCGGGGGTATATCGTAAAGTTTACCGACTATTTCACGATCAGAGGGCAATTCTCGCCCATTAGAATTCGAAAGCGTACATGACAATATTGTCATTTTTGTATGAAATATGGTAGAAAATGGCCTCTAAGCTTTGAGAATTCACCTCGAGAATTGGCCTCCCCTGGCAATGCTTCACCAACTCTACCCATTCTACCAGTGTTAAATGAATAACACTTCACAGTTGGTGCTCTGAAAAGATCAATAATTTACAACATTCATAATTCATAATTTCTTTATTGCACACAATTAATTGCAAGGACATAAAGTAAATAAAAGCAGCGCACAAAGGCGAGCTTATCTTTAAAAAGAGATCTCTTCCAGCAAACATTCATCATCAGTTCACGTCTTTCTATTCACATTAATCGTATTTTAAGAAGATAGGCATTTTGTGATAAATATGTATCGGTGCGTGAGGTTTTTCAAAGGATTCCCTTGTGGTACGGTAACAAAACACAACTTTATTGGCATATTCCCCTTTTAGTGACAACGACGGCACCGCATTCCGTGCGCGAGTTGAATGTGAATGCAAAGCTCTTACAACCTTCTGCTCTCCTAGTACTCCTTATAGATTTTTTTTTAATTTAATTGATTCAAGTTAATTTATCCTAGACGTTGCACATTGTAATATAGGACGTAAAAATCGGTGGTTTAGAACATAAACATAAACATTTACATACAGGCACATACATTGCTTCAATTGCTTTGATTTGAATGAATGAAATGGGGAGTATTGTAAAAATTAGGAATTATTATTTCCCAAGAACTAGTTCTACTACAGCCTTCCAACTATCTTTTGGCGTGTGAGTGACGTTTTCAGAGGGGCCCGTCTCAGATCGATGAAACTCTCCTTCTTACAAGGGCATAGTTCTACTCAACCCATACGCAACCTAATGCAATGAACCTGTAAGGAATAATGTAAATGGATAGACACATGAACTTTTAGGGTGTTTATCGTTTCATTGGCTAGATTTTACACGTATTTTACAGATGTTACTGCTTTTTCTTTGTTTCTTGGTCTGAGTTAATCATTACAAAGTTCTGGCAACAGGCCCAGATTTATGGACCATTAAACATAGACATAAAACACAACATTTGCAAACAAATTATATTGCTTCAGCGACGAAGATTTAGTACAGGCAAAGGCTGTGGTAAAGAAAAATAAACATAAAAAGTTAAGTGGTAGTAAGTAATTTGATTAGAATTATGGTCTAGCTGCAATTTGTAGTAAGGGTAAGTATCAACACTTGAACGAAATGTGACTAGAGAGTCTCTACCATATTTCATTGGACGTGAGAGATGTCAAAACCAGGGCCCTAATGCTGCTCTGAGAATTTCACTTATATTTCATTACTATTTCATTACTATTCCATTGCAAACACCCAATCAAGGAGGATAATAATTTAGGAGAATACCAAATGACGCCATTTTGGGTGTTTGCAATGGAATAGTAATGAAATAGTAATGAAATTCTCAGAGCAGCATTAGGCCCCAGTGTTCTCCCAAGTTTCGTAATAATGTGTTTTCACCGGTCTTACCACAAAATCCCGGCTCAGTTTGTGTTTTTGGCCTGCTCTAACCCTAAGCCCACATGTACGAGTATTAGGTACCATTTGATTAAATCCAGCAAAAGTGACGTTAATTTAGTGCCCGATCTCAAGCATAGAGAGAAGTGATGGGCAATTAGCAAACCTCTTATTGAAGGGTGCCAATTGCCGGATCCTACTGCGTACTTACGAACCAAAACAAAAACCAAATCAGACTCACAGGCTAAGATTATTAAAGCATCACATAAGTCGTCTCCGCCGATTACCGATTATATTTAGTTCAATAACTGAACTGTCTTAATTCAACAATTGCTATGATTTCCATAATTAGCTTTGCTTTGTCACCCAATATGAAACCGTGTTTACTTTTGCTCGTTATGTTGGTACACTTATGCATTTTGATCAGTTATTTTTATTCGGTAAAATCATTGATTAAGCCATCTGGGGTAATTGAATATATAGATATTGTAGTTCGAGGGTCAATATAGCTGCATCTAGCCTATTAGATGCGTCGGCAGTCGGCACGGACAGAATAATTTTGAATGCCCACCTATGCAATTTTATCTACCCCTTATGAGGTGATTAAAGGAAAAAATCTATCGGGATAAATTCCAACTCGTAGTAAGGGACCCGAACCCTTTTCATTTAGAGCCGACGATTGACGTAGATTGACTTTTGTTATAATTGATTTTTAAGCTCAGCACTAGGCCCTAACGGAGATCGAGACCTATAAAATTGTTTTGATTGCTTTTAGTCAACTGAATAGGGTTTTATTGTTCTAAAAATTTGACGTTTCGGAAAAAGATTGCTAAAATTCCAATGACAATTAAAAACAAATATGGTTAATTGTAAAATTATTTGGTATTGTGCACTTATCTTATCTTAATCTTAAGAAATTGCTCACATCTGAAGCCTATTACACTGTAAATGAATATCTCTTCGACACTGTTTAAAGCACACCACTGACTAAGGGTCGTATTCTAGAACGAATCTCAAGATCAGTCTCAAGCTGAAATTACGTAAATCCGACTCAAATTTGAGTTTCACTCTCAAGCATCTCCTTTATTCTGAAACCTTACTCAAGAGTGCATCGCTGTGAATCGAGTCTTGAGACATTCACAGAGTAATAAACTACTTTAGGCCTGTTTTCATATACAATTGGGAGGGAGGGAGGGGGAGAGGGAGGGAGGGAGGGGAGAGAGAGAGAGAGAGATAAAAAAAGAGAGAGAGAGAAAGAGAGAGAGAGAGAAAGAAAGAGAGAGAAAGAAAGAGAAAGAAAGAGAGAGACAGAAAGAGAGAGAGAAAGAAAGAGAGAGAGAAAGAGAGAGATAAAGAAAGAGAGAGAAAGAAAGAGAGAGAGAGAAAGAAAGAGAGAGAAAGAGAGAGAAAGAAAGGAAGAGAGAGAGAAAGAAAGAGAGAGAGAAAGAGAAAGAGAGAGAGAGAGAAAGAAAGAGAAAGAGAGAAAGAAAAAGAGAGAGAAAGAAAGAGAGAGAGAGAAAGAGAGCGAGAGAGAAAGAGAAAGAAAGAGAGAGAAAGAAAGAGAGAGAGAAAGAAAGAAAGAAAGCGAGAAAGAAAGAGAGAGAGAAAGAAAGAGAGGGAGAAAGAAAGGGAGAGACAGAAAGAGAGAGAGAAAGAGAGAGAGAGAGAAAGAGAGAGATAAAGAAAGAGAGAGAAAGAAAGAGAGAGAGAGAAAGGAAGAGAGAGAGAAAGAAAGAGAGAGAAAGAAAGAGAGAGAAAGAGAGAGAGAAAGAAAGAGAGAGAGAGAAAGAAAGAGAGAGAAAGAGAGAGAAAGAAAGAGAGAGAAAGAAAGAGAGAGAGAGAAAGAAAGAGAGAGAGAAAGAAAGAGAGAGATAAAGAAAGAGAGAGAGAAAGAGAGAGAGAAAGAACCGTCTAGCTAGCTGATATTTTCACCAATATCCACTGGTTTGTTTATTTTATGTACTAATATCACTCTCAAGCGTGGTCGAGACACCGCTCAAGCACAACAACACTGTCAAGAGAGGATCTCAACAAAAGTTTGACATCTGTAGTACAAAAAAGTTTTTTTTATTTGAATCTTGTTCAAGAATTAGTAAAATCTCTACTCACATCTGAGATTACTCAGATGAATTATGATTTTTGATACTAGTCTCAAGCATCAATTAAGAATAAGCGCGTACTCTTAAGACTACTCTTGAGTAGATCTCAGATTAGAGATTCGTTCTAGAATACGACCCTAAGTACCTGAATCTCACCTGTTTTTATTGACTGATCACCTATCTGCATGTATAGTATAGTGTATATATAAATATTTGTATGCCATTGCGCGAAACATAGAGATACCACTATAAATGTATTCATAAGACCTTTGTACCTACCTATGTTTTACAAATAAAGAACTATTCTATTGTATTTATTCTATTATTTGTAAATGATTATATATGTTTTATATCCACTTACCACCTCAGACAATTAATTACTCTGAGCTTACGACACACAAATTATTGTCTAAGCATAAATTAGAGATAAATCCGTCAAGTGCCCAAACATAAAGCCATAGAAAATAGATCTGAACAAAACAAGATAGTCAAAGTTTAAGGATCCTTTATTTCGTAAAGGCCTAACGAGCAACAACATTTTCCAACTATCCAATTTGCAAGGCAGCTCAAAAGCCCCTTGATTTACAAACAAAAAACTTCCAAGTGTACTGTTAGCTATCCGATCCCCCTCAATGTGTGATGTGAAGTAGTTGTTGTTCAAACTGTTATCTAATGACGCGAGACTTCACGCTTGACAGATTCCCTAACTACTTGTGAATCCCGTCACCCGTGTCTCTCTGAGGAATGTAAACCCTTTCAAAAAGCTCTCCTAAACGTTCGCTGTTTAGACAAAATCTTGGCCTATCGGTTTCTTCTTCGAGAGACCTACTAGCGGCATTACCGACTGCGTTTACAACTTGAGCATTATGTCGTACAGATGAGATTTCCGTATTAAAGCCCTGGTTGCCTTCAGTGTCTGAAGTTCTTATAGTTTTTGGGGGGAATCGAATGTTGTTAGATCTCTGGTTGGCTAGAAAGGCGCCGTCAGCCTGAGTAACTCCGCAAGCTGCTTTCATGATTGAGTCGAGGGCAGCTTGGTCTTGAATTCTTCTTTGTATAGCTGTTGCCTGTATATTAGCGACTATATCTTTGTATTTGGTCTCTAATTTGGTAATAGAGTTGTGCAGTTCTGTTTCGCTTTCGTTTGCAATATCGTTTACCACTTGTGCTCGGAGGCGCGCAAGTTGAAGGTGCAACGAGCAATCTGTGAGTTGCTTCTCTCTCTGCATGTGAGCTACTCTTGACTCGTACGTATGAATGAATTTTGTTTTGGACTTTTCTAAACGGACTATTTTCTTTTCTAATTGATGAACTTTGTTTTTGTATGATTCAGTGTCCGTATTGTCTAGAGATTTTTTTGCTTGTAAGTCAGTTCTCAAATCAGCCATCTGTGATTGAAGTTGGTTGATCTCTTTGTCTTTTTCGTCTATGATTTTATTGGTCGTTGTTGTTATTAGGGATATTTCTTTGGCGGACTGATCTCGGATTTCAGTGACTTTAGTATCATGAGCTTTCTTTAAATCTTCTATAATTTTATCGAATTTATTTTCAATTTTTTCTTTGACAGATAATTTGAGCATAACCAATTCTAACTTGTGTTTTGATTTAATTTCCTCAATTTCTTGACACTTTTTATACTCAACAGTTTCAAGCCTGTTATTTAAGTTTTTGATAGATTCTATCAAATCATTTCTTGATTCTTGGATGTCTTTTAATCTGTTTTTTAGAGACATAACCATCACAGTGCTCATACTATCATCATTTTGGAAAGAAGAACTCTTGCAATCAATCACTCTGGTGATTCTTTCTTGCGAATAAGACTTGTTTGTCGATTCCTCTTTCAGAGCTTTGAGCTCATCGTGTAATAAAACATTTTGATTTCTGATCTCTCTTAATTTGTTTACTAAACTGCTCGGCCTAAAGTCCTCTTCATCTGAATTGAAACGATTACATCTTGGATTTGAAGGCAAACTCAATTGTGTCGTGTGTCTTTTCATCTCTTCATTTGTTTGTAAAGCTTCTGTGTTGAGTGTTAAACAAAATATATCTTTTTCGCTAATATCGTCACTGATTTCTCCGTCCTTACAGAACTTTTCTAGATTTGAATGCGATCTCATTTTATTGAAACCCAGCCCAAGACGTTTTTCCGTATCTACATCAACAGCTAAGTATTCAGAACCCGAATCTTCTATAGAGCTGTCATTATCAGAGAATGCTTCCAACAAATCTTGAGGAGGACATCTCAGGAACGGCTCTCCAATAGTTCCTCTTGTTAGCTGGTAACACATTGTGAATATATATTTGTTCCTCAAACCTTTTTCTTCGTCGGTACACTGAGAAAGTCTTTGTAGCCAAGCGTTGCAAACATCGACAATATTTTGGTCGGTAATTTGAGACAAGTACGGTTGAATGATTTTTATATATCGCCGGAATTCTGTTTCAACAATGGGTGAATCGGGATCATTCGACTGCGCCATGCTTTACAAATATTAATTAATTTTCTGTTTACTGATCGCTAGATTGTTGACGTAATTTAAAAATGCCAAATGGTTTCACTTCACTTCACATTTCACATGTCATACCACAGTGTCATACAAGGTCAATGCATACAGCCTCAGACATACAGCAATGCATAAATAAATTACTCGAAAAGAGTTCGTCATGTGAATACTTGTCACTGAAAGCGTAAGGAGGTAATTATTAATTTATTTGTCATACTCGTAAGAGCCGCTACGCTCTTATCTCAATCGATACTTAACAATATTCCAGAAGCTGTGTTTAAACTATTCATAGGCCCAAAAGTATGATGTATCACTCTAAGGTTGTCGCAATCCGGTGAGTGATTAGTTGTTTTTGTGCTTTACTCGTAATCCTATGGTAGGTACTAATGTGGTCTATCTATCGTAGACATTACACGCCACGCCACGCCACGTTCAACGTGCCTAAAACTAAAACTACTTACTTCTGAAAAGTAGGACAAAAGAGACTTTATTATTTTCCTTTGTATACAGTCAGGAGGAAGGAAGGACTATCCGGAAGGTAAGTTCGTGGAGAATTCTTCATTTTCTTGCTCTCGGAAACATTAAGAAACGGAAAACAAAAGCTTACCGCTTCCACAGCTTTTTACAGGTAGCTCGTTCCAAGGTTAAAATTAACAACTACACCAACCTATAATTACTACTCATTTCTTCAAGTTCCGATTCTTATGGATATTCAGTAACACCTATCCTTCAATTATATCCTAGCGCACAAGGTCAAAGCTCAATTTATCTCTCTTGTAATATCTTTATTTGAAACAGTTTCCAGTAGATTAAGAGAGCTAAATCACCTGCTACACCCAGAAATTTTCCGGCCACACGGACATTACGATTCTTAACATCTGCCACTCGATCTAAATGCACGTCCGCCTATCCTAATGTGTCTTTGAATCTTCTAAAAAGCTAACAATCAAGTTCAAAGTTTAACCTTAAGCTGTCGGTATTAGGAGTCGTTTCGCTTAGCATGGGACAAGACAAGGCAACGAAGATGACACAAGATTATTTTTATGCTCGGCCCTGCTAATGCCACAACATGTTAGAGGATACCCTGAAGGGTTTTGTGGTTTATTACGGTACCCCATCAAAGAGGGCTTAATTTCATCTTCAGCGACGTGAAACTTATACTATCTGCTCGGCGAATCGACGTAACCTTTTTAGATAGTTCCTTTGAATGCGCAGCTGAACCTAAATTATACTTGAATAAAGTCTGATCTTCTTCGGGTCTGTCATTGACTGGTCTCATGGCTTATAAATTCATTATTTTAACAGTGGCGGAGATAAGCCTAACGCCGAAAATGTATTTTGAATTATTGGGCCGAATTAATACAGTAAAGTTGAAAGAAATGCTTAATTTTTAGGGTTTCGTGTCTGAAGGGTGCCAAACGGGACCCTATTACTAAGCCTCCACTGTCCGTCTGTATGTCTCTCTGTCAGCGGACCGCCTTAGTCAGAAAGTTGAAAATATGGTATATATGGGTCACAGAATGTGTACATCGTTACCGCTACAGTAAAAAATACTAAAAACACGAAAAAATAAGGGTAAATAGTATTAAGTCAATTTCGATATTAGACTATGTATCACATTGTTTTCCTTGCAATAAAGAATTATGAATTGAAATTGAAACAACTGACTGACTGTCATTTTTTGTGCCGTTTTGAGTGTTTCATGTGCCGAAGCCTTCGTGTGAGAGTCTGACTCGCACTTGACCGATTATTATTTTCTGTCATGCATGACAATAATGATAAAATTGTGGACAAAAATTATAAATGTAGCTCATTCATGTTCCCGCTGATAGGCCTTTAGCCTCTAACCAGATACAAGTAAGATGAACCGTACCACTATGGCTCAGTTGCCAGCTGTCAGAAGTTATCAAGCTGCCACTGACACGGATTTACTACTGCTAGAGCTCGTCTAAGCTGAAATGACGCGCCCCACTCCTTGGTTTTGTATGACAAGTAATACAAAACCAAGGAGTGGGGCGCGTCATTTCAGCTTAGACGAGCTCTACCTGTACCGGCCCCACAGAAGCTCCGAATAACGACCGCTTATCGAAATACGGAAGCACCCGAAGCAAATTCCACATCGGCCAAATGTTGCTACCCCCTTGATAATTTTTCGAAATGCGTTATTTTATCATAAACCTGCGATATAGGCAGAGGTTGTCTAAGCTGAAATGACGCGCCCCACTCCTTGGTTTTGTATGACAAGTAATACAAAACCAAGGAGTGGGGCGCGTCATTTCAGCTTAGACGAGCTCTACCGCTAGACCACAGACGCTACAAACGTTTTCCGCTATCACACAACTGGAACTCACAGCGACTTTCATTATGATACTCATTGAACTTTATAATAAGTTTCCTTTCAATAATAAATCGGCTTACCAGCTATTCTGGAGCTAGAAGCGGCCGCAAGTCTTGTAAGCGCCTTAAGGGATCCAGGGATTTGCAAGCAGAAGCCTACTTTATGCTGCTCGATTTATATAGGTTTTTATTTTGTCACTTTTTTATTCCAATTACATTCAAGGATACAAAAGGAGTCAATTAACTATTTGAATACAACTCTGCAATTTAAATACAGCAAATAAAAGTTATGTAGTCGTTATCAGCAAGGCTAGCCTCTCTATCTACAGCGTCCACATAAATAGCGTCGCTTTTTGAGCTAGTTTTCCTATACTGGTAGCTAGTTAGGGTACCGTACACGAATGGTGCCAAACGGGACCCTATTACTATGGCTCCGCTGTCCGTCTGTCCGTCCGTCCGTCCGACCGTCCGTCCGTTAGCGGGTCCTAGAGCACGAACCGTAATAGCTAGAAAGTTGAAATTTACACTGAATGTGTATATCTGTTGCCACAACAACAACAAATACTGAAATACGAGAGATATTACAAATTAACCTCTAAGCGACCTAAAGGACAATCCAGTCCTAAAGGGGTCCCCAGACAAGAGACGTGTTTTTAATTTTCTTTTTGTTTTATTGTTTTGAGTGCTCATGTTGTGTTATACGATGGTACGGTACCCTTCTTGTGCAATGACGACTCGCCCTTAACCGTTTTTTTCCAAATACACCACGTATTTTAACTGTTGTGATTAAAGTTTAAACTAGATAGTGCCATTCAGTCTTAGCGCGGTAATGACGTCATGATCCAGATACAGGGACTGTGTTGTAATTGAACTATGAAATGGTCCATCTGTTTATTGTCGCAAATCACATTGGTGTCGTAAGGGATTGTGGGTAGAGGTGGGCGTTATCAGATCACCGTGCGAATCCGAACCCGGTACACAGCTAAACACAGTCTGTTTTTAACCGACTTCCCAAAGGAGGAGGTTTACAATTCGTCCGGATATGTTTTTTGTTAAGTTTTAGATAGGATTTCTTTAATGGCCAATTCTTGTTAAATGTTTGCTACTGTGACTTAGGATATTTTAACCAGACCCTATATTGTCTGAGAGGGTCTCTCTTCTGGACCCCGCTTGTTGTGAATTTCGGAACACCCTGAATACAGGGGGCATTTTGCCTACCTACCTGTGAATATATTGTTGTACCGTCTCGAGTTCATTAATATATGAGCAAAACCAAGCCATCAAATATAAATAACGTACATGGAAAGTTACATAAATATCTGAGCAGATTCACATATGTTTTATTGATGAATCTGCTCAGATATGTATGTATTTACCCTTCCTTGTACTTTTATATTTGAAGCCTAATTAGTTTTGCTCATATATTTATGACTCGACTGTGCAAATGCTCATTTAAAAAACTGATAATCTTGAATTACAGACCTACCAAGTTATCTGTAAAATGTGAGCATTGAGAACTAAAACCGCCATCTTTGAAACACTCATTCTATGCTAGGGCATACACAGCCGTCAGTTCACAGTTAAGAAGCTGGCAGGTCTTTATACAGGGTGTTACTCAGTACATTAATTTATCAAATCGAACCAATTCAAATAAATTCCTATAAAATAACCCCTCTTTAATTTTAATTTCAATTATACTTTATCTAATTCAAATAAATAAATGAATACCTACTTAATTTGCCATGCGGAATTGTCTTGTAATTGTTTATAATTCTTTATAATACCAATTATCTGTTAATATGTAATTACTTAATGTTATATAATTATTAGTTTTTTATAAGCGGGCTGTGTTCGCCTTTAAGTAGACAAACATCTAAATTGTAAATTGTTAAGAATTATATTAAGAAAACATGTATTGTCTGTTGGCAGACCTAAAATAAATAAATAAAAAATAAATAAATACATTTCGGGCCTAGTGCTCAGCTGATCTGTATGATGAGTGAAAAATAAAGTTGCTCTGATCAAGTCGGTCCCATAGTGAAAGTTGTTCAGAATGATGTCCCTAATAACCCTCTTTCTGTACATTATAGGTAAATAGGTAATAACTTTAAAGGATTTTTGACACTCAAAAAAGTAGTTCTATCTTATGATAAAAATAGATACGAATTTTGGTGAACTGTTACTGGTTGAAGTAATAATATAAATAATAATAAGGAAAGCCCCAAACATCGGGTTCCGCCGGCTACGACTTTGGGGAATTATTGATGAATGACGGACCCGGGTTGACCGCGAGTTCATCAATAAAATAGTTTCAACCAAGTAATATAATTGAGGGGAAATGTGTTAATACCGAAATATCGTAGAAATTATGATTTTCAACAACCTACTATATGTATTCTAGACATTTTAAACCGTCTTAAATACGGGTGTTTAGAATTAAATAGTATTCAGTCGATTTCAATATAATAGCGCCTGGCATTTTTTGGATAGCAAAATTACGAGATGAAGATTGAAGATATTCTCTTATAATAACCTGTTAGGCACTCTCTTGTACGACGATGGTCTGAAAGCCTACGTGAAGCCTACGGCGTGTGAAGTCCGACTCGCACTAGAACGATTTTATTAATATTATCCCTGGTTCTATTCTAGGCTAAACAGTCCTATCTATTGGGAGGTCAATAACAGCAAGCCCAGTAAACGTCATTATGACCTCGACTCCTCGACGACGGCGACACTCGTTCATCATTAATATTTGATAAGTTCTAATCTATATTCGGAAGGCACCAAAATTTATCGATTTTTATTTTTAAAGTTAATATTAACTTGTCTAGTTTAGGCTGTGCCAATTTGAATGGAATTCACTGTATACTCGAGTATTGTATAGGTACATTTTGTATGTACGTACACTAGTCTGTCGCAGCCCAGCCAAGTGGTCAAATAGCTAATGAGGTGGAGACAGAGACGGATCTTGGTCGTCTGACGGCTAAAGTGTCCCAATTAGGTGTAAGTCCAACTTGGCAGACAAACTGGGGATGTTTAAAGTCTGTGAAGGCATCTTTATTGTCTTGTTATGAGTAAGACCGGCTGAGATGAACAACTGAGATCTCAAAGTGTGACGGAAGTAAAAGCCGAGTTGGTGCCTATAATTGAAAGACACAATTTAATATAATCATATAATTTCGTCATTCGTAATTTCTTTATTGTACTCACATAACAGTCAAAATAGCTTAAGATAGAAAAAAATATGGACAAAGCCGAGCTTGTTGTTTTTTAATTTAATTGTTATTTAAAAAATATAAATCATTACACAAACAAATTTCATAATAATCGGTCCAGTGCGAGTCAGACAGTCACGTAAAGGGTTCCGCACAATCGTACAAGATCCAAGTGCCTGACAGATTACGAGAATATCTCCAAATTTTGCTATCCGAAAGAGTCAAGCGCTTTGTATTGAAATTTAATTAATACTATTTTATTCTAAACACCTTTACTTTTTCATAAAGTTCAGTATTTTTTGTTGTAGCGGCAACAGATATATAAATTCTGTGAAAGTTTCAACTTTCTAGCTATTACGTACGGTTCGTGCAATACAGCCCGCTGCTGGCAGGCAGACGGATAGACGACGGACAGCGGAGGCTTAGAATAGGGTCTTGTTTGGGACTCTTCAGGTACGGAACCCTAAAAAGGGCTTGCTTCTTGTGAACGGTGGTACCGACCGAACCCTTTAATAATATGATCGAAGTAATCTGAGTTATTCGAGAATACGCGAGTCCGACTCGCACAGAAGTATAGAAATACCTTATCTGTTTTTATCTTGTGTCGCGGGTTCTGACAGAGACATCCCGAGAACACATCCATGGAGTAACAAAGAGTAACATCTGAGTAAATATCTGTGCCTTCTCTACCAAAGGACTGAGCCGGAAGACAGGATACGACGCACATTAGTTCTTTCTATCTTCTACGTAGACAAAGACTCGTGTCTCGCTCAAGTAGGTAACGCATTAGTTCAAAAATCTTTGTTGCGATGAAACTTAGTAGGATTCAGGACAGTCCAGCATAATGATGTGCCGTTTCCAGCAATACTGCCATTTCTAGAATATAATATTCAATCGCCCCAACGTATGGGGCGATATTGCCACCATTTATTAATTACCGGCAATGGCACGTCATGTCCAGCATGATGATTATAGAGTTACATGGCTTCTCATTATCTTTCTGAATAAAATTGTAGGCACAGCTGTACCTTCGGCGCCCCAAATGGGCAAAGGCGTGACGTTGTTGCTTTGTATTGAATAAATCCTGAATATTATATCTTCACATCCCATTTGAATATAAACTGCTTGGAGTTTAAACCTGACGGGATCAAGAAATTCTTAATTTAAAATACCAGGCTACGTCGAACTTCCTTTCAAAGCGCACTTGCGGTTCTGTCTGGGATGTCCGCAAAACATTATGTAGGTCAGATCGCCAGCATCGTTACCGGGAACTTCGTAACGTGACCTAAACACCCGGTTTAACCGCAACATAACAATTACATATTAGAGTCATCCATCACCAACGATTTTGTGTACAGGATGTAAAATAATCGGTTATATGCGAGTCGTACTATCACATCAGAGTTCTATACAAGTATCTTCATTCTTTATCTCGTAATTTTGCTAACCAAAAAATGTCAGGCGCTAATACATGTATAGCGATGAATGTTCCGATGACCTAGTATTCCCTTCGTCAGGGACTTTTACCTCGAGAAAATTACGAATTCAACGAAACTTGTGTACCTGTTGTTTGTGACTATTTAGTAGTGCTACACCCAATTTTCGGAACAAATAAAGCTTGTGCAAACTTGAGGAGGGGCTTAAAAGTTGGTTTTGGTAGGGCTTCGAAGTCTTGAGAGGATATCGTCCGTAAAACTTTGGGACCTGGACGGTGATTAACAACATGCAGTGGGGACTAATCCATCAGATGACAAGGCAAGAGTGGCCTAGTGGTGGTAGGTACCTGGATTAGCTCGACAGCACGTCATACTGTTTTTTTGCTATGCAAAATACTATAACAAAATTTTAATAAAAGGACCAATAAAAACACCTATAACGGTTCGCTAGTCACGTATTTGATCAAAAGGGTCCAAACATTCTTGTATGGAGAGAGATTCACATAGCTCGTTCCAGCATCATGAAAAAAAATACTTAATTAAAATTCATGACCACATTTTATGTCTGTAAAATAATTTACAAAACCCGTTTTATTATTCAAGAGAATCATGAAAAGCGAAGGTTTTTCAAAATAGCATATTCAAACGTATCATAAATGCTTATAGACATGCTATTTATTTATAGCACCCTGTAGATCCTACCGATAGTCGTGGCGGGGGATGCATGAAAGGAAAAGATCCCTGATTTACGGGATAATTATTTTCCCCGACACGATGATGATAAAACATGGGGCGTCACGAGATTTCCCCATTTCACGGAAGTGTGGGTAAACACCGGAAGTAGCTTGCGGATTATCTGCGATTACGCAACCCCCATGTTTATGTCGGGATACGTTGTAGTATAGGTCCGACCGAGGTTTAGTGAATTCGAATTGCGAATACTGGTTCGAGTCTCGGCTGGGGGAAAAACAAACCCCAGGTGTTGGGCGGTTATACAGAGGTGATTGTGTTTAGTTTGTGTTTCTACTGGTTTCAGCTAATGAGACCAGTAGCCTTCCGGCAGCAATATATTATATATTATGTTCCTATGTATAATGTTTGTTTTGTATGAAAATAACGTTATTTAAATTTCAGTTTCAGGAGATCCTACATATTTATGATCATTGGTATCGTTTCCTTGGTATTTTTAGGTTATCCAGGTCCTGCGCTAATTTTAACTAGCTGCATAAAAGTATACCTATTAATTATGCCTATTAAGTATGCCTATTAACAAACCCTTTTAACGAATAATAATTACTTTATCGATGCGATAATAGAGAAACAGGATCGATAGCACGATTATTGTAAAATACTTTTCTTAGGAGGATTAATTCATTGATTTTGATTGATGAAGTGCCAACAGGAAGTCAAACTTCGTATTACTTATAAATTGTAACCGCTAATGTGGGTTGGCTTACATAACACTTCATAGAAACTCAATTTAGGGGGCTGACGGGTACAAACTGCGAATGTGGCTTTATTGTTCAGGTTATTAGAAGGGACTCTTTGGAATAGAGACTTCGCCATCGCTGGAACCTCGGCTGAAGTCAAGTTTTGTGGCCAAAAGAATTTAACGGTAAGATATATATACCTTTATCACTCATCATTTCATAATTTCTTTATTGCACGCAAAAAAGTTATAAAGGAAAATATTAGGTGGAAAAATTGAGCAAAGGCGAGCCTATCTCTAGTAAGAGATCTCTTCCAGCAAACCAGGTAAGTACGAGACAGGTGGATTTACTCCATAGGTGCGGGTGGTGAAGGGCTATATACAAGGTGTAAATGAATTAACGGAAAATGAGAAACCACTTTGTCAAAGACATCATTAGGCAAATTTTATTATGAAACCGATTTTTCACTTCTCCATACAAATCAGCTGATCCACTCAGGCCAAAATGTACTGCGATATGTCCCTGTCCTTCCCGCGCTACTTTTCACACTATCTCACTTGTGGGACAGACAGGGACATATACATGTGCCAGGATCGCATTCTCTCAGCGGCCAGATTCAGTTCAGTAAAAAAAAAAATTGTCCATAAAATCATGCAGATTACTTAGTCAACGTCAATTTATTATTAATATTTTTGTATACTACCGCCCGTTCGGAAGTTGTGGGCTTAGGGATGGAGCAAAGAAACTCCCCTGTACCTCTTTTAAAATGTCGGAGCCTTAAAAATACAATGTTATGTATTTCTACTTAAGTTTAAGGAAATACACCGAAGAGAGACGTACTGACTCACTCCATAGCCCCTCATTGGATTTCTGTGCGCTAAGATGGTAAAGACCATGCAGTTTTGTCATCTAAATATTCTTTTACACTGTAATAAGACTTCTTCAATAAACAGTTTATGACATAGTTTTTGAACCTCCTTTCTGGTAGGTAGGTACTTTGCCTCATTAGGTATTTTATTATAAAAACTAACACACACTCCCATAAAAGAGTGAGCAACCTTACTGAGTCTCAACGCGGTCCTAGCAATCTTATTTCTATTTCTAGTGCTAACACTATGATTATAACCTAAAGTCTTACATAAACCCTCATAAACCTATGTTTTTTTCTGATGTACATGATATTTTCATAAATATATTGACAGTTAACAGTAAGTATATTGATATTTTTGAATTTGTCCCTCAGTGATTGCCTAGCACCTAGTTGATAGATAGCCCGGATGGCCCTTTTTGTTAGACAAATATTGTGTTTATATCAGCTGCCAGACAATAACCAGTCAGATTATTATACTTTTAGGAACCGTCAACAATAACAACAAAATTACTTCATCATTAAATTAACACATTGTCTTTTACACAAAATTAGCTCTACTGCAACGGCTAGAAAAATACAATTCTAAAATTTTCAATGCATTTTGTACAGGCTTCTACTTCAAACATGCTCCTAGATTTATTTAACTAGGTAGGGGGTCGATTTTGAGAGCAATTTGCTTTGAGTGCGGATGCGCGTTTGACTTACAATACAATAGCGCCTGTAATTTTTTAATAGCAAGAGATGACTGACGACAACATTGAAGGTATTGCCGTTTTTGGCGCAGACGACGATGGTGCGGAAGCCTTTGTTGTGTAGTTACGAAACGTAACTACAGACTGTGTGTAATGATCTGATACACTATGCATATGTAGTAGTAGTCGATGGTTGGTACAGACGGCACGACGCGTCCAATGAATTGAGTAACAGTCGTTTTGTATCTTGTCATGTCTCTAGCTAGAACAGATTACATCATCATCCTACGCATGTATGTAATGGCTATCAAACTAAAATAATTTAATAAAATAAAGTGTGTTCCTCCAAAATATATGTTTTAATATTAACAAAACATGGCGCAGCCGACGGAGTAACCAGTGATGGGTGGAAATACCAAGGATTTGGAAAAATCTGAAACTGAAGGAACAAAATCAAATTACGAGATGGCGGCCGCGATGCCCGCGATTGAATACCGGATGCCGGCACCCCTGGACCTGGAAATAGTGGACAATTTATATCCTCAGTGGCAGCGTTTCAAGCAAGGCTTCAAGATTTTCATTTCTGCAGCTGGACTTGGGCAAATCTCGGAAACCAGAAAAGCTTCAATTTTGTTGAACTGCATTGGGCAGGCAGCACAAGAGCTGTACTTTAACACATTAATAACAGGTGATGATGCGAACCCTAAATTGGAGGATGTGATTAAGTCATTTGAAGATTACTTCGCGCCGAAGTCCAATGAGGTGATAAATACGTTTCACTTTAATAAAAGGTGTCAAGAAGATGGTGAAACCTTCGATAGTTTCTACACACAAATAAGGAAAATAGCAGCGAATTGCAACTTCGATACGCAACTCGACAGAATGTTGCGGGATCGCATTATTGTAGGAATAAAGGAACACAGAACACAACAGAAGCTACTTGAAGTCAAGGATCTCAAACTGGAACGAGCAGTGGACATCTGTAGGTCAGCGGAGATGTCTAGAGAACATGTCAAGGTGTTAGCCAAGCAGCCGGACCCAGTGGTGGATGCAGTGCAAGCTCGCCGTCCCTATCAACACTCACAGCAGCGGCAACATCATGAGTACAAAGCTAAGTACAGTAATCAATCTAAAAATTACATGTCTAACAACTCGTACTTGTGTAAAAAATGTAATACTAGGCATGGGCCTCGTAGTTGTCCTGCTTATGGTGAAATTTGCTCTAATTGTAATAAACCAAATCATTTTAAAATAGGTTGTAAAAACAAAAAAGAGATGCATGTGATTTCCAAGGAGGACTGTGATGACAGCAGCAATAATGAGGACTTATGACTTGTTAGGGTGTGCCACTCTATAAACAATAAGAATAGGGAGTGGACTGAGTCTCTTCAAACTGAAGGAAAAATAATAACATATAAATGTGACACAGGAGCACAAGTAAATGTGCTATCTTTGTATGATTTGAAGAAAATTGTCAATGATGAGAATGTTAAAATGTCTGAGACAACAGTAATATTAGAAGCATTCGGGGGAACACAAATCAGACCGGTAGGGAAACGATCTATAACAATTTATCACAATGATGAAATTTTTGAGACCGAGTTCATAATAGTAAACCAAAAAGTACGACCCATATTAGGATTGAGCTCACTAATAGAATTAGAACTACTTAATAATAATGTAAACACAATTAAAAGTAACGACGATAAAAACTTAATTATTAATAGGAACATTGAACTGTTTCAGGGAGTAGGAGAGTTTGCCGAGCCATTGGAGCTACACACTCAGCCTGGAGCAAAGCCGGTGGTGAGACCCCCACGCCGGATCCCACACGCCATAAAGGAGCGTTTACGGGACAAGCTGGAGTCATTGGTGAATCTCCAAATTATTTCTAAAGTTGAGCATCCAAGCAGCTTTGTGAGTAATTTAGTAATAAGGGAAAAAAAAGACGGTGCATTAAGAATATGCCTAGATCCAAAAGACCTTAATGAAGTGTTGTTGCGAGAATATTACTTAATACCAACATTAGAAGAAATATTACCTAATTTATGTAATAAGAATATATTTTCAGTGCTAGATCTCTCAGAAGGGTTTTATAATATAAAATTAACTAAGGAATCCGGTGATCTCTGTACGTTTAATAGTCCTTTTGGATGTTACAAATTTAACAGGTTACCTTTTGGTTTATCTGTAGCACCAGAAATATTTCAAAAATACAATGAAAGAGCCTTCGGAGACATTCCGGGTGTAATAATATATTGCGATGACCTGCTTCTCTGTGCCGACAGCGAAGATGAGCATGATGCAATATTAGAGCAGGTTTTTGAACGGGCAAAATTACATAATGTAAAATTCAACAAAAGAAAATTTCAATATAAGCTAACTGAAGTCAAATATTTTGGTCATATATTTTCACATAAAGGCATGAAAATTGATCCTGAAAGAATAAAGGCAATTGCTAACATTAAAAGTCCAACTAAAGTAAAAGAGCTACAAATTTTTCTCGGGATGGTAAATTATTTACGCAGATTTGTACCCCAATTGGCTGACTTAGCGGCACCATTACAATTACTTTTAAAGAAAAATGTAGATTGGTTATGGAGTGATGTACATGAGGCTGTTTTTAACAAGCTTAAAGAAAAAATTAGTCAAGCCCCAGTTTTACAAAACTTTGATCCTAAGTTACCAATTGTTATACAATGCGATGCTTCCAAAGATGGCCTTGGTTGTTGTCTATTACAGAATGAAAAACCTGTGTGTTATGCTTCTAGAAGTTTAACATCTGCTGAACGTAACTTTTCTCAGATAGAAAAAGAATTATTGAGTGTAGTTTGGGCGACTAGAAAATTTCATTATTATATATATGGACAGAAATGTACAATACTAAATGACCATAAACCACTAGAATCATTACTTAAAAAACACATACATGATGTACCATCACCACGACTACAGCGATTACAACTAAAATTGTTGAGGTATGACCTTGAATTTAAATATTTAAAAGGGAAACTAATGTATATTGCTGATTTGCTATCACGAGCCTTCACTGAATGCGATGACACGGATGACTCCTATATGCATGAAGTTGTTCACTGTGTAGGCCTTGCTAATTATTTACAGTGCACTGAGGAACAAAAACAGGAATTAATAACAGAAACTAATAAAGACAGCGAGTTATCAAAGGTTATAGAATATACAAAATCTGGCTGGCCAGGGAAAATCAAACTGCAGCCAGATATAATACAACGATATTATAAATTAAGATCTGACCTAACCATTGATGAAAATCTGTTATTTTTTAATAATAGACTAATTATACCGAAGTCATTAAGAGTAGACATAATAAAAAAATTACATGAGGGGCATTTAGGTATGACAAAATTAAAACAACTTGCAAGGAAGTTATATTATTGGCCAAAAATAGATGAACAGTTAGAACGATATGTCAGAAATTGTTCGGTTTGCCAAATGTATCAGAATAACAATGTTAAAGAGCCACTACTGTCTCATGAAGTCCCGAGCTTGCCTTTTTCTAAATTAGGTGTTGATATTATGGAATTAAAAAATAAAAATTACTTAGTAATGTATGATTACTTCTCTAAATGGCTTGAAATAAAACTTATTAATAACAAAACTTCAAAATCGATTATAAATGCTTTAATAGAAGTGTTTTGTACTTTGGGTATTCCATTAGAGATAATATCAGACCATGTTCCCTTTGATTCAAGAGAGGTTAGAAATTTTGCTAGGGAATGGGGTTGTAAATTCACATTTTCAAGTCCTAGATATCCACAATCAAATGGCATGGCTGAACGTGCTGTACAAATAGCTAAAAAGATGTTAAAAAAATGTAACGATGACAAAACTGACTACAGATTAGCATTACTTCAATACAGGTCATCTCCAGTCTGTGGAACGAACTTTTCTCCTGCAGAATTGTTAATGAGTAGGAACTTAAGAACTAAGGTACCTGTTTCACATAACTATTTAAAACCAAAGTTAAATAAAAATGTTGAGACTGATTTTGATAAGATAAAGTCTAGGAGTAATAGAAATTATAATTGTAACACTAGGATAAAAGCATCATTTTTTGTTGGACAAAAAATATGGTATAAGAAAGATGTTAATATTAATAAATGGCTACCAGGTACCATTTCTAAATGTAATGATTTCAGATCATATGACTTGGTAGATTATAATGGAGTTAGGTATACTAGAACTTCGTATCATCTTCGTCCACAATGATTTGGGGATTCACCAATGTATAGTATAACCATTGGCTGAGTGTTTTGCTTGAATGGGTCTATTATATAAGTGTGTTACCATAGTTAGAAACATAACTAATTAATTAATAGTACCTTAGGTAAAAGTATGTAAACTGTACACTTTGAATTTTGGTGTTTAGTTTTAGATTTAAGTTTTAAGTTTGTTACACAACATTGAATTGGAACTATACATTCATAAATATTTCTAGTTTATATTCATTTGTCAGGGAAGGGGGAAGAAAATGTAAAATAGACTTGTATTGAAATAATAATTGTAAAGGCCTTTGTTTTGTTTGAAAAAGGGATAGATGTTGTGTAGTTACGAAACGTAACTACAGACTGTGTGTAATGATCTGATACACTATGCATATGTAGTAGTAGTCGATGGTTGGTACAGACGGCACGACGCGTCCAATGAATTGAGTAACAGTCGTTTTGTATCTTGTCATGTCTCTAGCTAGAACAGATTACATCATCATCCTACGCATGTATGTAATGGCTATCAAACTAAAATAATTTAATAAAATAAAGTGTGTTCCTCCAAAATATATGTTTTAATATTAACAAAACAGCCTTTGTGTGCGAGTCTGACCCGCACTTGACCATTTTTTTTTTGTATTATGCCATGAGATTCCGGTATACATAGATAGCATCGTTAAAAAATATAGCCAAAATAAAGCGGTAGAGCAATTTCGATTAGCGGTTAGCTAACTAAAACGAATGGAGCTCTGCTTAACCAAAGCCGAGGTACAGAACGCAAAATTATGATCCACAATGCAAATTATATCACTGCGGTTTTTAGTTGGTAAATCATGAATCTTTGAGCACAGTTCTAACCAGAGCCCATTGTCTCGGAAAATCTACACTGAATACTGAAATTTAAGCAGAATCAGTGAGTGTAGAGCCATGCACGGTTAAAAGTTACTTGGTATAATACTAACATGCATGGGTAAGTTATCAGACGAGAGGAAAAAATCTTGTATTTGGACTCTTTATTAATCTGGAGGAATGAATTGAAGGGGTCTAAAACTAATATAGAACACTACAGACCAATTTCGATACTAAATGTATTCAGTAAAATATTGGAAAAGATCGCTCACGAGCATCTTTATCCCATCCTTGCTAATAATATTCCGACAGAACAACATGGATTCTTCAAGGGACGCTCCACGGTAACAAATTTGGCAATTTTCACAAATGATGTACTAACGGGTATGGACAACGGGGGACAGGTTGACGTGATCTACACGGATTTTGAAAAAGCTTTCGACCGTGTGGATCACTTCATACTTCTGCGTAAACTATGTGAGCTTGGTATAAGAGGTGACTTACTTAGGTGGCTAGAGTCATATATAAAGAATAGAAGCCAGGCTGTCATAGTTGCGGGACACCGTTCTGAGTTTGAAGCCATTCCATCCGGCGTTCCGCAAGGATCTCTGTTGGGACCTCTTCTCTACATTGCCTTTCTCTATGATATCGGTAGCTGCTTCAAACACTCCAAATATCTTTTGTACGCAGACGATAAAAAGGTGTATAAAAAGATAGTCTCTATTTCCGATACTGTGCTTTTGCAGGAAGATCAGACCAGACTTGGTATTTACTACATAGAAAATAGGATAAGTGTAAATGTGAACAAGTGTCAATACGTCAGTTTCACTAGAAAGGTTAAGCCAATACTCAGCACCTACCAACTAAATAACACCCCTATCGAGAAGGCTGACACAATAAGAGACCTTGGAATTCTGCTTGATTCAAAGCTAACCTTCTCACATCACATAGATGCTATAATAAATAAGGCCTATAAGAACTTAGGTTTCGTCCTCCGAACTGGCCAGGCTTTCACTGACCCACTATGTCTAAAGGTACTCTACTACTCCTATGTACGTAGTGTTCTAGAATATTGTAGCCCAATCTGGAGACCACAGTATTAAACCTACTCTGACTCAATTGAAAGTATACAGCGTAAGTTCGTCAAACATCTTCACTATCGCACTACTAACTGTTGTGATCAAAGGGATTACAATGTATTATTAGAGCATCACAAGCTGCAGACACTCGAAGATAGACGGAGCCTCCTGGACATGCTGCTGCTTCACGATATCTGCAATGGACGACTCGACTCGCCGGACCTGACTGCCTCTGCACTTCGTCTAAATGTTCCTACTAAGAGAACCAGACACACCTCTCTCTTCCACGTCCCTTTGAGCCGCTCAAACTACGCGCAAAACTCTGTTATAAACAGAATTCGTTCTGATTATAATAGGGTATTGAAGGAAAGGGAAATAGACATTTTCCATTCTTCCAAACTGGTTTTTAGGAAGCAACTATTTTCCGACTCATAATCCACGCACCCTGCTTAGTGGCAAATGCTGCCAAATATCCGATCCCAAGACTACTGTCGTAGGGCTAAGCAGGTGTGTACACCACCACACTACACTACACTACTCTACAATTATAGGTACACATCACACTCACCCACTTCTCACCTGTGCATTTTCATTTTCTTTTTAATTTATAATTTTTGTGTTTGTTCCACTGTTTTACCTCCGTACAATGTCAAAATGTTTAGATTAAGTAATTTAAATCCGTTATTGGCTTTTGTTAAGTTTTAATTTAGCCGTATAAAACAATGTAATTTAGCTGTGGATTTTTTAAGACAAATAAAATAAAATAAAATAAAATAAAATCTGTGTATTAGGTCGCATACTCCCAAACGGTATCTAAAACTAAATTAGTATTATGCAAAAAAAACAGTTTTTTTTACAATTATTTTAATTGAAGTACCTAACTAACTTTAATTTACGTCAACTATAAGTTATTCAAACGGTAATAAATAAATATTCAGTTTGAGATAATTTTCCCGACGTCTTTCTACGTTTACGCACGTGAATTACGCTAATGTAACCCATAAACGTCGTTCTACTGTACCTACTAATGTTACAAGTAAAACTGCACAAAGGAGGATTTATCCCCAAAAGCGGTTGCTTTTATCTTTGACAATTTGGAGCTGGCTGGTGAGAAATGTTGATAATTAGGTTTAGAGATAAAGAGGTAAGTGTGAGCCTTAGATGCATGATAGCACAGGGTGCTCATCCCATACAAATTTGAATTAGTAACCCTTCGTGAAAAAGAGATGGCGTGAGGAGTAAGATTTGTACTTTAAACGCCATGGTTTCAGTTAACATACCTCTAGGTGTCGCTAATCTTAGAATAAATATATATCTTAGCGCCATCTCGTGGTATTTACAATTTTTTGATGGTGCTGCACGAGGCGGTAATAGCCTCGAAATAAAGAAGCTTCCGTATCATCTCAGTTTACGCCGGTGTCATATTTTGTTAAAGGTGGTAATATTACAATATTATAGTATCTGTGATGAAGGGTAATCTTAACGCTCTTTGCTTACTTCTTATTCTGTGGTTGGCTATTGAGTTATGCTTGGAAGAGGGAAGAACAATACGTCATTAAGCTGGAACGGATCCGAGCCCTCTGTTAGATTTTGAAGAAAAACCGACTAGAAAAAGCCTCACTGCTAACGTCCACCAATCGCTATTAGTACAGACCAACTTTAATCTTGTTTTGGTTTAATGAAGTCATTTACAGCCATAGTTACTGTTGTTTTGATAACAAAATAGTTTATAAGCTATGTCAAAACTTCCCCACTGAAAAGTTTTACGGAGAATTTCATTCTGACTGTACTACAGTTTGAGAAGTTCATTGTGTAGACTTCCTCTTTGTAGGAGCCTTCATTGTAAAGAATTCATCCTACTTGCCAGTTGTCTGAATTTATACGAAGAAAATGCAAAGCTGCATTTGATATGCAACCCAACAAGAGAGTGAATATGCAACTATTTATCTTTCACAATCGGATGAACCCTTTCAAGTATTTCAAGATTTTTGTTAAAGATATCTACTGCCTACAGCACCGTCGGTCTAATAAACATGACAAAATGAGAGAATACTTAAACTATTAATTGGCATGCAGAATTTTTCATTTGTTTTCGCATTTATAAACGCACTTTAAGGTTGAAACATTAACCGATGTCTTGAAAAATCTTGCAGTACCGACCTTATGAATAAAAATCTATCATATTGATTTTTCTTGTGAATAGACGTTACAAATTCGTCGAGATATGTTAGGATGCAAAAGTAACAGTGTTCTTTGACACGAGTTCCACAGCGCAACTGTCAGATCTAACTCCATTAATGTGAAAATCATGGATATAGTAGATAAGATATTGCAAAGTGACTCGTTATTGGTCCAAATTAGTCTTTTTTAAAGCAACAAATTAACAAAGAATATTTTGAAGGACGGTAGAGGTTTTCCGATTATTGGAAATCCAGCTACGGCTTCCAGGGAAGGAATTGTATCAGAGGTAACAAGATTTTTATTATTTCAGCCATTTATTGGGTATTAAACATATTTAATTATTTACATTCTGTTACACACAAGAACAAGTTAAAAATTATTCCTATATTTTAAAGTCTTTTGATCAAGCAAAGTGAACATATCTTCAGGGAAAGTTATTAGTAAGAACAGGTGCTATGTTCCCCCCGGTTAGCTAATTAGTAAGAACAGGTGCTATGTTCCCCCCGGTTAGCTAATTAGTAAGAACAGTTGCTATGTTCCCCCCGGTTAGCTAATTAGTAAGAACAGGTGCTATGTTCCCCCCGGTTAGCTAATTAGTAAGAACAGGTGCTATGTTCCCCCCGGTTAGCTAATTAGTAAGAACAGGTGCTATGTTCCCCCCGGTTAGCTAATTAGTAAGAACAGGTGCTATGTTCCCCCCGGTTAGCTAATTAGTAAGAACAGGTGCTATGTTCCCCCCGGTTAGCTAATTAAAAGTTACCCTTCGTATTATACTTCACCCTCTTCGATCATAGACCATGATGAGGTTTCAGCTTGTTTCGAAGCGGATGGTTATTTTATAGAGTTCCGTTTGTCTTTTCAAGGTAGAAAGGCAGGTACCTTGGTACAGGTACGTACCTTGAAAGGCAGGTACCTTGGTACAGGTACGTACCTTGAAAGGGTAAACAGAACCCTTAGGATCACTTTGTCGTGTCAAGTCATGTGGTTGTGCCTGTCTGTCTGTCTGTCCTTATTGACATCATCGGTGGTATCGTCTAGTAAGTTTATATACTCTTTGGTATCGTCGTGCGACGGATAGAAGGTAGAAGTATAAGAATGGATTAGCCGGAAGTGACGTCACACATGAATTTGCAAAATGTTCTTGATAGTCGCATTAGACCTTTCGGCATGAAGTACGTTTTTTTTTATTTTACTTTACTTATAATATGACCTATTAAAATAAAATAACGAAAAACGTACACAAAAAAAATATGCAATTTGTGCGGAACCCTCGATGCGTAAGTCCGACTCGCATTTGCCCGGTTTTTTTTAAAGGATATAAGCGTCCTAAGCACACAACACGAGCAGTTCATCAATATCTGCCCCCTCGGTATTAGGGAGGCGTGTTTACACGTTTGACGTGCTCGGATAACTAATGTGTGAATAAATGATACTCGGGTACCACACTGCACCGGTGGTATTCGGATTCGGAGTTGTTATGCGATAAAACTAGAAAACTCAATGAAAAAGTAATTTATGGTTGGTTTTGATTTGAAGCCCCAAGTATTTTCTCAACTGTGGATTAAAACATTTGTATTTACATTCTGTTTAATACCTAATATAGTAGACCCTACTATAGTAGAGCTCGACCGCAAAGTGTACCTTATGTCCACTACAAAAGGTTCCTAAAGTCTGGTCGCTGAAAGAATACGATCCTGACACCTGTCAGTTTGGGATAGATATGGGAATGTGAGACAATACGGTTGACATAACCTTTTAACAGCGTAGTATGGATTTGAAATATAAACATTAAACATTGAAATAAACATAGGATTCTTCATTATTAATCATCATCAAAAATATTATATAACATTGTAACTTCACATAATGGTATAGTTTGAATGGTAATTATTTGTTATTAGAGCAAATAAAAAATATATGTTTATCGAACATGCAACGCTACTTCAAAGTTAAATCGTCCGTTCTGGGAGGAATCAATTATTAGTCTGAGTCAGTCTGAGTCCGTTCTTGGAGGAATCAATAGTCTGAGCGTCCGTTCGATCTCGTCCTGACAGGATCGCATTTTTTCAGCGGCGAGGCTGGACTCAACACCAAGGTCGTTTTTACGGTCAAGTTATGCAGGTTGATGTGCGCGCTCCTTCAGTCCTTCACTCACCAAATTGTAGTCGGCTAATAAAAAGTCACCTGTTTATTACAGGGTGCGTTGGTTTATTCGACATTTTCCTGTTTAGCTCAGATTTTATTGAGTCCAGAGAGGTTTTTTGGGCTACGTATGGGACGAATAGCGAAAACGTGGCGTGTCGTCCTGAGAAAAACTCGACGCTTTTGCTCTACGTTATATAATTTTCGTAACAGCAGATGTCCTTTTAGGGTTCCGGATTACTTTCTTGTTCATCTATTTGGCATGTATGACTGTAAAGACCCCTTTTATCGGTACAGCGTTTAGGTATCAAGATGGAATTGATTTCAATTACCCACTGGTGGACAAAAGATGCCACTTTATTTAAATGTTACTCGTAAAGGAATCAAAACTTCCAGCTAAGATTACTTCCCGTCGACGGAGGATCGTGAAATTCGACACAAAGAAAAGTCTAAAATTCTCCAGATAGGACAAGAAAAGAAAAACCCGAAAACGGTAAAATAGTTCGTAATTCCTTCATTGTATTCACTACATAAAAGAGCCTTACAAAAAACTTTAGATTTGTTCGAAAGTGATTTGTTCGGAACCTTCAGCGCGTGAATCCAACTTGTAAAAAATATTTCATATTCAGCTAGAAAGTGCACAAAGGCACAGGAAGTACCCATATATCAATGAGGGCCTGTGATACACGCGATAGTAGTTCAGACCTCAGACCAAATAAAACCCATTCGGATCGAAACCTTTTTGTCGACACCCGGCGATAGTGCCATTACAGAATACCCTTTCCGGAAATCAGAAAGAGGATTTTTTGTATCTAAGACAATATTTTTTTTGGTTTCATATTATTTCCTTAATGAGTGATTTATTCCATTTTATCGTTTCCAAAAACCGCTGAAAACATTGTTATTTATTCATGTAGAAGCTGTGAGTTCCAGATAAATAAAGCATGAATGCGATAACTTATCATGATAACATACGATAAAATTCATTTTGAAATTGAAACACGCATTTTAATATAAACAATTCTGGAATAAATGCCCACGCCCCACCACGCTACATCACGTATTATTCCGTATGAAAAAAGTAAGAAAGTTATTTCATTTAATATTTAAGTATATAAAACCAAGTGCTCACATAATCATTAATCTAATCACACATAATATCACCTAACTGATGTAACGGCGTCAACTTTACTGCGAACAAAGCGTACAAGCACTTTCAAGAAGTTTGACAAATACCCTACAAATAAAAGGATTTGTAAGTGCGCAGAAGTTTCGAGAACTCTTTTTTATTCATAGCTACTTTTATAACGCTGAGAAGTTTCATACCTATTCGCCGCGAAATAATTTTCTTCAGAGTGATTTAATTTCTTACTTTTAGAATGGGTTCTAAGGACCGAAGGACCGCAGCTAAAAAGACACCTCTAAAAGGCGCCTATAATCCTCAAAATTAGCAACTGGATTTGTGTTGGTTGAAATTTTCACAAATTATAAAAGAAATATGATAAAATAAAGTATATAATGGCGTAAACTACAGTGCAACATTACGTCCGTGCAAAAAGTGCGAAGAGTGCTAAAATGTGTGTTTATTGCGAATTACACAAAAACCGTTGATGATTTCTAAAATGTTAATGACAATTTTTTTGTTATTTTGATTACCAATTTTAGTACCAGCGTTCCTTGTTGTTCCCTGGAATAACTCGTTTTAGTTAATTTAATATAAGTTACATTAAGTACTATTTATAGCGGCTCACATTCAGCAGATAAACCTGATTAGGTTTCCGCTGATGTTATCTTGTATTATCATGTATTGTTAAACTTTTTGAATTAATAAATAATAAAAAAAGGTAAAAAACAACTATTAGATTTTTTTGAAGTAAAACTTCTTGGGGCACGGGGGTAAAATTTATTTAACCTCTCAACTGTGGGTTATTCATATATTTGCTTTTCACTTGCTACTAGCCGGGTGCTATCACGAGTGGCTAAGAAATGTAACGGAAATTGGAATCGGTGACGTCAGGGTCGGCTGAAGACTTTTAAAACCGCAACTATTTTCAATACGGTTTTTAACTAATCAGATAAGATAATAATACATTCGTACAATAAAGAATGTTAATTAGTGAGAGAAAAACCTGATGAAACGTTAACAAATAAAAATTATTTTAAGCATTCTTCCACGAGTTCTTGATTTCCGGTATGGCCAAAACCAGTGACGTGACCAAAAACTACTTCGTTCAACCTCTTTGTTGGAACCGGAACTTATGTTTGACAGTTGTGCGATGCGATCCATACAGTTTGTAAGAAAAGAGTTTCATCAATGTCACACGGGTCGATATGGATTTCTAAAATGATGAACGAATCGTTTTGTGGCCGGTAACTATGGAATAGGTACCTAAAACGCGCTGCGTAGTCGCGCAACGGGCAGCTAGTAATCGCATAAAGTCACTTAGAATCATCCAAATGTGATATTTAGTTTTCAAGCAAATTCCGATGTGATGGATGGCTGCATTAAGACTTCTTGAAAACAATAAGTAGGTACCTAGAACTGTTCTAAAGCCACTTTTTATTATATAGTGCAGTTCAAGTCACAAATTAGCAGTTTAGCTACTAAGTACGTGTTATACCTACCTATTTAATGTTTATCTGTAGTAAACGGCCAAAGCGAGGTCTACAGTTTACAGAGCCATAAGTTTAATGGCTTATTGTTTCGCTTATTTGTTTGTATGTAATTTTTGTAATACATATTTTAAAGTTGAATTGTTGTTATAACTGTTGAAATTATACGATTTTGATTTTAATAAGCTTTTGTAATTTTAAAGTTAATGCTTCATGCCAGTCAATAATGTTGAAGTTAAATATACTAGTGGCTCTGTGAGCTGTAGACCTCGCGAGTATGTCGGTGGGAAAGCTGAACTGCTAAAACACATAAAAAAATAACCCAAATAATTTTCTTTCAATAACACATACAAACCTATGAATGTACCTGGTTACGTACATGCAGTATGAAAGTAGCCGCACCAATAACTTTGTAAACTACATTTCGCGATCTTTTATACAACCTATTGACTTTTTACTAAAATTATATAATCTGTTTCACTCTCATAGTCTTTACAAATCCAACGACACCTCATTTGTTAATATCCATCGAGCCGTTTGGGTTGTAGCGATTTTTTTACATTTTAAAACCCCATATCTCCGCCATTTTGAAAAAAATCAAAAAACTGGCTCGAGTAAAAAATTCTATTTATTTTTTCAACCTGCTCACAAAATTTCACGAGAATCGGTTCATAAATGCGACCTGTAGAGGAGAACAACCGGACATACAAAAGCATTTTTGCCCAAACCTGAAACGGAGACGCTTCGCTCGCTTCGCTCGCTCATCTGTTTCACTCTCATGGTCTTTACGAATCCAACGACACCTCATTTGTTAATATCCATCGAGCCGTTTGGGTTGTAGCGATTTTATCTCCGCCATTTTGAAAAAAATCAAAAAACTGGCTCGAGTAAAAAATTCTATTTATTTCGTATATATTTCGTATATATTTATTGCACATAAAAGACAAAAAACAGAAAATACAGAGAAGTAATTTACAAAGGTAAGCTTATCTCTAAAGAGAGATCTCTTCCAGCAAACCCAGGATGGACAGAGAAAAATAAAATACAGAATAGGTAGGCCTATGTGCTCAGTTAAGAGAAAAAATGGAACATAAATAAATCATAATATTACTAATCAACTGAATATACTACATAAAGAAGTACATGAATATTACATAAAATAAAAATATATAAATCTAACATAAATAAACTAATACATATTAAAATACCTTCTAGATTTATGATAGAGAGAGATAATGCTCCTTCAACCGATTCTTGAATAAAAAGAAAGATGGACTGTCCCTGATGGCGCAGGGAAGCGCGTTCCATAGAGAAATAGCCCTCATTCGGAAGCCATGCTCGTATGCGACAGTATTGTGACCTGGAGTGGTGAGAATAGAGGCCGTGCGAGATCTATGAGGTCTAGTTGAGGGGAGGAAGACAAATCTTTCACGTAGAAAGCTGGGGTATCGAGGGTTAGTTAAAATGCTGTACAGGGTAGTGAGGATATGCATATCCCGACGAAGACGGATAGGCAGCCATTTTAACTCCCTGCGATACTGCGAGACATGGTCGAACTTCCGCAAACCGAAGATGAACCGAATCCCAAGATTTTGAAGTCGCTCGAGTTTGTTCAGTTGTTCTTCGTTAGCGCTGACCCAGCAGACATCTGCATAGTCGATCAGCGGAAGCAGAAGGGATTGAACCAGGGTAATTTTCGTTTGACGTGGTAAGAAGAACTGGAGTCTTCTTAGCGAGTGAAAACTGGCGAAGACACGCTTGCTGACCTCATTGACATGCTTCGTCCAGGAGAGCTGATTGTCGAATATGACCCCCAGGTTTTTGGCCTTGTCACTGTAGGCAATAACAGTACCGTTATAAACCACAGGACATATGGGCAGATGTTCTAGTTGATTTAGCGAGTATCTAGTGCCAAGAATCATCGCTTGGGACTTGCTGGGGTTAACCAGCAGTCCATATGACAATGCCCAGTTTCTGATGTTCTCGAGGTCAGCGTTAAGCGCATCTATAGCCGAAGTCATATCACTGAAGAGAAAATGTCGATAAATCTGAAGATCATCAGCATATAGATGATATGAAGAAGAGATAACATCAGAGATGGAATTTATGAAAACGGAGAACAAAAGAGGAGAGAGAATGCCACCCTGAGGAACGCCCGAAGTA
This sequence comes from Argyresthia albistria, assembly GCA_963457715.1. Classification (NCBI taxonomy): domain Eukaryota; kingdom Metazoa; phylum Arthropoda; class Insecta; order Lepidoptera; family Argyresthiidae; genus Argyresthia; species Argyresthia albistria. The sequence continues at coordinate 13,794,089 of OY735252.1, forward strand.
AGATCGCACCACTCGGTTAAAGTCTCCTCGGACTTTATGCGCTGCTGCCGATCTCTTAGGTAAGAGTCGAACCAGCTAGCCGAGCGAGAAGAGACATTTAAGGACTTCAATAACTCGATGAGGATATCAAAATCAACACAGTTGAAGGCGCTGCTGAAGTCAAGCAGTGCTAGCACAGATAGCTGTTTGTTGTCCATAGCAACCTGTATATCGTCAGTGACCTTTAGTAGTGCTGTCACGGTGCTATGACCTGACCTAAAACCGGATTGAAAAGGGTTAACTAGAAGGTTTCGGGAAAGGTAGGAGGTAAACTGGATATGGACAACAGATTCGAGCACTTTAGACAGGAAAGGTAGGATAGAAATGGGCCGAAATTCTTTGAAGGAGGAGGGACTAGATGTTTTAGGTAAAGGGATTACATGAGCTTTCTTCCATACAATAGGGAAGGAACTTTCTGAAAGTGAGAAATTTATGAGGTGAGTAAGTACAGGGAGCAGTTCGTCCAGCACACTATTAATCATTCGGGAGCTGATGTTGTCCTCGCCTACGGCTTTCGAAGAGATAGCTAGCACTGCTTTCCTAACAGCATCGACTCCTACAAGGCTGAAGTCAAAAGGAGTGGTGGTGACAGCAGATCTTAAGCGGAGGCTACGCAAAGTGGCATCTTTGATATAGGGGTCCATCACAACAGGGGGATCAGAAAAGAATCTATTGAGACCATTGAGATCGACATTACCAGCGGGCATGTTCTGAGACTTGCCGACTCCAAGTGTTCTAAGGAACTTCCATACCTGAGCAGTTGAGTAGTTCTGGATGCACTCGTGTATGTGGCGGCGCTTAGCGTCACGACACAGACGGTTACATCGGTTCCGAAGGCATTTAAAGGTATGAAAGTTCTCGTCAGTCGGATCATTTTTATATCGACTTTTCGCTTTGTTCCTCTTAGCCATAAGACGCTTGATAGCGTCCGTTAGCCAAGGTGCAGGTAGGTGCTTGACCCTAACTCTCTTGATAGGAGCGTGTTTGTCGAATAACCTCAGGATAATCATGTTGAAATTGTGGACTTTGTCGTCAATGGTCTCGCAAGAGAGGACAGGCGACCAGTCAATAGAGGAGGCATCAGCTTTCAATGACTCAAGGTCCATATCTTTGAAACTACGGATATCCAAATATTTTCCTCTGGTCTTGGGAGATTTTATCTTATAAGATACGAAAATTAGATCATGGTAGGAGAAAGGAGCATTTATTTGACCATGGGATGCTACTTTTTCGGGATCAGAAATTATCATAAGATCCAAAAGAGAGGGGGTACAGTGAGGTTGGTAATGAGTTGCATCAAGAGGAAGGATATGCAGATTGAAGGAGTTAACAATCGACTGTAGTTTATCAGAACGCGAGTTATTCTTAAGAAGACAGGTGTTAAAATCACCTAGGAGAAGTGTGTCCTTATACAGAGGGGTCAATTCGTTGAGGATGGATTCGAGCGAGTCAAAATAGTCGATACGAAGAGAGGGGCTATAGAAGACACCGAGGAGAACCTTATTGTGGTGAAGACAGATTTCCAAGAAGAGATATTCAGCGGATTCTGAATATTGACTAGGAGAGGCACCGACTACTTTACATGGGATATCCGAGCGTAGATAGACAGCAACCCCTCCGTCGGCTTTTCCGACTCGGTCATTCCTGTACAGCCTATACCCTGGTAGAGAGTAAAGAGAAGAAGGTAGACTTGGCTTGAGGAATGACTCCGATACGAGAATACCATCTATACGTTGATCCTTGAAGGTCTCCAATAGATCAGAGTAGCTGGCGTGAATGCTTTGGGCGTTGATGTGGACTAAGTTCAGGTTTTTCCCAAGGCCACCACCAAAAACAGTCATAAGTTTGACAGAAAGAGACTCAGCCTCTAATGAGGAGTTGTCTCTCTCCGCACTTTCAAAATCATCATTGGAGGAGCACGAAAAGAAACTATCTGAAATACATAATGAGGTATTCATATAAATATATACTTATATTGCAATATATATAAATAAAATAAATACAAGAGGTATAACTATTACCTATACTATGTATAAAATAAAAAATAAAATATATTGACCCAGACTTTGACCATACAAGGAATGGTGAAAGAAATCGAAAATAAGACTGACATCTAAAGTTTCATACTGTTACAGAGTTAAACACACAACACACAAGTTTACACAACACAACCGTTGACAAAACAATATAATATTCGATATAATAAATAGTAAAGATGTTATACTGAAACATAGCGGAAACAAAACGCAACGTGAACAAAACGTAAAAATGACAGAAAAAACATCAAAACGTCACGGCTGCGTTTCGTTATTGGCTTCAATTTTCCAACCTGCTCACAAAATTTCACGAGAATCGGTTCATAAATGCGACCTGTAGAGGAGAACAACCGGACATACGAAAGCATTTTTGCCCAAACCTGAAACGGAGACGCTTCGCTCGCTTCGCTCGCTCGGTCAAAAAATCGAGGTATGTCGTATGGCGGACTAAGGAAATGTCAAGAATAAAATTAAATAAGAGTTACGTCATCGCTTCGCGATGAAGTAACCCTAAAAAATCCTAGCAAAGTAGGTATGTATAGGTTAGCGGGGGTAGCATAAGGCACGCCAGTCACCCCAGCCACGCATTTTGTCACAATTTAATGTCATATCATAATGAATGCGCGCTATTTTATGGAGAAACATCATTGAGACGCGAAAGGAGTTGGCAATTTGGCAAAATGACTGCCCCAGACATGTACAAAGACTTCTCAACAGCCAATTAATAGCATTTAAATATTCTCTCATAAATTACTGCGTCTTTAGTTAGTTTGTAGAACTTGAAGGAAATGATTAAATAATTAAGAGTTGTCACTTCATACTCTATGATTCCGCCATTGATTAGTGACTTTTGCCATAGTTAAAAATAACATGCAACATAATTGCCAATTGCCAACTAGCAAAACTGTTGAAAACAGGAGGTTTCCAGAGGAGTGGCTAGATGGCGTTATGTTGCATGTTATTGCAAGTGGTACACATTAACTTGGAATAGTTGAAAATACGTACTCGATCAATTAAATAAAGGGACTGGGCACAGAGACAAGCAAAGCAATGCATACATTTGAGCGAGACGGCTTAAATACGTGACGTCAGATGGTATATAATCTGAGCGAGATGCAAATAGTAGTGACACTATTGAATGAGTTAAGTATATCACCACGAGCGCGACAAATTGTAGATAAGGAATGGTGGGAAATAAATGACATGACGTATTAAAAGTAAGTACAAGTATAAAATAATTTCAAATAATCGGACGTCTGAAACTTAAAAGTAACTTGAAGCAGAGATTGGATCTCAAAATTGGAAATTTAAATCTTTTTTAGTATAGGTAGGTATAGGTGTATAGTATAGGTACCACTTAATGATCTAGCTACAGAAGTTTTACTTCTAACACGTGTACGGTGCTACACGCGTTTTTTTTTCATGTAGTTTCCAATGGCATTTGATGTTTTCAAACTAAATTTTTAGCCAATGGACGGTTTTATAACATATTTTTTTGGATTCAGGAAGTGTCTCTTTCTGCTGGAATAAATTTTTAAAGATGGGCATTTGAGGTATATAATCGTCTTAAGCCGGAGCGTTATGAAACAGTGGGTAAGTTAAGTATATCTGACGCAGCCGTTTTATTAAATCAGTCACTTAACCAAAATCCTGGAGTGTTAGTTAGATAAGGTTTTTACCCGACTGCCTTCAGAAGGGAGGGTTATTTATTTATGTGCTCTTTTATCTGTAATTAACCAAAAGACGGTTAGACATATAAAGAAATGCACAGATAGTACTTAGCTCTTTTGATTTGAATAAGCTAAGTTGCCTGACAGAATGCTCCACGGTCATTTTGAAGTCAAGGTCAACTTAATTCAAGGACATTATATCTATTTGAAAAGCCTATCTGCTTCCAAAACCTTATGATCAGAATTGTAGATTCCAAAAGGCGGATCGATCACTAAAGATAAAATTCCTTGTAATGTTAATTAGTAAGTAATCGTCCCAGGCACGTCTAAAAACAGATTTGTGGGTTCCGTAATTGACTTACCTAATTATTTCTGTGAATTGACGGGTATCACTGAACTTCCTAATAAATATGTATAATTAATTACTTTCTAAATTTAAGTGCCAACTTGTCTTAGCTGTAAGTAGCTTTCAGTCTTATTAAGGCGCCTCATGAATAAATTTAGGGGTGCTTTTTTGACGTGACAACGTCTTATAAATTGGTTTGCCGGGTGACACTTCAAGAAACTGCGTTACGCTCCGCTCACGTTATGCGCTCACAATGAGAGCGAGTGAGTGGCACGCGTCCCTTCCACTCGGGCATGGTTAGCCCGCCTAAGAGCGAGAGAGACAGACATAAAAAGTGAAAGGCACGCGTCCTTTCCACTCGAGCACAGTTAGCCCGCCTAAGAGCGAGAGAGACAGAGCGAGAGAGAGAGAGAGTGAGAGAGATAGGCATACACACCGGTTTAATATGAAATTCAGTGCGAGATTCTTTGTATAAATTAATGTTTTAAATATAATTCTTTGTATAAATAAATGTTTTAAATTGTTACTATTATTTCATCCTTCTTCCTACTATACGAATGAATATTCACATTAAAATTATTTTACCACTCAAAGTCGTTGTCACGTAAAACTTTCGCCCGTATACCGACTTTACAGGCAACCAATTTTTTTCATGTGTATTTTAGGATATACTCTTACCGAGTCAGGAAATACTAGACAAATCGTTATCAATTTCTGGGATATGTAATTTGACTATTTAATCTAGGGTTGTTATGATGGAAAACGTGTTTGGATAAAATTTTCTCGATAGAATATAAATCCAAAGTCAACCCTTTTGTTTCACAATATTTTTTCCTATTATACCGCGGTAGTACCTAGTAAATATGATCTTTCTATTAGGTAATTGTAATATGTGGGAAATTGTTGTTACTAGCGATTTGAAGATTGAAATTTAATTCCCCGAAATAGTTTTTTTTTATGTTTTTTTTTCCGTTTTGGCGCTTACATTAATTCAGATTAGGCGCGCGAGCGCACAATTTCCATCGCACTTGTTCCTATTCCCGAGTTATATTCGCTTCTCACTTCCGCAATCTTCGTTTCGTTGACCTTGGTTTGTAGTTATTCATTATTATTATTATGAGCCTATTGTGACGACTCCTACTTGCTGTCGACTTCTTCACGTACCAAACAAGAATGGCGGTGGAATGGCGTCCGAGTCGATTCCCTCGAACGTCGTAAAAATTATTAGGCGCGTAAAGTAGTCGACCAACCACAGCTGTTCTCTTACGTGATTGGTCGAACCGGTCACGTGTCCAAACCATATTCAACAGCTCCGTTCCGATTCCTACAAACACGAATCGATGTGGCTGTCACTGACAGATTGAGTGCGACATGCACCAGAGACAACCAACATCGAGTTGGTTGGTTGCGTTTGACAGTTGGATGACGTTTCGATGCTAGCTATTCTGGACAATATTATTCAGGATCATGACATTCGGCCATACGACATCGTGCAGACTCCGGCGCACGTACACATCAACTCAATCAACCCGAGGAATGTTCCTGGAGGAAATATTTAAAAGCAATCAAATAATTACTTTCAATTATTCTGTTTATTATATAAACATAACTACAGGCAAACTCAAAAAAACATTCTAATTTAGATCACAGGTATGTACATAATACAGCAATTAGTATAGGTACCAAATTTATATACTTAAACAATACATTACAAACTTATACTACATCATGACATTTGGTCATTTTAGTTTAGACTCTATAAATTCTACAAGCTCTTCAATTTATATTAACTTTTATTCATCCGATGCCGTATCTACACTATCATCGCTTTCGACATCTAATGCTTTGATATTAATCCACGGTCTCATTCTATCGGCAGCTACGACAGTAGAATACTTTTTGATTTTGGCAAAACCCGGGATATTACATATTTCATATCTGTCGTTACCTAATACTTTCATTATTTTATAAGGCCCAGTAAACTTTGGCAAAAGCTTTTTACTTTCACCGATGTTTTCATTAAATGATACTTTAGTTAATTTTACTAAATCGTTGATATTACTCTCTTTCTTGCTGGATTTCTGTTGGAATTTATTACATTTCTCATTCTGTTTTGCTTTTCATCTATAGCTGCTTTAGCCCTAGTTCTGATTTCACTTATGTCCTTTGTATCATCTGTCTCATATAGTACTTCTCGTAGTATATTGTCTGAAATACCTTTCATTTGAACACCAAAAAGTAGTTGTGCTGCGGTCTTACCAGTTGTAGTATTTACAGTGTTATTGATACCGAATTGTACTTTGGATGCAGCTAAATCCCAATCTTTTTCATTTTCCCCGTCATTTTGTGTAGCCAACGAACGTAATACCGTCTGATTAAACCTTTCTACTTGCCCATTAGCGCGAGGACAAGCCACAGAGTTAAGAACGTGTTTTATGTTATTTTGTCTACAAAACTGTTTAAATTTGTCCGCTGTGAAAGCCGTTCCTCTATCAGAAATTATTCTTTCTGGTGTCCCGAAATCTTGGAATATATTTTGCAGTAATTTAATTGCTGACAAACTTTTTGTGTCTTTGACTGGTCTAACGAAAACGTACTTTGTAAAACCATCGACCACAGTTAGTATATATGAGTTGCCTCGTTTACTCTTAACGAAAGGGCCCAAATGGTCAACATGTATAGTCTGGAACGGAACACTCACTTTTTCAATGGGGAATATATGCCCTTGCTTGGTGGGAATATTATCTTTATGATAGGCACATTCCAAACATGCTCGTACGTATTTTTTTACAAAATTTGCCATTTTCGGAAACCAAAACTGACTTCTTATACGATCCAAAGTCTTCTTTAGACCGAAATGTCCTATTTGATCGTGATTATAGCGACAAATTTGCCATCTGGCTCCTTTTGGGATTACTAATCGCAGTTCGTTAGGATTTCCATCAATTTTGCGGTACAATGCATTATTTTTGATAATGTACAGTTTCTTTACGTCTTTAAATTCTTTTTCATCATTAGATTTTAAGATTTTAGATATTCTGTCTATTTCCGGATCACCTAGTTGTAACGTCAATAGCCAATCGCTCTGCTGTATGTGTAATACGGGTATTATATTTTCAGGTGCACAGTCGTCATTATATGGGTCAACTGGATTGCGACTAAGAGCGTCAACATGGGTCATTCGTTCGCCAGGTCGATACTCTATTTCAAAGTCATACTCTTCCATTTGTAACAGCCACCTAGCAATTTTCGGAATAAGATCTTTTTTCCCAAATGTCAATCGTAACGATTTACAGTCTGTGAATATCTTGAAATGGGTCCCCATCAAATAATTCCTAAACTTTTTTAACGAGCATACAACTGCTAACGTCTCAAGCTCATATGAATGGTAATATCTTTCCTCTGGAGAAGTTTGACGGCTGAAATATGCCACTGGTTTGAGGACTTTAGGGTTTTCTTGCCACTGCATCAGAATTCCGCCAATCCCTATTGAGCTAGCATCCGTGTGTAATTCTGTGCTTAATGCTGGATCAAATAAAGCCAGAACCGGTCTGTTGCTTAACGCATCTTTCAACTTAGACATAGCTTCAGTCTCTACATCCGTCCATTGCCACGGAGAATCTTTTTTGAGAAGTCTCGTTAATGGTCGTGCTAACTCACCAAAACATTTCACGAACTTCCTGAAATAACTCGCTAACCCTAAAAACTGTCTTGTCTCGTGCACGTTTCTAGGGGTAGGAAAATTCTTTATCGCGGAAGTTTTACGTTCACTGGGCTTTATGCCTTCTTCGGACACTTCGTAGCCAAGATAATCGATAGATGTCGCGAAGAAATTACATTTGGAAAGTTTTAACGTCAAACCATATTCTCTGAGTAGCATCAAAACTTTTTCGAGTTTCTCAAATCCACTCTCGATTGTCTTTGTCGGTATCAATAGGTCATCCATGTATGCTAATACGGAATCGAATCTACTTGATCCTAGCATTTTGTTAATTAGCCTCTGAAACACTGCTGGTGCATTCGCTAGACCAAACGGCATGCGGTTAAATTCATAATGTCCGTCAGGAGTAATGAAAGCAGTTAGATGTTTACTATTTTCAGCTAACGGAACCTGGTAATATCCTGACGCCATATCTAACGTTGTGAAGAATTTATTTCCGCTCAAATTTGCGATTTGATCATCAATTAACGGTAGAGGATACCTATCTTTAACAGTTTTTGTATTCAAAGATCTGAAATCTACACATAGACGCATCTCTCCTGTCTTTTTCTTTACCATCAGTATTGGACTGGCGTAGTCGGAAGTAGATTCACGAATAATATCATTCTCAATCAATTCATTAACCATTTCACGCACTTTAGCTTTTTCGGAAATAGATAACCTGTAAGGTCTGTACACAATAGGTTTACTGTCATTAAGTTCAATTTTCATTTCAAATTCGTTTGGAGCACATCCAATTTCATCAAGTGACAAGGCAAAGCAGTCACGATAGTTTTGTAATAATTTGTATAGCTTTTCTTTTGTGCATCCATCAACATCTGATCCAATTTTAATATCTCCTAAATTTAAAGGTGGTATTGTTTTGTAGTCGGTCTTATCAATGCGTCTCACATGACATACATTTGTTTCTTGAAAAACAAGAGCTCGTGTTACAGGTGTTTGGCCAGCAAGCGTGAAAGATTTTTGTGCAATCTTTGACAGCAATATCTCCCCTTTACCGTTTTGAAGACTGTAAATACCCTGATGGACACGGTATTCTTTGCCTGGTTCATTTCTCATCTGAGATTCCACATAAATATCACCTGTGTAAGCATCGCTACTATACACTGGTACAAGATGTATTCCTGTTAGCTCCACATTATCCACACTAAATAATTTTACTGTTGTTTTGTCAGAGTATGTAATGGGAGTGTTTAAAAATGACAGTTTATTGCTATCTTTGATAACCATGATATTTGAAAGCTCTGTAAAGTTTTGTCCTATCAATACCGGCACTTGGAGAAATGTATCATCTACAACATAAATGCATATACTAGCTTCGACTTCATCTATGCTTAATCGAACTTGTGTTTTATAGTGTGGATACACATGGTGATTGCCAAAACCTTTCAAGATTGGTAAATTATTCGTATCTTTTGACAGTTGCATTTTTTCTGCCTCAGAAAGTTTCATTAAGGAACAGTCACTACCAAAATCAATATAAGCCTTCAGATTTTTATTATTTACCTCAACATTCTTTACAAATTTGTCACTTGAACGTTTAGTTTCAATATTCAATACCTTAGCCATTCTAGTTGAGCTTGATGGTTGCGAAGAGGTACCTCCATTGCAACTTCCCTCACTGTGTCCGACTTTCTTGCAAGTATTACATTTGAGTAAGACTTTAGGGCAGTTGACAAATCGATGTCCCTCTTCGTTACAATTAAAACATGTTAAATTTACAGTATTTGCTGTCCTTTCTTTCTTGATTTGAAAGCATATATTTGCTGTATGTCCTTCTATGCCACAGGCGTAACAACGAATAATTCTAGTCACGCGTTTCTTTTGATCGTATATTTTATCTAAAACAGTTACTGGGTCACGACTGCTTAGCGGCTGCTGTATTACCAGAAATTTCAGTAAATCTTCCGGTTGTAGACATCTAAGCGCTTGTGCGCTACTTCTTAGAGATGTGTCTGTTATGCCATGAATTAAACAGTCTACTGCTTTCTTTCCGGTAATCTCGCATCTATTAAGTAGGACCAGCTTGTCATAGAAATATATCCTTAAGCTCTCATCAGGTTTGGTTTCCCTAGAAAACATTTCTTCTAATAAGATAGCAAAGTTATCTTCTACTGGAAAAGCATTTCTCAGCTTATGTTCCCATTCAGTCCATGTGTAGTTCATACTAGGCAACGAGAATAGCCATCTCTTGGCGGTTCCTGTCAATTTCTGTGTCGCAAAATGTGAAGTCTGTCGGTCCTCCCAGTCGTAAATATGTGCAAGCTCATTAACTTTGTGGAGCCATAACTCAATATTCTGAGACTTGTTTTCAGGATCAAACTCTGGTATCGCTTTTTGCATTTGTTGAGGGCTTAAGTTATTGTTTTTTACATTAAACGCTTTCAACAAATCAATCATATTTACAGAATCTTCAGTTCTACTACGCTTGGACGGAGTTTGATAATCAAAAGTATTATCATTCTTGCGACGACGTCCATGTCTAGGTGTGATTACTGGTGGATCTTCTGTACTATCGGCACTAGAGGTGCTGATAATCCTGTTTCGTCTCGGCAACAATCTAAGCCCTCTAATGCCACTTGATCTACTTGACTCTGACATAGTCTGAAACAACATTCTGTTTTTATTTCCTGTTACGTTACACCTTATCTCATACTATTGAACTATACGTTTCAATAACAAGTTAATATTTGTCTTTGGTAATCTTTCATAGTAAATAAATGCTTCTTAACATCTACACTTCATGCTGTAACGTCATTCCATTCTACTGTTTCCACATCATACATACTTGTGCAGTTACTCAAACCATTACCATTTAATCTTATTAATGCTGTACAAAACTCGTTACGTTCATTTCAAAAATACCATATGACTTATTCTTACACGCTGATTCTTAAGCAAAACGATGGTAACACATCTGTCCAAATTCATAACACTCCACCGTATATTCGCTAGAAAAATATAGACGTATGCTAACGTCGATACGATTGCTTTACTTAACGCGCTCTCACGTTATTCTTTTCCCAAATGATAAGACGTGCGTTACCGACTTTCAAACCACTACTCATCAATATACATACTCTCACTTACAAATGCTAGACGTACGCTAACGTCATCAAAACTACATCCCAATATAGGTACGCTCTCTCACGTACACACACATGCTAAACGTACGCCAACGCCATCAAACACTACACATCAATATACGCACTCTCACGTACAAATGCTAGACGTACGCTAACATCATTAAAACTACATATCAATATAGGTACGCTCTCTCACGTACACACACATGCTAGACGTACGCTAACGCCATCAAACACTACACTACGCACTCTCACGTATAAATGCTAGACGTACGCTAACGTCATCAAAACTACATCTCAATATAGGTACGCTCTCTCACGTACACACACATGCTAGACGTACGCTAACGCCATCAAACATTACACATCTATGTACGTACTCTCACGTACAAATGCTAGACGTACGCTAACGTCATAAAAACCACATATCAATATAGGTACGCTCTCTCACGTACACACACATGCTAGACGTTCGCTAACGCCATCAAAAATTACACATCTATGTACGCACTCTCACGTACAAATGCTAGACGTACGCTAACGCCATCAAACCACTAGATACATAATGTACAAAGAGGATTATATCTTTATTCTAGAAGAAAGAATAAATATCATATAATGAAGGGTAGCTCAACATTTATTTGTTTAAATTCAAATATCATCCAACTGTTATGCATAAAATGTTTAATACACTTCACCAATCAATATACTTGCATCATAGTTTCAATGTTCGAATCACTTTGTACAAATAACGGTTTGTATGAATTGATTCATTCTTTGATTTCATGGGATTCTTTCTTTCATCAATGAACATTCGTCTGAGGCGCTTATTTTTCAAAAGTACTACGTTTCACACTCGAAATAGTGAAAGTCTCTTTGACTGGCAGAGATAAGAAACGAATTAGTCAAAAGAGAAATATTTCATTCCAACTATCTGGTTTGAACTGTGACATGGCTCTTGATAACTCCAAACTAGCAAATTATAGAAAACTATATTGAAATTACTTACTTGAATCAATCAGGCTCAGGCTATCCACTCTGTGGGTCGAGTATTTTGAACACTTCTGAAATGTGACGACTCCTACTTGCTGTCGACTTCTTCACGTACCAAACAAGAATGGCGGTGGAATGGCGTCCGAGTCGATTCCCTCGAACGTCGTAAAAATTATTAGGCGCGTAAAGTAGTCGACCAACCACAGCTGTTCTCTTACGTGATTGGTCGAACCGGTCACGTGTCCAAACCATATTCAACAGCTCCGTTCCGATTCCTACAAACACGAATCGATGTGGCTGTCACTGACAGATTGAGTGCGACATGCACCAGAGACAACCAACATCGAGTTGGTTGGTTGCGTTTGACAGTTGGATGACGTTTCGATGCTAGCTATTCTGGACAATATTATTCAGGATCATGACACTATTATGTCTCACTGCTGGGCAAAGGCCTCTCTCCCCCTCTTCCACTCCATCCGATCCTGAGCGGTCTTCCTCCAGTCTTTATCCCATAGACCTAACTCATGACTCCATATTTTCCTGGGTCGGCCACGCTTTCTGTTTGCATTTTCTGGGAGCCAGTCTGTGACTCTCCTAGCCCAGCGATCCGGCAGCATTCGAGCAACGTGGCCGGCCCAGTCCCACTTTAATTGCGCAGCCTTCTGAGCTACGTGTATTATCTTTGTCCGGGAGCGCAGCTCTGTATTCCGGATCCGATTTAAAAGCCGAACACCGAGAATGCTGCGCTCCATATTTCTCTGACAAACCCCGAGCTTGAAACTTTGCGCGTCAGTCAAAGACCAGGTCTGGTTTCCGTAGGTAAGGATGGGGAGAATGCACATGTCCATAAGCTTGCGTTTCAGGGACAACGGGAGTTGCCCTTCATGAGCACCTTCATAGACCAAAAGCTCTTCCAGGCATTGTCGCCGCGTCTATCGACTTCCTTGTCTTGTCGCGCCTGGAAGGAGACAATCACCTCACCGACACGTCTATACCCCTGTTCTCCCAATCTGGTTGTTATTTATTTATACCTCGCCTTAATTACTTTCTAAAGAATGAGGGCAGGATCAAATCTCATCTTACTAATGCGTCTTTGAACACCACTTATATTAAAAAAAAAAATACGCGTGTAGCACCGTACACGTGTTAAAAGTAAAACTTCTGTAGCTAGATCATTAAGTGGTACCTATACTATACACCTATACCTACCTATACTAAAAGAGATTTAAATTTCCAATTTTGAGATCCAATCTCTGCTTCAAGTTACTTTTAAGTTTCAGACGTCCGATTATTTGAAATTATTTTATACTTGTACTTACTTTTAATACGTCATGTCATTTATTTCCCACCATTCCTTACCTACAATTTGTCGCGCTCGTGGTGATATACTTAACTCATTCAATAGTGTCACTACTATTTGCATCTCGCTCAGATTATATACCATCTGACGTCACGTCTTTAAGCCGTCTCGCTCAAATGTATGCATTGCTTTGCTTGTCTCTGTGCCCAGTCCCTTTATTTAATTGATCGAGTACGTATTTTCAACTATACCAAGTTAATGTGTACCTGCGGGGCTACCATAAGGCTTGCCACTCACCTCAGTCGCGCAGATAAATGACAAAGAAGATGGCTAAATCAATATATGGACGACTGCCCCAGACATGTACAAAGACTTCTCAACAGCCAATAGCATTTAAATATTCATTCATAAATTTAATTTACTGCGTCTGTATTTAGTTTGTAGGACTTGAAGAAAAAAATAATTAAATATAGGTAAATAAGAGTTGTTACTCAATACTCCGTGATTCCAATATGATTCCGTGACCTTTGCCGTCGCTAGAAATAAGCACCATTTTGCAATAACATGCAACATAACGCCATCTAGCAACTCCTCTGGAAACCTCCTGTTTTCAACAGTTTTGCTAGTTGGCAATTATGTTGCATGTTATTTTTAACGATGGCAAAAGTCACTAATCAATGGCGGAATCATAGAGTATGAAGTGACAACTCTTAATTATTTAATCATTTCCTTCAAGTTCTACAAACTAACTAAAGACGCAGTAATTTATGAGAGAATATTTAAATGCTATTAATTGGCTGTTGAGAAGTCTTTGTACATGTCTGGGGCAGTCATTTTGCCAAATTGCCAACTCCTTTCGCGTCTCAATGATGTTTCTCCATAAAATAGCGCGCATTCATTATGATATGACATTAAATTGTGACAAAATGCGTGGCTGGGGTGACTGGCGTGCCTTATGCTACCCCCGCTAACCTATACATACCTACTTTGCTAGGATTTTTTAGGGTTACTTCATCGCGAAGCGATGACGTAACTCTTATTTAATTTTATTCTTGACATTTCCTTAGTCCGCCATACGACATACCTCGATTTTGATATTTTACTTCAACATTATTGACTGGCATGAAGCATTAACTTTAAAATTACAAAAGCTTATTAAAATCAAAATCGTATAATTTCGACAGTTATAACAACAATTCAACTTTAAAATATGTATTACAAAAATTACATACAAACAAATAAGCGAAACAATAAGCCATTAAACTTATGGCTCTGTAAGCTGTAGAGTCTACAGTGTAGACCTCGCTTTGGCCGTTTACTACAGATAAACATTAAATAGGTAGGTATAACACGTACTTAGTAGGTATAACACGTACTTAGTAGCTAAACTGCTAATTTGTGACTTGAACTGCACTATATAATAAAAAGTGGCTTTAGAACAGTTCTAGGTACCTACTTATTGTTTTCAAGAAGTCTTAATGCAGCCATCCATCACATCGGAATTTGCTTGAAAACTAAATATCACATTTGGATGATTCTAAGTGACTTTATGCGATTACTAGCTGCCCGTTGCGCGACTACGCAGCGCGTTTTAGGTACCTATTCCATAGTTACCGGCCTCAAAACGATTCGTTCGTCATTTTAGAAATCCATATCGACCCGTGTGACATTGATGAAACTCTTTTCTTACAAACTGTATGGATCGCATCGCACAACTGTCAAACATAAGTTCCGGTTCCAACAAAGAGGTTGAACGAAGTAGTTTTTGGTCACGTCACTGGTTTTGGCCATACCGGAAATCAAGAACTCGTGGAAGAATGCTTAAAATAATTTTTATTTGTTAACGTTTCATCAGGTTTTTCTCTCACTAATTAACATTCTTTATTGTACGAATGTATTATTATCTTATCTGATTAGTTAAAAACCGTATTGAAAATAGTTGCGGTTTTAAAAGTCTTCAGCCGACCCTGACGTCACCGATTCCAATTTCCGTTACATTTCTTAGCCACTCGTGATAGCACCCGGCTAGTAGTAATTGAAAAGCAAATATATGAATAACCCACAGTTGAGAGGTTAAATAAATTTTACCCCCGTGCCCCAAGAAGTTTTACTTCAAAAACATTTATTTCAGTATTATTTTTTATACTACTAAGAATGACATTACAATTCACATAAATTAAATTTTATTGATTGATTGAAAATTGCTAATATTCGCATTTTAACTAGTAAATAAGCACATTAACGGATAGTACACCGTCAAAGTGCGAAAGACAATGAGCAAAATACTTTCGTCCCGTTTTATTTGCATACGCATCGCTCCGCTCCGCACCGCTCGCTCCGGTTTTGCTTCTTTTAAGTTCCAACATAACCTAACCCAATTGAAACTTAGCCACAATAAAACATACTATAGCCAAAGGTGTTTTAGTATAAATATTAACCTAAGAAGTTGGTTTCTTGTTGCATGTAGATATGAATTTTATCAAAGACTTAGTGAAATACTAATAATAATCGAGAATTATCACATAAATCATTTTAATTTCGACGTTTCATTCAAGTAAGAAACTGTTTTATGTACTTTACCGTTTGCTTGGTTTTTATTTTGTGCACATTACCTAGTTAAAAAGAGAAATGAAAAAATCTTTTGTACTTTAACGGTCTCAGCCAGGCAATGTGGGCATTACCTAGTTTATGTGCACTCTGACTGATTTGCGCACTCTAACGGTAACATCCATACGATTCTTAATAATACTATTTGTGACTCCGATCATCGGTAATGTATTATTTTATGTTTATTTCTAGAATAGATAGGTACTTCTTATTTGATAGAAGTCAGCGTTAGGCCGGGACTCCACCAAAGCGGAGATGTGCGGAGATGTGGAATATATGTATGGCGCGATGTGAGCTGTTTCCATCTCGCATACAAATATTCCACATCTCCGCTTTGGTGGAGTCCCGGCCTTATTGTCTCCTAATGTTTCCGTATAGTGAAGACAGAAAGCATTTGTAACATTAAAAAGTAGGTAACAAATTAACTGTAATAAATCCTCTAAATAACGAACATTAACTCGTGACTCTAATTTTCACCAAAACACTCTGCTTATTGTCCATTGAGTTATGATCGAAGTTAACCAGTAAAAATGTCATCATTAATTATTAATTAACGACTGACTGAAGTGACCATAAAATTGGGTATTCCATTATCGTTTCATGATTTACGACCGTGGCAAGATAATTGTGTTAAATACCTATGTGTTTTTTAGTACGCCATTTAAAATCTAAGGAAATGTTTTGTGTTTAAATGCAAGCGTGTAAATAAAAGTAGGTACCTACAGTGGGGGCTATTTGGAAGGTGTCAAAACCACTTAACTAAGGCACTAAATTGACTACCCTTAATCCAACAGTTCTTGCGCGGCGGCCACAGATTCCATTTTCAAACACATAATTTAAGCAAGCGAAGCGTCTTCGTTTCAGGATTGGGTAAAAATCCTTCCGTATGTCTGTTTGTCTGTTCTCCTCTACAGGTCGCATTTCTTAACTGATTCTCGTGAAATTTTCTTATCAGGTTGTTTTTTTTTTGTCTATTCAGTTATTCCGGCTGGGGCGGAGTGCTGCTGGCTGTGCGGGACCACTACAACGTGAGGCAGCTCCTCGACATTGAGGGGTATACTGAAGACGTTGAAGTGCTGTTCTCAATTGTCTCCAATAATTTTAGTAAATTTTTATGTATTGTTGTGTATATAAAGCCATCGTCTTCGGATTCACATTATACCAAAGTTTTCGCTCTAATCGAAAGTGTCATAGCTAAATACAAGCATTTAGATAATATTATCCTGGGCGACCTAAATTTAAATTCTTGCGGGCTAAACACTTTGTTGCAGTTCGAGTACCTTCTGCAATTTTGTAACCTCCAGCAACATAATTTCGTTAAAAATAAAACTAACGGTATATTAGATTTAGTGCTGAGTAATATGCGTGCTGTGCGTCTACATGTGTCTGGTGAGGTGGAGCCACTGACGTGCCCTGTGGATGGGTATCACCCGCCCCTGGAGGTGCGCGTTCGCTTCCTGCGACCTGAGTCACGAGCTCTACCTCCAAAACTGACGACGAGGGCCCCCGCTGATCCTTCCGATCGGCCACAGTGGAACTTCCAGAAAGCTGATTTTAGTGCACTATATGCGTCATTCGCCTCGTTAGATTGGGATGAACTCTATCTCTCCAATGATGTAGATCAAGCTACAAATATACTCTATAGAAGTATATATTCATGTATAGATGGGTGCGTTCCAAAAAAACAGCGTAAAGGTGTGAGCACACGGTATGTATATCCGAAGTGGTTCACTCCCGACATCATACGCAACATACGAAACAAATATTTACATTTAAAAAGGTATAGGGCTGAAGGCAAGGAGTTTAATAGGGAAATGTTTCGTTACTATAGGAGCCGTGTGAAGTACCTAATCGACATAACGTACAACAACTACATACGACTGGCCGAGAAAGACATAAAAATAGACCCTGCGACTTTCTGGAAATTCATTAAAGACCAACGGACAGACAAACAGACATGTGACGAATATATATTTAAGGGTAGGACAGTGGCTGGAGTGGATGCAGCCAATGCGTTTGCAACTTACTTCCAGTCAGTGTTCCTGCCTGACAGACCGACACTTGACGCTAGGGCTAGCGAGCGGAGAGCCGGACCGGGCAACAGCTCGTCGCGCGTCACCATCGACCGCATCACTGAGGCCGAAATACGACAAGCGGGGCGACGACTCAAACCGCGTTCCTCTCCTGGCCCCGACGGTATCCCACCCTTTCTGGTTAAGGACTGCTTATGTGCCTTGGAAAAGCCACTTGGGTATATCTACAATCTAGCCCTACAAACCGGAGTATATCCGAATCGCTGGAAGATGTCACGAGTCACGCCTGTATATAAGGAGGGAGTCAGGTCTGAAGTTGAAAATTATAGGCCCATAGCCGTCCTTTCGGTGTTTGGGAAGGTATTTGAATCTATCATAAATCACCACATTACTAGACAGGTAAGCGGTCTCCTGTCTGACTGTCAGCATGGCTTTCGCCCCAATCGTTCAACCTTAACAAACCACATCAACTTTGTGAACTATATATCCGTATCGCTAGATAAGTCCAAACAGGTCGACGTCGCCTTCTTCGATTTTAAGAAGGCATTCGACAGAGTCAACAATGACGTCCTTCTGGATAAATTTGCGAGCATAGGGTTTACTCCTAAGTTGCTCCAGTTGTTTGCAAACTATTTTTCACATAGGGTTCAATATGTTAGGTTGAACGGGAAGGACTCGGAACTCTACGGGACCCGCTCAGGTGTGAGCCAGGGTAGTACTCTGGGCCCTACCCAGTTTTTGATTATGATCAATGACCTTCCCGACGTCGTGAGGGCGGCTGAGTGTCTGATGTTCGCTGACGACCTGAAGCTGTTCTTGCGTATAGACAGTGATAAAGACATTGGGTTACTGCAGAGTGATATTGTAGGAGTCGTGGAGTGGAGTCAGCGCAACCACTTGGCGTTTAATACCTCCAAGTGTAAAACGATGACGTTCACTCGATCTCGGTCGCCACTCCTCCATGATTACACGATTACGGGTTCTCCGTTTGTGAGAGTTACCCAAATACGAGATCTAGGACTGACTCTTGACTCTGAACTGACATTCAATGACCATATCCGGGAGACTTGCAGGAAAGCCTACAAGTCCCTAGGATTCGTAATGCGTCAGGCGACGCGGTTTAGGGATGTTTCCACGTTAACCTCCTTGTATAACGCCTTTGTTAGGAGTAAATTAGAGTATAACGCACTCATCTGGGACCCACATGAGACTAAATATACGCTCATGCTGGAGAAAGTCCAACGTAAGTTTGCTAGGCTTCTATACAAATTAGTATATGGGTACTATCCTTACCTATTCCCGTCCCTATTTGTGTCGGGGATGGTGGGGATAGACACCCTAGAGTTAAGGCGAAAGTTAACGCTTTTAGTGCACTTCTTCCTGCTTCTTCACAACAAGATTGACAACCCTACTGCACTGCGAAGCATTGTACTGAATGTACCTGATCGGTACGCAATGTTGCGCACGCGCCCTCTATTCGCGACGGGTGTTGCCCGTACAGAGCACGCTCGTCACGCGCCTACCTTCCAGGCGCTGACTTTACTCAATGCGTGTATTGCTCAGCACTCAGGGGAGATAGATATATTTGATATGCCGTTGTGGAAATTTTTTAGGGTCATAAATATTTTCCTAAACAACCGGGAGTAAAATAATTGTTTGCTTGTTGTCTGTTTTTTGTATTTGTAAATTTAACCTAATATTTTGTGTACTGTCTCTGTATCTTGTGTTGGCTCTCACACGTTTTGGTTTTTAATACTGTAAGTGTGACCTGCTTTGGTAAATAAATCTTTTAAATCTTTTAAATTGGATTTTTTTCAAAATGGCAGAGATAGCGTCTTAAAATGTAAAAAATCGCTGCAACCCAAACGGCTCGACGGATATTAACAAATGAGGTCTTTGGATTTGTGGAGACCGTGAGAGTGACACAAACTATATAATTTTAGTAAAAAGTTAATACGTTGTATTTTAGACCGCAAAAATCGGGGATTAATTGATTAGCGTTTAAATACATGCCATTGACATACAGGTGATAAAAGTCTATACACAAAGTGTTAAAGAAAACTGCTATACCTCTATATATTCGTATTTTAAGGTCAAAACAATCAAATAAAACTATCGGATAGACAGCTTCAGAGAAGTCTCTAGGCATTCACATCCCCGGACTTTTCCAAGTCAGAAGTAACAGGAGTATCATCCTTAAGTTCGTCTTCATCGCCGAAAAGGTTAAATATTCAATTCGTACGCCACAAATAAAATGGACTTTACAGTAAAAACGCAACATAACCTTTAAATCATAACAATACCAGTTTATAAACTTACCTTTCAACACAGAAGAGATAATAGTACTCCGTACTTTCAATTAAAACTGCTTTTCTACCAACGGTGGATGCTTTCTTTTTTCTAAGCTAAATTGTGCTACACTCCAGGTCGAATACATTTTTATCGTTTATTCTGATATTAAAATACTTCATCAAACAACAACGAACGACAATATGGCTGTTTTTTACTCAGTCCACAGTGCTGCTATCTGCGATGAGCTGTCAGATGGCTGTCAGATGGCTGTCAGATTCAAAGTCCATTCCCGGTGTCGCTCGTGAGGTCTACAGCTCACAGAGTCACTAGTTAGTTTGCTTAGTTAGTTTAGTTTAGTCCGTGTCGCCTTCCGAATCGCAGGCAGTGTCGTTTTCGTCAAGTTACATTTATCTTATTTCGCATTTCGAACAAATAACAGATTTATTAATCGTTTCGTTATCGTTTCGTTTCGCTAGCGTTAGCCTTTAACTTTGTCCAGGGTGGCAGGTGTCATAAAACAATTAGGAACCCCTTTTAGGTAAGGGAGGTCACAACATGGCCTATGATTAACTACAGGGTTTATGGGATAGTCCTCTTCTACGTATGTCACATAAGGTTCTCCTAAACGGGCCATATTTTCACTGGAATATGTGGCTGGCAACTATTGGTGTCTTTTTCTAATATGTGAGTGAGAGAGGGACACCAATAGTTACCGGCTACATATTGCAGCAAAACCTGGCCCGTCTAGGAGCACCATTATGATTGATTATACACAGCAACAAAGCCAAAAAAAAACTGGAACTATTTGTGTGCAATTTTTTTTTAGTGGAGAAAGAAGGAAAGGATTGATACCATATAGTCATGTTCAGAGGAAATCAAAGTCTATGAAGCCCCGATAATAAAAAGTTTAACCAAATTCCGTTAACTACTGGAAGCAGAAGCAATTAGAGATGCTTCCTCCTGTCTAGCTCACTGTAGGGCCAACATCAGAATCCAACTCGCAAATTACATAATCTCAGGTCAGGATCCTTTGGGTACAAAACTCATCTTGTTTCAAATGAAAATTAACGAACTTTGAATTCCAATCGAAAAGTTTGATAAGGCAATATGGTTTCTCATTATATTCATAACTGAATTTGGAGAACCAGCAAAAGTATAGGTTTTGTTTCATAACGGAAATTCTCTAATAAACATTACATCATTTCATTTCACTAACAGGTTGGCAGAGGCACAATAAATTGTGCCCACATTTTGGAAATATTTAACGCGTTAGGTACGATTTGTGCGTCAAATATATTTGTATTTAAAAGAAGGTGCGAATGATAAGATGAGATGTTAAAAAACCGGTGATTCTGTAAACACAGTGAAAGTTGCTAAATAGTCCGTTGGGGTTACAACTGCCAATCTAATATTCACCAGTCTCATCCTTACATGGTATGCTGGAAGAGATATCTTACAAGAGATAAGCTCGCCTTTGTACACTAAGTATTTCTTGTTCAGTAAACTGTTTGTGATCAATATATATGATATAGAATTTATGAATTATGAATGCACACGAAGCTACTGGACACAAATTAGCTGCATGATAGCTGCGGAACCTAAAGAAATGAGTTACAAATTGACAATGAGTCATCACAACAATCAGTAGTAGCGCCAGCGACTTAAAGTAGTTATCAGCTTGTTTTCAGTTGTTTCGTATAGTTTAGAGGGCCTAAGACTGCATTCATGTGCATGATAAAAATGCTTAACTGCGGAAGTCAACCAATTAATAGCTCTACAAATCGTTATGCGTCAATTCCAAGTATTGAGTAGGTACGTATTGTAAACGCCTTTGTCACGTTAAGTTAATGATATCGATTGAATATCAATCAGATGACTGCACGACTCCGAGTCTCTGAGGAGAACAATCAGCGATTTTTATTAAAGAAAGTCACGTCGTCGGGATATTTAATCGTGAAGGAAAAGAAAGTGGTAAAGAATACGTTTTATTGGGTTCCGTATTAATTTGAATATTTTTACTTAATTTTTTCCCTACTTTTGTGTTTCGTTTCTAGATTCTTCTCCTAAACTAATGGCCTGGCTATTCTAACTTCTATGAGCTTAATTTTGCCAGTGTTATTGTCAAGTATCACTTAATTATACCAGATAATTATTTTTAACAATGTTTAGTTCAGGGAGAGCGTAGAAAGCGGTCGGGTCTTATCCTATCCAATTATTTTCTGTAGACGTGAGCAACTATCTTTCCATATTTATAGATTTCTCAAATATCTGGGCTTTACAATGATAAATAAATTGTGTGAATTAGTTAACGTAAGTATTCGTATTCGTCCGATGAAGTGATGTGTCTCTAGTCCCCAGTTGTGTTGTATTGGATCGATCATTTAGCTCAATGCAGTATTGTTTAGCTATGATGTCAACTCTATTGAAATTTTCAATAGAATATTTGTTTTATAATTATTATGTTAACTAATAAGGCAGGTGAGGTAAGCCATTAAAGACCTGGGAAAGTCCCACTCAGTTTATAAATATTTACAAATCAACGGATGATGGTCGAGGGAGATGAGATCTTAGATTCTCGTTTTAAATAAAATATTTTAGTCATAAAATTGATAGGGTTACCGAAACCAATTTCATATACCCCTCTAATGTCTATTACTTGTCTCTATTTTCTACAATATTGCAAGACAACACAACATTCAATATATAAAAAATTCAATTGAATTCATGTATAATCTAATCACGTAGTCAGTACTATCAACCCATATAGGGATGAGATTTTCAGTATTTCTCTGTGGATGAACCTTTTCGACCTTCAACTTTACTTTTGAACCCTAAAGTCATTTTCGCACTTACTCAAGTAAAGCAACAGCATAATCCGTGTGCTGGAAGTTTCTGTTCAAGGTCATGTTAGTCATTTCGTCAAAGAGTAGTTGTTTACATTATGACTCCCTAGATGTGGCAGGCATTACATTCGAAGTTTTAAAATATGCTGAAAGGCCGACATATTTGTCAACTGTCGCGACAACTCTCCGTTCCATAAAACTTACGTGACAAATATGTCACGGTGGAAAATTGACAAATGTCGAAATATCGCGACATTTTGTCAATTTTCTGTTCAATAAAGAGCTTATTACATTACGCCGTCGGCAGGGCCCTGTCTGACTCACTGTCTCTTTCTAGTCGTTCCATCATGATTGAGACGTCTATACAAATCGTGCCCTGCCGACAGCGTAGTGTAATAAGTAACAGGCGCGACAGGTGACCGGTGACAAGTTATCAGGGAAAACTTGTCACCTATCGCACCTGTCGGCTTTATGGAACAGACAAGTGTTCAGACAAGTCGACATTTAGGTAGAATTTTCAGATATTAACGACAAGTGCTGTGACGCTATGTCGATTAGTCGTTTCTAGGGTTCCGTACCCGAAGGGTGCCAAACGGGACCCTATTACTGAGACTTCGCTGTCTGTCCGTCCGTCCGTCCGTCCGTCCGTCCGTCTGTCACCAGGCTGTATCTCATGAACCGTGGTAGCTAGACAGTTGAGTACATAAAAAACACATTTACAAAAAGATATGTACAAAGGCGAGCTAAAAAAAGAGATATCTTCCAGCAAAGTTAGGCATGACAGGAAAAAAACAGATAAAGAGAGGGAAGTCAGTGCACAATAAATTACTAAAAATAATGACAAGTATGAATAAATATACTTACAACATAATATAATAAGTATACCTACCAAATTACTAAATAAATACACAATATGCAAATAAATACACCTACATAACATAACTAGTGGCTCTGTGAGCTGTAGACCTCGCGAGTATGTCAGTGGGAAAGCTGAACTGCTAACACACAAAATTATGAATGTACCTGGTTACGTACATGCAGTATGAAAGTAGCCGCACCAATAACTTTGTAAACTACATTTTGCGATCCAAAATACAACCTATTGACTTTTGACTAAAATTATATAGTCTGTTTCACTTTCATGGTCTTAAAAAATCCAACGACACCTCATTTGTTAAATATCCATTGAGCCGTTTGGGTTGTAGCGTTTTTTTTACATTTTAAAACCCCATATCTCCGCCGTTTTGGAAAAAAAAACCAAAAACTGGCTCGACAAAAGAATCTATTTAATTGTTCAACCTACTCACAAAACGCGAATCGGTTGAGAAATGCGCCCTGTAGAGGAGAAAAAACAAACAAACAAACAAACATACGAAATCATTTTTGGCCAATCCTGAAACGGAGACGCTTCGCTCGGTCATTTAACATAACATACACTTACAATGTCTATCACAAAAGAGAGAGGAAGTGTTCTTTTACCCGGTTTTTAAATGTGTAAAGAGTGGGACTGTCTCTTATGGTGGAAGGAAGTGCATTCCACAGTTGGATTGCCTGCCCTCTGAATTGTCGTGACGGTCATGACTCATGACAAATTTGTCAAAACTTGACATATTGTCAACATCTCCGACAGGCGATTTTTGACAAATGTCAGCTTTATTAAACAGTTTTTCATCGCGTCATATGTCAAGAATTTGCCGGTCACATTTGTCTGCTTTATTGTCGTGACATACTCGTGTGTCAGTCTGTCAGCTTTATTGAACGAGGCCCAGATAGCAACATTGTTTGACAATCTCAGACTCCAAAATTTAAAGATTTATGAATTCAATTATAACCTCTTTATTTTGTTTGGACCTTGTTACTTCTCCTGTGTTATTTATTGAGTCCTAGAAATAAAGCTCTTCAACTAGATTTGTGACTACCCATACCTGAAATATCGATCTTTTGTTCAAAACAGCTAACATAATATTAGCTCTACATCGAAAACAAGTAAGTACCGTAGTAAGTTTTAAGTCATTAATATCTGTCTGAGAATAGTTATTCATTTATTTGTTCAGATGTTTCCGGATCGCAGAACAAGGACGTAGGTTGTAAACCCTATTACTAGCAATTATATAACAACTGTGTTTTATGTTCCAATGTTTACCTTACTGCTATACTGCTCATCTGTCCCCAATATTCTTTGGCTGTGCGGCCGCATCGCCTGCGCACACGCACCCTGCCTCCCTCCGCCCCTCTATATAGGCTCGGCGGACGCGCCGGCCGGCAGTATTGCCCAAGCTTCGCAAGACACCGCACGTGATGTTCGCCCCGCGAGTACTAGTGGCACTGGCGCTCGGCCTGGCCGCCGTGGCCGCCCTGCCTGCAGACAAGCCCTCCCTTTACCCGCCCGGCTTCCCCCGGCCCATCACAGTCATGAACGACGACGACCTGGCCGAAGACGGCTCCTGGTTCCCCAGCGGGTCGACCCTCTTCGCGAACCTCTTCGCGCCCCTCTGGAGACTCTTCCCCACCTTCGCTGACATCGGCCCCAAGATTATCGCTGATGATGATAAGTTCGAAGTCATCGTCAACGTCAAAGACTACAAGAAGGACGATCTAAAGGTGAAGACCAAGGGTTCCTTCGTCCTCGTGCAGGGGACGCACGAGGCCAAGCATGATGAGAGAGATCTTTTCGCCAGCCAGTTCTTCCACACGTACACACTGCCAGTAAACGCGAGCGCCGCTGACGTCACCGCCGAGCTCAGCACGGACGGCTTCCTGGCCGTCATCTGCCCGCTGAACGGAAGCGACGGCAGGACAGGGCCCGCCGACCGCGACGTACCCATCCTCGAGACCGGCAAGGCGTACCTGAAGGAAGACAAAACCGAGAACCCGAGCCTAGTGAGCACGACCGACCTCAACGACGAGAGGAAAGAAGAGACGACCCCCGCCAGCGAGAGGGAACAGATCACAGAAAAAGACAACATCATCCCCCACGGAACCGAACTTGTGACTTCCAAAAGTGATATTATTTAGATTTATACGATACTTAACGTTTGTAATGTAAGTAAGGAATAAAGATATTTTTTTTAATACCACTCGATTTGTCTCTGTGATGTGCGTGATGGTATGTGTTGTTTGGTCGTCGTTAATGGTCCGTGTATGGCCGTGCATACAAATGTGTGACGGTTTCAGTTTGAATAGCTTGGACAATAGATACACGTATGAAATGACAGGTTTCTTTATTTGTATTGGAGTTAGGACAATAGGTTATCCATTCATTTGCTATTCCAGAGCTATCACGGTGACCATTCTGATCTATCTACTTACCTATCTAGAACATGTCATCATGTGTACTCCGATTTGTATACATACAAGCTAGGTTTATACATATTATAATATGTTAGTTTTAAAGCCACGAAGGTATAATAAGTACCACACCAACCCGTCATAGTAAAACTTATGTAATGTTTCCAGGATGCAGTATTATTATAGTATGCTTCTCAAAGAATTGCTGCATCAAATTATTGTGAAATCACGATTATAATACCGTTTCTAGAATATTTTCCGACCTATGATTCATAACTGTATTACCCGATCTAATTATATACCATAGTCCATACCTACTTCACGCACATGAAATCTTGACTTCTGCTGCTTGTACCTTTACTACCTACTTGCACAATCAGTCTCGTTTTAATAAAGTTTATGTTAACTAACTGGCCTCAACAATACTGTGCGTTGGAAGTTATGCAGTTTATATTATTGTACTCGCTTGGAACTTCGGAACCGGTGTTGGTTTCTTCCACTGTTGGTTTCTTCAACAAGTTGCAAGAAGTTTGTTGAATATTCATTTGTTTAACTTTTCATATTCAGCCAGAACCTACCAAGGTACCTACTCTCTGTTGTCACAATCTCATCAGACTTTTAGTTTGCCCAATTTTGTACAGTAGGTACTTGTGTACTGTACGTCATTTTGACTAGACACTTGATCTGAACGTTAGTACAGTAATAAATTCAATTACCTGGATCGGGCTCCATACAAAATTTTACAATTACGGTTTTACCCAGTCATGTTATACGTTTCGACAGTTGATGTAAAAAGTCTAAAGAAAGGAAGATAATCTTGAATACTAATTTAGAATCTTGTTCGAATGTGTATGGAATAGTACATTACTTCAGAGGGAAGAAAGTGACAGTTCCATACCGAGATTATGGCATTTGCGCCACGAGCTTGCGAGGGGCGCAAACCATTTGAGGTATGGAACTGTACTTTATCCTGAGGTATGTATAGTGCTTTTTATTACACCTACGAGGAAAATTATAGACATAAATGCATAGAAATGTTTATATTTAGTTAAAAGTACAAGTACTGTTGTATCTGCATTTAGATTTTTCCGGCAACAGATTATCAACAACTTCTTGGGCCGTCTCTAATAGTTCTGGCGGTGTGTTAGGGATAACATCATCACTGTCGCTCGAAGTATCCATATTTTACAAAAAACACAAAGATAAATGCTAAATCAATCGAAGTTTTTGCGAAAATGCGCGGGCTTTTCCTTTTTTTATTCGCCCGTTTCTTGAGTAGGCTAAGATCATAAGGTCATGCAGCCACTTCTTCCGTGATTCCGCGCGTTTTATATACAAAAATAATTTCGTTTTTAATTTTCTGTATGCACCAAGGAGGTTGGTATGTAACTGGTAAAAAAAAACTGTATGTGGCCAGTAACAATTTACTTGAAATTTAATTAGTAGACCTCTTTGCAGTATGACTGCTGACAAATAAAAATAAATAAACCGGGTATGTAATGGAATTTCATACATACTTCCCACCCTTGGGTCGGAAGGATTTTCATACAAACTTCCATACCTTGGGATGAAAGGATTTGAAGGGCGGGATAAAGGCGTTTCTTCCCTCTAATTGGTATAATTAGTATGTATTTTCAGAGCAGGTGTGATAAAAACATAATTACTGGTTTGAGAGATTAACCGCAAACCGCAACTGCATAATAATGAGATTGACTCTGATCTACATAATGCTTGCAAATTATCAAGATGCTCGTCTGACAACCATTTATTCTGATTATACATAGGATTTATACATAGACATAGACATTCAGGTCACAGGTTGATGCGTTGGAAGACAATGTCGGTACCGAACGAATAAGGGGCGATAGAAAACATCGGGAGGAAATCTTCTATCGCCATTTCTGTGTCGATCGGCTAGCCTCCCGTCACACAAAATTAAGTATCGAAAAACGGCTAAATCGTGACATATGGGAAAAATTGTGACGGCATGTTAAGCATACAGGGTGACATTTAATTGGCTGACCATATTTTGGGGAATGACAGTACCCATCATTATGAAAAACTTTCCCCAAGAAACATACATATTTTCATATACTTTTTTTTTCATATACTTTATTGCACAGAATAATACATTTTACGATGGAAAGTGGACAACACATGACATATATATAGTCGCAAATTAAAAAATAAAATTCGTCCCGGCCCGCCGCCCCGCCCCGATCAGCTGATTTCAAGTTACTATACCCAAAATTTTTGAAGTAAAACTTCTTGGGGCACGGGGGTAAAATTTATTTAACCTCTCAACTGTGGGTTATTCATATATTTGCTTTTCAATTGCTATTAGCCGGGTGCTATCACGAGTGGCTAAGAAATGTAACGGAAATTGGAATCGGTGACGTCAGGGTCGGCTGAAGACTTTTAAAACCGCAACTATTTTCAATACGGTTTTTAACTAATCAGATAAGATAATAATACATTCGTACAATAAAGAATGTTAATTAGTGAGAGAAAAACCTGATGAAACGTTAACAAATAAAAATTATTTTAAGCATTCTTCCACGAGTTCTTGATTTCCGGTATGGCCAAAACCAGTGACGTGACCAAAAACTACTTCGTTCAACCTCTTTGTTGGAACCGGAACTTATGTTTGACAGTTGTGCGATGCGATCCATACCGTTTGTAAGAAAAGAGTTTCATCAATGTCACAAAAGTCACAAGATGGCAAAAGTCACTAATCAATGGCGGAATCATAGAGTATGAAGTGACAACTCTTAATTATTTAATCGGGTCGATATGGATTTCTAAAATGATGAACGAATCGTTTTGTGGCCGGTAACTATGGAATAGGTACCTAAAACGCGCTGCGTAGTCGCGCAACGGGCAGCTAGTAATCGCATAAAGTCACTTAGAATCATCCAAATGTGATATTTAGTTTTCAAGCAAATTCCGATGTGATGGATGGCTGCATTAAGACTTCTTGAAAACAATAAGTAGAGTAGGTACCTAGAACTGTTCTAAAGCCACTTTTTATTATATAGTGCAGTTCAAGTCACAAATTAGCAGTTTAGCTACTAAGTACGTGTTATACCTACCTATTTAATGTTTATCTGTAGTAAACGGCCAAAGCGAGGTCTACAGCTTACAGAGCCATAAGTTTAATGGTTTATTGTTTCGCTTATTTGTTTGTATGTAATTTTTGTAATACATATTTTAAAGTTGAATTGTTGTTATAACTGTTGAAATTAAACGATTTTGATTTTAATAAGCTTTTGTAATTTTAAAGTTAATGCTTCATGCCAGTCAATAATGTTGAAGTAAAATATCAAAATCGAGGTATGTCGTATGGCGGACTAAGGAAATGTCAAGAATAAAATTAAATAAGAGTTCGCTTCGCGATGAAGTAACCCTAAAAAATCCTAGCAAAGTAGGTATGTATAGGTTAGCGGGGGTAGCATAAGGCACGCCAGTCACCCCAGCCACGCATTTTGTCACAATTTAATGTCATATCATAATGAATGCGCGCTATTTTATGGAGAAACATCATTGAGACGCGAAAGAAGTTGGCAATTTGGCAAAATGACTGCCCCAGACATGTACAAAGACTTCTCAACAGCCAATTAATAGCATTTAAATATTCTCTCATAAATTACTGCGTCTTTAGTTAGTTTGTAGAACTTGAAGGAAATGATTAAATAATTAAGAGTTGTCACTTCATACTCTATGATTCCGCCATTGATTAGTGACTTTTGCCATCGTTAAAAATAACATGCAACATAATTGCCAATTGCCAACTAGCAAAACTGTTGAAAACAGGAGGTTTCCAGAGGAGTGGCTAGATGGCGTTATGTTGCATGTTATTGCAAAATGGTGCTTATTTCTAGCGACGGCAAAGGTCACGGAATCATATTGGAATCACGGAGTATTGAGTAACAACTCTTATTTACCTATATTTATTATTTTTTTCTTCAAGTTCTACAAACTAAATACAGACGCAGTAAATTAAATTTATGAATGAATATTTAAATGCTATTGGCTGTTGAGAAGTCTTTGTACATGTCTGGGGCAGTCGTCCATATATTGATTTAGCCATCTTCTTTGTCATTTATCTGCGCGACTGAGGTGAGTGGCAAGCCTTATGGTAGCCCCGCAGGTACACATTAACTTGGAATAGTTGAAAATACGTACTCGATCAATTAAATAAAGGGACTGGGCACAGAGACAAGCAAAGCAATGCATACATTTGAGCGAGACGGCTTAAAGACGTGACGTCAGATGGTATATAATCTGAGCGAGATGCAAATAGTAGTGACACTATTGAATGAGTTAAGTATATCACCACGAGCGCGACAAATTGTAGATAAGGAATGGTGGGAAATAAATGACATGACGTATTAAAAGTAAGTACAAGTATAAAATAATTTCAAATAATCGGACGTCTGAAACATAAAAGTAACTTGAAGCAGAGATTGGATCTCAAAATTGGAAATTTAAATCTATATAAGGCAATATAAGGTATATAAGGCAAAAAAGGGAACAGTCTCAGCGTTTGCTACAATCTCTTTTAGTATAGGTAGGTATAGGTGTATAGTATAGGTACCACTTAATGATCTAGCTACAGAAGTTTTACTTCTAACACGTGTACGGTGCTACACGCGTATTTTTTTTTCGTGTGCGACCATATCATGTTCCTTGGGGAAAGTTTTTCTTAGTAAAGGGTATTAACTATCATTCCCCAAAATATCTGTATAATGTGGGAGAAAACCAATTGTTATTTATAACAACAACAACATAGCGTACCGCTTTTCCGGAGTGACAGGGGCACAAATTGTGCCCACGTGATATTCAAAACCTACTCCATTTTGAGTGACAAGAGTATGATGGTGAATGAATTTTTTCATAGTATTTATGATTCAGAACTGCGCTGTGCAAATCAATTTCAAGGCAAAACATTTCAATATCAGATTTAATACAACAGAATGTGGTTTCCTCGGTCGGGAAACAGCACGTTATACACATGTACTACGTACGCATAACGAATAAGAGCCAGTGTCATAAGCCGTCAATTACAGTGGAAATGCTGAGCAACAAATTGGTCATCCAATTACAACCTAAACCCACAGCTGGACTTACCGAGTGGAGCATTGTGGGATCGTTTGAGCAGTGAGCCAGCGCTAAATGCCTTGAATTTCTCAATTCCTGGCAAATGTAAGGCCGCATGCACACAGAGCTCCTCGGGAATAGCTCTCAAAGCAAAGCCTGTGATAATCAAACGGGGGATGACTAGTTGAGGACAGGGAGCGGGATATAAGTATGAGTTTTAGTCTATTTTCAGCAGCTGTGTGCTTAGCAGGGAGCACTTATCCAGTGGAGAGCGCATAGATATATATTTTCCTTTGAAACACAACTCACCAATTTACGGGCGGCGGGGGACGAGGTAAAAGAGTTGTGATTGGTCAGCCCCGCTGCAAAACTGTCTGACGTGACGGTACAAAGGTTGCGTATGCGAACGTTTGTTTGTGGTTCTTGCAAATGAACATGTATTATATCATGGTTTATAATAAATAAAAAAATAGAACAAACGTTTGGCGAGTCGCATTCCCCCACAGGCGCAGTCTATTGGATACATAGTCTCTGGGGCTTGTTCTCAATTTGTGGACGTTAGTGAGGTGTTATGCCATTCCCGCGTTCAGACTCAGTAAGGTTGCTGATTTTTTTATGAGTGTGTGTTTTAGTTTTTATAATAAAATACCTAATGAAGCAACGGACCTACCAGAAAGGAGGTTCAAAAACTATGTCAAAAACGGTCTACTACAGAAGTCTTATTACGTAAAAGAATATTTAGATGAAATCCAAAGAGGGGCGATGGACTGAGTCAGTACGTCTTTCTTTGGTGTATTTCCTTAGACTTAAGTAGAAATATATAAAATAGTATTGTTTGTGTATTGTTAAAGCCCTGACATACTTTAAAAGAGGTACGGGGAAGTTTCTTGCCCTTCTTTGCTCCATCACTAAGCCCACAACTTCCGAACGGGTAGAAGTATATAAAAATAAATAATAAATATTATATTGACGTTGACTAGTAAGCAATCTGTATGATTTTATGGTCAATAAAAAAAATAACTTGTACTTGTGATTAGTTAGATAAATTAAGGGCCCGTTTCAAGAAGTCCCGATAAGTGTTATTAAACAGATAAATCATGTTTAAATGACGACCTCTGTGGCGTTGCGGTCGAGGCTGTGCTTTCCAAGCGAGAGGTCCCGGGTTCGCATCCCGGCTGGGGACTGGATGTCTCCATGTTTGTGTTCCCACGACACAGGGTATCCTAGTGTGGGGCCAGAAGCAATGTATGTAAAAAAACAGTCACGTAGAGCTTTGTAAGACCTTTTTGAATCTTGCTATAAATCTTCCTGCATATTGCCGATTATAGTGTATCTAATATAACAGGCAACTCGACATGTCAATCTTAGCAATTAAATGAGGGGATTTTGCTCATAAAAATCTATTAATCAAAAGAATCGATACACCCTTGGAACATTTGTAAATCGGGAATAATTTTACAAGATTTGCAAAGAGACATTGGATTGCAATAGACAATATAGTTGAAAATTAACTACGATGACAACTCTTCTGTTAGTTCAACTGAATAAACAATTTCGTTAAAATTCTTTCCGATTGTTTTGGTAACATCCGTTGTGTTTAAAAAATGGATTTTATGAAGCTTTAGGTTAGCTGTTAAGTTGCTTCTATGGATTATCGTCACTGATTGTTTAAATTTAGATCAGAGTTTGGTGTTCTTGTTAGCAGGTAGTCAAGTTTCTTGTTAGCAGGTAGTCAAGTTTCTTGTTAGCAGGTAGTCAAGTTTCGTTTACGAGGTTTGAATTTCAACAAGGCGTTTGCCCTCTGGCAGACCGCGACAGACCACTAATGGTGTTATAATGTCAGTTGTGATACAGATCACGGAGAAGTGACTAGCTCATTAGCTGTTGGTGATCCGTGACGAACTAATTCCAAGTCCAGCTTACTGCATTTGTTTACCTACTGTGTATTTGTTTACTAGAATACATATTCATAGCATCACACCTTTTCCCATACGGGGTGGCAGAGGCACTTTTAGCCAGTGATTTAATACTCCATTTTGCGTGACAGGGGGCTAGCCCATCGCCGCAGCTATGGAGGAGGAATTAAGACGGCGCCCTAGGCAAAAACAGCCTTTAGCAAAATACGAATCGCTCGGAATGATAAGTATTATTGCTGTACGTTTTTTACTAGCTTGTTTATCACAAGTGTCAGCGTGACTTTGCTTTCCCATAAACGTAATTTTATTAATTTTGCTCGGTAGAAAAGCCTCCTGAAGTTGCCAGAAAATCTGTCTGTCACAATGTTTTATTTTACAATTTCGCACCGCATCTGAATTTGTGTTCTTGTTATTTATCTAATCAATATAAAAATGGCACAGTATGTTCCTCAGTTAGACTTGCTTAGCTTTATCGAAATATTCTTTTACACTGTAATAAGACTTCTTTAATAGACCGTTTTTGACATAGTATTATATGGTATTATACACCTCTCTACGCAACGCTCCACTACCTCAGAATCATAATCATAATCAGTTAACCACTATCATACCATATTGGATGTAGCTTGTTGTACTTCTGTCAAGTACTATTATCTCTTCTGTGCTGTATTATTCGGACGTGATTGGAATAATAAACAACGATAGGAAATCCCAATAAAGCAGTATTTATATGCTCATGCTTGAGGAAGATCTGCCAAGTAATCAGACAACTTGTGAGTTGCTATAATCTGTGGTTGTCGAAGCAAACTGGTTTTATGGGTATAACATAATGTAGAGGTAGATGAAATACGTAAGATCCTGCCTGCCAGTTATTACTGCTGGCATTGTTCTGAAAATGATTGTACTAATTTGAAAATAATTAAAAGTGAGTATTCCTGGGAGGCACAGGACCGGAGCGGATGGCGCGGTAGAGAAGAGGCCTATACCCAGCAGTGGATAGGTGTGGACTGATTGATGATGATAATTGATGAGTATTACTTAGGATAGAAGAAAATGGAGTTGGAGATCCGTGGTCAAGACCCGTACTAACCAACAATCTGTGGCATTTGACTGCTGTACAAGGGCAGTCAACATAGATCGTTAGGTATATTTATGCAATCTCCATTGACTTTACATAAACCTAAAATTACACTCAGCATTCATCAAGCTTGACGATAAATATTAAACGTGATTCCCAGACAACTCTTTTTTTTTCTCATTTGAATAAGACTTTACTGATCCTTGATCTTTCCGTCCTTTTCTTTTGTAGGTATACCTACGTTCGTCGGGCTCTTAACTAAACCTGTTTGTTTACACTTTCCTTTAGCATGTGTCGTGCCGTGCGTACTTAAACCGACCAATCACGGAGGCACTACAACTAGTAACTAAAAATTATAACAGTTTAGATCTCAGAACAATAAGTTTAGATATAGAACCACAGAAGAGATAATAGAAGGTACGAATAGAAAATGAGGCAACCTGACAGCTGCAGGATTCAAATCTGTCAGTTTCAGAATTCCTCAGAATGTATGTCGTGCGCGAGTTGAATGGAGAGTTTTCATACTACTTCTTCGCTCTTATCATAATGCCGCAGGGTTGGTTTGTGTTTGTATCGCTTTGCATTCAGCTCACGCGTGGACTGTACGGAATGGTTGGATTAGTTGGTACTCCACAGCGCATCCATCTAACTCCAGGTAATGTAATGGTATGCCTAAGTTTTGAAAACTGTCAATTTTGAGTGTTCTGACGTTTTTTTGTTTACATTATTTTAAATAATTGCTTGACCCCACCTTATCGTACGTTATCGGATACTCCGTGTTTCGGATGGCACGTTAAGCTGTAGGTCTCGGCTACTATCACTACTTCGTAGTCTGTAGGAGTCGTGAAAACCCCTCCACCAACCCGCACTGAGCCAGCGTGGTGGAGTATGGCTCAATCTTACGCGGATCCGAGTAAAGGCCTGTGCCCCTCGGTGGGGACATTAATGGGCTACATTTACTTTACTTTACTTACACTGCACATCATGGCAGTTGTACGAAAGAAAAACTTGGCGAACCCTGTGTTTTAGGATAAGTTGCTGCTACTTAATAAATCCCACTAGAATAAATGCCTCAGATTAAAATACTACATAGTATTTGAACCGTCAGGAATACACGAGAAATGAAAAATAAGTTACCCTTTATCGATCGATAACTTTAACTTTTAAACAGGTGTTTCTGAGCGACTTTAGGCCGTCATCTCAAGCGCGGGAAAACGACAGATTTAATATGGAGAAAGGGTCCCTATACCGTTTAATACAAAATGTCCACCGAGCGGCACGGGACTATATACCGGGATACGAGTAAGGGCACATTCTCACTAGACAAGACCGAAGACCGACCGAGTCGTTCCGTTTATTTCATCGTGGCTGTATGCTCATATAGAGGTGCTCCCATTAGGAGACGATACGAGTTATCGTACGAGACTTTTAAACTTTTTGTTCGTTATAGTGGGAACGCGTTTCTAAGATTAAAATGACGCGTCATGAATAAATTAGGGGTGCTATTTTCATGTGTATTTCAGGAAATACTAGGCAAATCGTAATCAATTATTGGTATATGTAATTTGACTTCTGGGTTTTGAATTTAGGGTTTTCAAGGAAAACGTGTTTGTATAAAATTTTCTCGATAGAAAATAAATCCAAAGTCAACCTTTTTTAGGGTTCCGTACCCGAAGGGTGCCAAACGGAACCCTATTACTGAGACTTCGCTGTCCGTCTGTCCGTCCGTCCGTCCGTCCGTCCGTCCGTCCGTCTGTCACCAGGCTGTATCTCATGAACCGTGGTAGCTAGACAGTTGAAATTTTCACAGATGATGTATTTCTGTTGCCGCTATAACAACAAATACTAAAAATCAAAAGAAATTTAATATTAAGGGGGGCTCCCATACAACAAACGTGATTTTTTTGCTCATTTTTGCTCGATATTGATAATGGTAGCAGGTAGACGCTTAAAATGTTCACAATATATTGAGTATATTATTTACTTAAAAAATAAATAATTAAATTAAAATTAAATTAATAATTAGGGGGGGCTCCCATACATTATTTCAATATTTTTTCCTATTATACCGGAGTAATAGTAAATATGATATTTCTATTGTAATATGTGGGGAATGTTACCAGTAATTTGAAGATTGAAATATAATTCCCTGAAATATATTATTTTTTATGTTTTTTTTCGTTTTGGCGCTTACGTAACTTACGTTGATTCAGATTAGGCGCGAGCGCTCAATAATAATTGCCATCCTACTTGTTCCTATTCCCGAGTTATATTCGCTTCTCACTTCCGCAATCTTCGTTGACCTTGGTTTGCAATTATTCATACCTCGCCTTTTGATGGCTAGGTATCAGGTTGTAAGTACAGACGATACGATTCTATACATACATCTAACAACATGAAATGTTAGCAATTGATTCGTTCCGTGTTGCCATCATCATTCACAACAACACCGACGGACGGACGACCCACTTCGACGGTCGGTGTGTTTTGTCAACTAACAGGTGGCTCTATACACATTCAATACAGTGATTCACGTATTTATAAAGATACTTCCCCGTGAACTGGAATATCGGTGGGATTAAGGAAGGTATAATGTATTTTCTGTTGAGTTGGACTACCGACGCGCCGTTGCCAGCAATGTTGCTTTTTGTCCGGCAATATTGCCATCATGTATGGTTGCAATAATGGCGGCAATATTGCCCCATACATTATATTCCCAAAAATAACAGTATTGCCGGCAATAGCACTTCAGTCAGTGGTCCCGCCGTTTGAAGCCGGTATCAGTAGGTCGGACCGCTTTACTCTTAATCAAAACGCATGGAAATGGGGGCTATATTTGGGAGGTGTCAAAACCACTAAACTAGAGGAACTAAATGCACTAAACTGACAACCTTCAAATCCGACAGCTCTTGCGCGGTTGCCACAGATTAAATTTTCAAACACAACATTTTAATTTGAGTTAGTACAGCGGACAGCGGAGCCTTAGTCAATAGGGTCCCGTTTTTTACCCTTTGGGTACGGACCCTAAAAAAGGTATTAGTACGACTTCCATAAAACACGTAGAGGCATAAAGCGATAAAACCCGCATGAGTATTAAAAAACCTTTTAGGATTTGAGACAAAGACCGATATCCGAAAATGAAATCAACCTCAGTTACCTTACACCTGGCCAAGGTTAATACACTGTTGCTACGGTCATTGTGCAAAGCAAAGCAAGTATTGAAATGCAAGCTTTGAAATTGAATTGCTGATGCTAACACAATATGGCAGTACTTTGAGCAGGATCGACGGAATAACAATATTGTGGTATTTAATTACATAAATACACACACATGCGTAAGTATGAGAGTTATTTTATAAAACTTATGGGTCTCAGACGAAGGCCTCAGAGAATAATAGGATATTGGTCAAAGTGAAATTGAGTTCAATTTTGATTCTAAAATAAAATTCAATTACAGAACAGATCAATAATTACAATGTCAAAAATCCACATAATAGCTTGCCTAAGCCCTATTCCCAGAAGTACGGTTGGTACGCAGAGACTAAAGATTAATTAATTGGCTTTTAATTACACTTTAATATTGAATGAATTAGATTTAGGGCTTACGCATACGAAGTCTTAAGGTCGTTACTTTAATAAGAATAGTATTTAAACAATTAATGAATTACGCACAATCAAAGCCGGATATATTCGGGAAAGGAGTTCTCATTTCGTCGCGTGTATTTTATGCTTGCTCATAAACTTGTTTTTCTGTAAACAATTGACAATATTGCAAAAAAAATAGCAGCTGGTTTTATTATCTCATACGAAAATAGATGGGAAACGATGGGACCCGTATTTTTTATTTTAGTGTTTATTCTTATTTTTAAGTTATAATTCAAGATTTTTAGAGTTACTCATTCTAAAAGGGCGAAAGTACAATGTCAGGATTATAAAACGTTGAACTTTTGCCCGTCATTGCATCAATAAAAAATTAAAATGTCATTATTCTGTCATAATATCACCCCCTGTTCCGAGTCACGCCAAAATCGATTACAGTCCGAGTCAGTTTTGGGCTATTGGCGATACAAAACGATGGCATCTTAGATGCTGTATTCGATTCGATGCTGACGGCGATGTCGCGGAACGCACTGTCAATATGTGTAAATACTCTTTTGTTGTTGTGCAACTTCGTGACAAGTTGACAACCAGCAGTGACAAAATTTAGATGACAGATGATGACTGACAGTTGCTTTTTTATTTATATCTAGTCTGTGGAACACATGCCATAAATCCTGACATTGATAATTTGGACAACATTTCAGTTTTTATTATTTAACTCTTAAATTACTGATCTAAAAATTCTGAAAAAAATATCTAAGAGCTCAGAACACTTAAATCTCGAAATGGTTTTCTAATTTTAGTACCTTATCAAAATGAAAGGTTGTCAATTATTAATTTAGTTGCAACTGGACTAGTTCTCTTTAGTGAAGGTAAACTGCATCAAAGATATTTTATAATTCGTCAATAACTTTTATACAGGGTGTAACAGAAAGGGGTGTAAAAGCCGAAAGAGGATTGTTAGGGACATCATTCTGATTAACTTTCACTATGGGACCGACTTGATAAGAGCAACTTTATTTTTACTCAGTACATTTCGGGCCTAGCGCTCAGGATCTGTATATGGTGCATGGTGGAGTGAAAAATAAAGTCAATTTAGTTGCTCTGATCAAGTCGGTCCCATAGTGAAAGTTGTTCAGAATGATGTCCCTAACAGCCCTCTTTTGGTTTGTACAGTACACCCCTTTCTGTTACACCCTGTATAAGAGCAGCTGGCCTTACATTTCGTTCGTCCGTCCGTCCGTCCGTCCGTCCGTCCGTCTGTCTGTCTGTCTGTCTGTACGTCTGTCACGACCCTTTTTCTCAGGAATGCGTGGAGGTATCATGTTGAAATTAATATCTATTACTCAGGACTATAGTCCCTTGGAGCTGTGAAAAAACTAAACTTCTAGCACAGAAGAGATTGCTTCTAGGTCCACGCAATCAAAAGATACCGCGATATTTTGTCATAATTTTGCTGAATTTGTATATACTCGCGTGGAACTCGCAAGGGAATCAAAACCTATAGGGTACTTTCGGTTGGCCTAGGGTCATGAAATTTGGAATGAAAGAAGGTTTCATAGCCCAAGAAAAGGGAAAAATCCGAAAACTGTTAATTTCTGTCTGTTTGTCTGTCTGTCTCGCCGTGTGTTAAGACTTTTTATCAGAAACGCATGGAGGTATAAAGTTGAAATTAATATCGATTACTCAAGTCTGTGATCTCTTAAAGTTGTGAAAAAATTAAACTTCTAGGTCAACGCAATCAAAAAATACCGCATATGTCTCAATTTTGCTTAGATTGCTTGATATTCGCAAGGGAATCAAAACCTAGAGGGTACTTCCCGCTGACCTAGAATCATGAAATTTGGCACGAAGCAAGGTCTTATAGCAAAAGTAAAGGGAAAAATCTGAAAACTGCAAATTTCTGTCTTTCTAAAAAAATATTCAATTTGGTTCACATGGATGACATCACACTTTAGTTTTTTATGTGGAAACCTAATTACACGTGTTACGCTCTCCAAGTGTGATCGGAACCCTTGGTGCGTGAGTCCTACTCGCACTTGGCCGGTTATTTATTACTCAAATACGCTCTACGTTCTTAATCACTATTGGTGGATCCGAGATCCAGTCGAAAGCTAACAAAGTTCACCTATGATATGAGGAATATTTGTATGTACCTATGTAACGATGTTTTGAGTTCTAGAAAAAGGCGCTGTAATTTTCGACGTGCAATATAGGGGTTTTTGGGGGTAAAAAATCGATCGAACTAGGTTTCATAACTGAAAAATCACTTATTTCCGATATTTCATGCTTTTCTCAATAGGATTGGCAATTTCACTTTAGTATAATGAAAATAAGGCATAAATTCCAATGAAAACAAAAAATCTAGTTTCTCATTGCGACTTCATAATATCACGTGACACTTTTTGGCGGGTGTTCTCTAAGAACTCACACAAAAAAGTTTCGTTCAAATGAGGTCGAATCTAAATGCATACATAATATGCATGCACTTTGTTTTCCTGCATCTGTGCCTAAAATTCATGAGGAAAACAAAATACCTGTTTACTTCTCGTTTGCAGCAGTTTCAAAACAGAGCAGCATATTGATTGATGTTAAATGCAGTCTGATGAATATGAAATATAATATTATTGTGTTTGTACCACCGACCACTGAGCAAAGCTCGGTTCCCAGATACTAATGATAATATCAAGGATATTTTGACACTATATTTAATAAGAAACAAATACAGGCAATTGATTCTTTGGATTCAAGATTCTAATATTCTGAGTATGAACATGGACCATTATGGCACTAGTTGGTAAAACCGCACTTACCTCCTTCCCTTCCGCACCACATAACTACACTAATGGACCAGTTCTGTTCAGCTCATATCGTTTAATGGGACTAAGGAATAGTAAGCATTACAATGTTATTTTTACTACGCAGTTTCCTATATTGTGGCATTCAGCTTAGAGAAAATAAAAGGAAATTGTTATAGCCAGATTCGAATATGGAACAGTCGTAATATTGGTCACGAAAGGAACCCTAAAAAATAAAGTCTCCTCTAATATATAAAAAACCGGCCAAGTGCGAGTCGGACTCGCATACGATGGGTACCATTATCTATAAAAACGGCAATAAATCATGTCCTTTGTATGGGAGCCCTCGTAAATATTTATCTATTTTATTCTGTTTTTATAGCGGCAACAGATATACATCATCTGTGAAATTTTTCAAATGTCTGACTATCACGACTATGTCGGTTCATGAGATACAACCTGGTGTCAGACGGACAGACAGACGGACAGACAGCGGAGTCTTAATAATAGGGTTCCATTTTACCCTTTAGGTACGGAACCCTAAAAAAGGATTACTTACCAAATTGGGAAAATCTAAATAAAGTAGCGGATTTACGAGTAGTATTTGATCCGTAGTAAAAGAATTTGACGCGCGACCTTGTAGTGATCTTGGTTGACCTTGGTGGTCTGACGTAAGGAAAAGATGGAGGCATCAACTGTATGTATAGTTTGATCACAGGCTGAGTGTTCTGTTGTCTGTCCACGATTAGAACGGTGAGGTATGACCAATTTGAGAGCGGTCAAATGTGACAAGAACGACAGAGAATTAATCGAGGAGTGGCTCAAAATTGAAGTACGTGATTAGCGGAAATGAGAGAGTCACCGTCTGTTACAGTTTGATCGCTCTCGAACCGGAGACTCTTCCAAAAATCTGAGGGACGACGACTGTACATATCTTAACTGGGGCGTATACTGAGACTAGACCACAATTCGCTGTGACGTAGGCAGTCGCATGCAGTTCATGCAGAAGAGATTTCCCAAGGCAGGTGGCAGCGTGTTCAGACTAAAGCTGGACGTAGGTACATTGACTGACCCGCAATGCATTCGTGCTACGGATTTTGCCGTTTGCCTATGAATGGGTTTGTCATGACAGATGCGGCTGGATGGTGGACGCGGTTACAGGCCCTGGAGTTGCGTACGGAATTGCGTGCCAGTGGCTAAATAGCGAGGGCGCAAAAAAACTTTGCCTTGTCGAGACGGTTCCGAGACGCGCCCGCGCGCGCTACTAACAATACAATTCCGCGCTCTCGCTATAGACAGTGGGAGACACTGCCATACCCGTACGCGACCCGCCACCGGACTCGGTATAATCACATGCGTCGGGTAGTGCCCTTCCACCTTAACTGAGAAGAAGAGAGTCCTTTGCCAGCAGTGATAGATAACCCACACGCGTTATTAAGGATAGGCACCATTTCTGAGTCCATAGCAACCTCTGAACAATGCATTTTAATAACATTAATATCACCGTCATCACAATAATGCATTATCAGGACACAATAGCCGTTCCGTGATGGTTTAGTACTCTCCGGGGATAGTTTAGGATGGCATAATGGCTAGTTTCAGGCATAGAATGACTCTAAACGGAAACGGTCGTACATTATGTGCAATTTGAATTGTATGACGTATGTGATTTTTCTAACATTGCACACGGTATTGTGGCTATGAGAAGAACTGTTTTCTATTTCAACAAATCGAAGAGTGGGATAATATGCATGTGTATATACCATGTTAGTTAACGCGCCAAAGTCAGGCAAGAAACGACCGAAAACTCAATTTCAGACAGGTACTCTGTAAAAAAAGGGCACTCTGTACAAGTCGAAAAAGTGTTGCCCAGGACAAGACAGCGACACTATGCTATCTGAGCAGCACTTTATTTGAGCATTTAGAAGCATATTTGATATACCTTCAGAGTGATAAGTAACTCTATTCACTATCATTTCAGGACTGAAGTGCTGCTCACTTCGTAACTGATCAAACAAAGTGTAGTTTTATCTGGAGATAAATTGACTGAACCGTTTGGCTTCATAAAACTTTTATGTCGCATAAAACTGCATCTTTTGCCTCCGCTTAGCAATAAAACTGGCTCATCTCTGTCTCTTGGCATGCACATTGAGCCTCGCTATTAATTGTACGCTACATTCTTAACATTAAATATTCTTCTCTATGGTGTAACAAGAAGGTGCTGTTTTAAGGGAGTCGGGGACAATATACTGAACAACTTATGCTATCGAAACGTTTCAATCACAGCAACTTCAGACTTCCGACTTTTCTTCTTCTCTTCATATTTTTTTTCTTGTGATGTCTTCATTCGTTTTATTTAGGCTATTGAACCGGCTTTCAATTCAGCATTTAGGTAATTCATAATAGTAGATTATGAAACTGTTGCATAATACCTAGTTATGTGCAGTTTCATACACTACTTTATCTACTCTCATACTTAAGTGTCTCTCCTACAAAAATCAAAGTTAAAATACAACAATATTTTCACATAAATCAGTGCTTAGACACGCACAACAAAACGTTGTCACGTCACGTTCACGTTTTGTTGTCGCCAAAACCCAGCATATCACAGCGCATGCGCGGAGCATGGGCCACACTATCAAACCTCAGACCAATGAACCTCTTTGTTTAAATCTTCCTG
Organism: Argyresthia albistria; assembly: GCA_963457715.1. NCBI lineage: Eukaryota > Metazoa > Arthropoda > Insecta > Lepidoptera > Argyresthiidae > Argyresthia > Argyresthia albistria. Next base: position 13,837,515 of record OY735252.1, read on the forward strand.
CCTCCAAGTACTTATCACAGGGTGGCTATAACTAACACGATACACCTTTTATAGCGTATGCTCTGTTTACCCCTTCTCTCGCAGAAGCACACCGCTCGAACGACAGAACAATGGCGAACTATTGTTGTCTAAGATGTGTTGGCGAACCAGTTACGAGCAAGTATAATTTTGGCTCAGTGTGGATTGGTGAAGTAGATAGAGAATTTTGGAGGCTGTTGTCAAGTCGAAGTCAGAATATTTGATCTTTATTATACGTCTTTCTTTTCCACATATGAGTTGGCAGAAGCCCATTTGTGCTTGTGTACACCTTCAGCCAATTGTTGGATGAGTGTGCTATTACACGAAGATCAGCAAAATGTATAAAATCTATTGTAAGATCCACCATCATCCACCGATCCCAGTGTAATCTGTAAAATAGCAGGATGTACTGTTTTTTTTTCCTATTTGTGTGTAGTGTGTAAGATCTGTTGGTAAACCATAATAAATAATTAAAAACATTTGCAAATTGAGCTTAACTTTATATTTCAGATTTCATATTTTTTATTTGCATATGATTTTGGTATTTATTACATACAGTTCTTAATTAATATAATATGTCATTTTATTCCTTAGTCTACAATATCATATGGTATAATAGCATGCAGAATTTTATCGTAGAAAGTAGAAGGTATAAACTTAAGGTCAGCAATATTATTTTTTAATTCTTAATGAGATTAAACGATAATAATAAACATAAAGTGGACCAAATTAAACCGTGTCATAATTGGAACTTCTTGACTTGTCATAAAAATGAAGAGCCGACATAATGAACCTTTAAGTAGGGATCGTGATTCGTGACAGCACAACTTTGAGTGCCCATCAACTTTGAGTTCACGCTTGTGCATCCTTTTCAAAGTTTTTATGAGTTCCACTGCACAATGCGTGACCGCCGCCGCCGCCGCGGGCAAAAACCACGGCCGTCTCAAAACGGAAGTTCAGTCAAATTGAGCGTGGCGGGCATAATGGCGTCCCTAAAGATAATGATGATGTCTTTCGATATGATTCTGTTCAATAATTTGGATGGACAATAATTAGAAATACTTTTTATGATTCATTCCCCTGGGGCCTGATTAGAATTGAATGAATTATACCGGGTATTACAGGAAGGTGTTGTCTTATTAAGGCGTATATACTGAACAAAGCCATTGAATCACGTTATATGACACAGCGTCACGCCTTTTTCTATACGGGGTAGCAGAGGCACAATTGTGCCGACTTTGAGCCAGTTATTCAATACTCCATAATGCGTGACATAATAAGCCCATACCAAAGCCCTGTACCAATGCACCAAAAAAGCAGCCCTCAGGGAGGAATGGCGACGAATTGTAAGGCGGGTCACTCGACCGAAATGACGACCACGACCACTCTGCCAAGAGTGATACGACTGAGAAGAAGAATAAGCCCATTGCCGGCAGCTGTGGAGTAGTGAAGGTTTCCTCAAGTAGTTCTCCGTCACCGTTAGATTAGAATCCTATTGGATCAAAGTAAATAAATAGTTACCTACACTGGTTTTACTTCGATTCTTATTCAATTCAGACTTCTAATTGACAGAAAATTGAGGAAAAATTACATTAGGTACCTTAAACTGCATCCAATCTGCTATATACCTAGTTTGGTTACCTTTTATTCAAAATCTTGGCTAATACATTTCGCATTAAACTCTTATCAACATCAACAACTGCGTCACGCCTTATTCCATGCGGGGTTTTAGTAAAATATTCCATTGTGTTGTGTGTGACAAGGAGCTTCACATAGCCGCAGTTACTCTTTCATAACAGTCTTCGGTAAACTAACTATCTTTTGTATCTGAGAACAAAGTAAACAACATTGTACAATAAAATTGTACATACCTACTACCAACCGGCCAACCCGCACGTATTTCATTATGGACTACACAAACATGCGTGTAGTTTTAGGACGAACACGAAACGAATCGAAACCGATACTATATTTGCAGTTACTCTTTTAACGTACAGATTTTTAATGTAAGCAAACAATAATAGGATTTGGTCAATAACTCCTGTAAAAGGACTTGATTTGTGTATATTTCGTGTTGTAGAACGGGATAACTTGACACGAAAATTATATATTTTTAAGTAGTATCAGAACATCAGTTTACACGAATCATCGGGGGCCCGTATTCTACTGTACACAAACATACCACAAGCCTGGCACAAACTTGAATACGACGCATTTGGTATTCTACTAAATCTCACAAGCGCCAGCGAGACGCCGGCGGCGTTGGAACGGCGCCAGCGGACAGTAGAATACGAAGTAGGCTGGCGTCACGCCGGCGTCTCGCTGGCGCTTGTGAGATTTAGTAGAATACCAAATGCGTCGTATTCAAGTTTGTGCCAGGCTTGTGGTATGCTTGTGTACAGTAGAATACGGGCCGTATTCTACTGTACACAAGCATACCACAAGCCTGGCACAAACTTGAATACGACGCATTTGCTATTCTACTAAATCTCACAAGCGCCAGCGAGACGCCGGCGGCGTTGGAACGGCGCCAGCGGACAGTAGAATACGAAGTAGGCTGGCGTCACGCCGGCGTCTCGCTGGCGCTTGTGAGATTTAGTAGAATACCAAATGCGTCGTATTCAAGTTTGTGCCAGGCTTGTGGTATGCTTGTGTACAGAATTCGGGCCCTGGTTACTACTTTGAACGGATCCGGGTGCAGTGTGCACGAACCCGTTTACTAAATTAAACTAAATTACATTATATTTTTTAATGGTTTTGAAGGACTACGACACGACTCTCAACCACCACCACTCAATTAATCTTACAACTTTTCCGAAAGCTTTCAAAGATTTACAATATCTCAACAATGAACGTGCCATATAAAAATAAATGACCCGAAAACTTAATCAATTTTGTCAAGTAGGGGATGCCTACTTTTGTGTTGGGACGATAACCCAACTTTCCTTTTGCTAAACGAGAATTCCCCTTACGATACACTATTAGGGTTCATTAATCAATAATTTGATTTCATGATTAGGATTGTTTTTATGGTTATCTGAACAGCCTTTTTTTTGGCTCCAAGCGAGCTCTCTTTCCCACATTTCTTAAGCTAGGATGAGAGAAGGAGTGAAAAGTGACTGCTCGCTCAGTTGCAAAGAAAGTTGGCGCGAATTATAATATACGCAGTCTATTGTCCGGATAATAGTTTGAACGAGGTATATACATTACCTTTATCACTTAGACGGAAAATATCGTATCGTGCGTGAGGCTTTCCTTCATATCTTATATCCTAGTCTTCTATTACAGAAAATGGAGTATTTTACTTGACTAAACGTAGCCACATTCAGTGTATAGTACGTATTAGCCATAAGGATGGCAATCCAGTGGCATTTTCAATCGAAACGGATTTATGCTGAAATCCAGCAGAAGCCATCGCGAATCCATGCTTATGTTTTATGTATATTTATTCATACTTGTCATTAGTTTTAGTCATTTTTGTGCACCGACTCCCCTCTCTATATCTGTTTTTTTCCTGTCATGCCTTGGTTTGCTGGAAGAAAGCTCTTTTTAGAGATAAGCTCGCCTTTGTACATATTTTTTTGAAAATGTTGCGTGTTTCTTATGTTTTTGTGCAATAAAGTATAAATGAAATGAATCCACCAATCGCTTCTCCTGTCTCTGTTATATTTGTTAAAATACTCCTTTACTGCAACAAGACAACTTACAACAATGCTCTCGCCATTTATGTCCCACTGTCCCCCCTCCTCCTCCCCTAAGGACCATCCATATAAGGAGGAAATAACAACACTCTTCCCCTTTCCCTTAAGTCCAGGCCACCGATTCTCGCGCCATCATCGAGAACATCTCCTTGTTGAGATATCGGTTTCCACTCCGCTGAAAACAATTTCGATTCATTTTTCAATCGTAATACAATCGAGATATCTCGGTTGGTCGTATGCGAGTCGTAATAATAGCATTTTTGTTGTTGATGGAGATATTCAGTATCTCGAATCGATATGTCGACCTTCGAAATGATCTCAACAGCGCCAGAATTTCTCCCCTGGCTGTGAGAATAAAGGTCACAATTTCATCCTCAATTACCCGTTGCTAATGAAAAAACGCGCTTCGTACACATGAGATGGCAGTGTCTTGTTACAAGTTTGATGGTATAGATTTGATAACGGGCAGATGCGACGTTGCTTTCTAGATAATATTTCATATCTTCCTTTGCATTGCCTGAGATTTGGAAATTCACACGATAATTTCGCGAGTTGACAGAAACATTGAATTTCCGATAAATTAAAATCTAAGGCATATGAAAATGTAAGCAGTATTGACCTGTTTGAACCTATATGGTAATAAAATAACGTTCAAACTCCAGCAGCACGAATGTAAATGGTACGTTCGGAAGGTTTTGAAGGTGTTTGATTGAGCTTGTACATATTTGTCGGACCCCATTTTTGATGTTCGCTCTTATGAATAGTGCATTGGCCATTTATACTACCAAGTTGAGTTGAGAACTTGAGACCTCGTTGACACTGCCGTAATGACGGATGTCACGATTTGGCCGGGATATAATTTTGACGTTGTGACAGTAAGTACCAGAGGGTGCGGTGTTTAGCGAACAATTAAAGCAATTCATTCCAATGACAGGTGATACTTCATTATAAAGCCTGTCAATGTTAAGAAACATGCGTCATGCCTTTTCCTAAAGAAAAGACAATGAGAATATTTACATCACATTTGTTTTGGATTTCATATGTTAAAAAGATTCCTATTACCGCACCTACAGCATAATTCATATCAATGACAATGTAGTTGCAGAAAGCTTTTAATGCTTGGCACGTAAACGTCTTAGAAGTTGGCACCACCGCTACTCAAGCTAGCCCGGATGCTCAAGCAGCAACTCAAAGTTAAAACTACACTCAAAGCCCTCTCAGTTTCTCTCGCTCAGGAAGATTGTTGAGTGATATGTGATCATTTTCTAAAGAATAAATTAGAGCGACAATCTTCATGTTCGCCGCCACTTTCAGTAAGATCTGCGTGACAAACGTGTTATAATGTTACAGTCAAAATATATAATTATTCTTAGAACAAGACCATGAGTCACGTATTTACGCCATTATACACTTTATTTTATCATTTTTCTTTTATGATTTGTAAAGATTTCCACCACCACAAACCCAGTTGCTAATTTTAGCGTTACCAGGCGCCAGGCGTTTGTTAGTTTTCTCATCATCCTTAGCTTCCACCGTTTCTGCCAGGATACCCACATGATATAATTACGGCACAGGTGTTAGCCTGGGTCCTTATTCTACTAGCTGTTATTTGACATACTGATTTATTGTTCTGCAGTCTTCCAATAATCAAAATCAAATGTATTAATTTTCTGTAGATATTTACAAATAGGTATACTTAGAACACGTCATTTTTTGCCTCTTCTCTACGTAGGACTACGTGAGAGAAGAAGGGCAAGAAGAAAATAATGAATCTTTTGTACAGGTGGATGCCACTTCTACGCAACTTATTGCAACGAACATTGTCATCAACCCGACCTTTCATTCCTCATTGGTCAATTAGCGTTAGTTCCACCCACGTTCCACCTGTCATCGCGCGCCAAAAGTATTCTCGCACTATCGAGATCATCTTCATGGTCGAAATATCGTAATTTCGAATAGCGTCACAATTATTTATTTATCTTGTTAGTCCCCTTTACTAGAATCAAGACCTGGTGTTCGAATAGCGTCAAAATTATTTATTTATCTTGTTAGTGCCCTTACTAGAATCAAGGCCTGGTGTGACTAAACATCCACAGTTTGCAATAAGCCTGTCTGCTCTCTTTGGCTTCACTCGTGCGGTGTTGGAGAGGGGAAATTGAACTTCCACCTGTTTGAGCGAGTGACAAACTGAGAAATATGCTGACGATGAAAGTGTGACAGACAGATGACAGATATTTCAAAGGTTGTTAGGGGTAATATAACATAGGGTCACGCCTGTACGGGATTGCAAAGGCACGAGTGTGCCCAGTTTGAGCCAAATATTGAATACTCCATTTTGTATCACATGGAGCTCATCTAAGATTTTATCTTATTGGTACATGTCAGCACCGGGGTTCGAAGCTCCATCTCCTGCGTGAGAAACAAGCGTGAAACCCCCTAGACCTCAAAACTCACTGGCTTAATCTCTTCAAATCACGATTTCACTTATTGGCGGGTAGTTAGTTAGTATGTCACAAATCCTAAAAAAAGCTCTTTTACCAGACAAACATACACGGATACCTCGCTCTGGATTACGCGGATGATTGATTGGATCCATTTGATTGATTGGATCCATTTGATTGATAAACTCATTACTTTTTACTTCCTTGTTTTAAAATTAAATTGGAAAAAGTTCGAAAATATACTTTTTGTAATTAGCAGGAAGAGTTATATTATTTCCTGTCTGTTTGTAAATACCATTTATTTCAGGCTGTCTTAGATCGGCCAGCCCCCTGTCACGGAAAATTTAGTGTTTAATAACTGGCTAAAAGTGGGCACAATGTGCCTCTGCCACCCCGTATGAGAAAAAAGTGACGCCGTATTTGTTTATTATTGTTATCGTAGATAAAGTATGGCTTTCAAAATACTGGCTAGGGAATTACAGTACCCATTACTAACAATCATACCTGCTGGTCTTATCTACCCTGTCACTTTACTTCTTTTTGCTACTTTAATTAAAGGTGACGGAGTCATGTATCAACAAAATAAACTTAGATTTCCCTATTAATCAGGAATTTCATTGGAAAGCTATATATCCGTTAGGGACCGAAATTTTGACAACTGGCAACCTGGTAATTCTAGCGCTATAGAGATTATCTCCATGGTTGAAATATCGTTAAAGAGATACCAAATATCATCAATAACAAAAAAATATTCTATTCTCACGATCCGCCTTACCAACCACCAACCGAGAAATCCTCGGCCCGTTTTCGATCAAAAATATATGAATCCAGATCGTTTTACACGATACCAAAACCGATATCTCGACTATGGAGAAGATCTTGATAGCTCGAGAATTGGGGGCACGCACGACGCACGAGCACGACATGCGTCGTGCGTGCCGACTGATGTGCCGTTCCCAGTATCATGCATTGTGTTATCAATTCAATTAATTTATTGACGGCCATGCGAGAGGTCCCGGGTTTAAATCCCGGCTGGGGACAAAAAACCCCAGGTCTTGGATATTTACATGTTTGTGATATCGCTGTTTCTGGTTCCCACGACACAGGGTATCCTAGTGTGGGGCCATAAGCAATGTTTGTGCCTGTATTAAATGTAAATGTTTATGTAACGCTATAGATTAGAGCTCGCTAAGTCATAATTTTTTGTGGTACAAATAAAAATATAACAAAGTTTAATTCCTATTTTGGGTCACGGTCACGTTGGTCACCCTACGCTCTCTACAAGTGCAACTGACTTTTGACTTTATTATAAATTGTTTATGGCTGTTGGTTTTGTTTTGACACTTCTTAGTTACTCGTCTGATAAGTTTGTTCTAAATAAACATGAATTGTAAGATGACCAAAATTTCAGAATTAATTAAAAAAATATATTTAAATTACTAACGCAAAGTTGTAAATATTTAAATTCTATCTTATTAGCTGAAACCGCAATCATTTACCGAGTTAGGAACAATAAGTTAGAATCACGACCCCAAAGTCATCCGTATATAATAGGTATACGTAAGACAATTTATTACTCGTACATTCGGCCATTGTGATGTTATGTTTCGTTTATTTGATTTCTGATGGGGACCACGAGTGACGAGCAACAGGGGAAATTAGCACGATTTTGCCGACGGTTTTTGCGAAACATAAAATAGGAGGTTTTATGACGGAATACGAGAAGGCTTGGCAATTCGATATAGGAACAAACAAACGAAGGCACAGCTTGGCAATTAAATTTCCAGCGGGGCTACCATGAGGCACGCCACTCACCTGAGTGCAGCGGGGCTACCATGAGGCACGCCACTCACCTCAGTCGCGCATTTTGTCACAATTTAATGTCAAAATCAATGCTTGCAAGTATGGAGAAACGTCATTACGTCGCAAAATTTGACATTTATACGCGACGCGAGGTGAGTGGCGTTTCATGGTAGCCCCGCAGGAGTTGTATTTTATAAAGTTAATATTGTGCAAAAAAAAGACAGAGTTTGATGCCACATGCCAAATGACGTCACTTTTTGCTATGTCTTATAACTCAGGAATAAAAGAAGAGTTTTATTTAGATTTTGACTAGCAGGACACAATACAACTCATGTTGACATCTTTATCCAATAAAAAATACATTTCAGTGATGTGGTTGTGGTGTTTTTCATCAATCGAATTGTTAGATTTGTCACTTCTCGACACATTTAACAACTCAATGTAATGACTGGTCAACGTCGGATAATACCTACGTGTGAACTGATTCCTCGATTCTATTGAATGTTACATTGACACGGATGCGACAAAAACGACAGTAAATTCACTGTTGACCTAACTGCATCTTTATTTCTAAGTACTAGCTTGTCCGTCCAAAGTCCACGGCCTACGATTTTCAACGTACCCACATCGAGATAAAGTTCAAACCTATGAAACAAACAGAAGAAAAGAACTGGGTCTTTTGGTCCATTGAACGAGCTAGTAAACATACAATTTCACAATGCTTTATTGCACACAATAATTTAAAAAGTTACATTAAAAGAAAACACATGTACGAAGACGAGCTTATCTCTAGAAAGAGATCTCTTCCAGTAAACTAGGCGTGAAAGGAAAAATTATATAATGAAAGGGTAGGCAGTGCACAATAACAAGTTTAAATAAAATATAAACGAAAAAATACTAAATACAGAAGAACTACTACTATACATTCTAATATACTACATACACTTTACATAATTATAATAAATATATACATACAGTAACTTTTACGAAAGAGAGAGATAGTGCTCTTTAATACGTTTCTTGAAAGATAAAAGGGTAGGACTGTCTCTAATAGTGCGAGGAAATTCGTTCCAAAGCCGGACCGCCCGCAACCTGAAAGAGTGCTCATACGCAGCGGTGTTATATCGAGGAGTGGCCAAAAGTGAGACAGTGTGAGATCTACGAAGCCGATCTCTCGAAAAGAGATACTCAAAGCGGTCTCGAAGATAATTCGCCTTTTCCCAAACGGGGTGCAGTTGTGCTCACGTGTCGTTACACTACTACTAGATATTCAAAATGTTATAAATTTATAACTTCAATTTATGGCTAGAGAGAGAGCCGATATTAGAGCTCCGTAGACTAGTTGGTTTCACGCTTGCTTCACACGCAGGAGATGCAAGTTCGAATCCTAGGGCTGACCATGTACCAATGAGATAAGTGTATATTGTTGTTAAAACGGTGATAGAAATCTTCATTACTCCATATCTGAGGCGAGATGGCTAAGCCCCCTGTCACGTAAATGGAGTATTAACACTGGGGGATGATATAGTTTAAAACCTGGCGTGTCCGGGTGCGTCCAGAGTTTTGCACTTTTTTATGCATTTATTTATTTATTTATATGATTCCACACAAATTTCCAAATACAATATTAATTTCATGCATTCATTCATTATAAATTATTACATTTATACAATTATAAAAACACATATAAAAAATTAAATTAGTCCTGTGTGGAATCCTCACGGGTAAAAGCCTCCTCCAAGGATATCCATCTTTCTCTATCTTTGACTGTATCGGCCTATCTTTGACCTGCCACTTTCTTGATTTCGTCAGCCCGTCTTGCACACGGCCTGCCTCTTGCCCTTTTACCATTTGGTCCAGGCCAGTTAACACATCTTTGAGTCCACCTGTCGTCTGTGTATCGAGCTATGTGGCTTGCCCATTTCCATTTTCTTTGAAGTGAAAAGGTAAGTGCGTCGGTTACTTTTGTTTTTTCGCGGATATTTATATTTTTTCTTCTTGTCTTTCAGTTTTATACCTAGGCACCTTCTTTCCATTCTTCTTTCGGTGGTTTCACCACCCAAAGAAGAATGTATCATCCCTAAAAGAAGGCACTGTGTGCCTCTGCCACCCAGTCTGGAGAAAGGTGTTATCTGGCTAAATAATATTTCAGGAAAATACAAAACACATTTCTACATTTTCTCGCAGTCACTCAACTGTTTGTGATGATTCTGTGTCTAATGAGCAATGTAAATGATTGGCTTATAATTGATGAATAATTGATACAGCTATAATTGTACAGGATCTGGTTTGACATAATATACAATCTATTAGTTAGCTCTAATAGACATTGAGTGACGGTCTGACGGTTACATAACATACAATACAATATCAGATAGTTTGACTGATATAGTTTATCTCTGCTCGGAATTCTCTCCAGTGCCTATTTACTAATTGAAGTGATGTTTTGAACTATTCCAGTTCTTATTCCAAACAAGAACTGAAAGTTTTAGGTCTCTCAGGCTGTGGCCAACCCGACTTTCAGAAATTATCAAGCTGCCCTTTTAGATATAAATGTAGATTTTGTAGTCGGGACCTCGTGTCGTCCTAAACATGGAAGTGCCCGAAATGAATGCCATTTAATATGGGCACTATCCAGGCCTCCTACTCCAGCTGGTGCTGGAGTTGGGTTGGCTGAATTGAAGTGCAGGCGCAGGGGACATGCACAAAGGCCCCGCTCTCGAGGGCCAGGTGCTACACGGGTGGGTACGGGGGTTTACGGGGCCCATACAAAATTATCCAATAGTTCTTTGAAATAACTGCGCCAAATACGAGTATTTCTAATGGCTTTGGTCAGTCATGTGGCATCAGTCTGTCAAGTCATGTCAAGTCAGTCAAGGAAGCTGTCATATGTTCTCTATGGCTCTCAATCTTGTGACGTCAACTGAAGTCCAAATTAAAGTGGGATATTGCTTTTAACGCTACTACTACTATCGAACGGGATTACCACATTATGAAGCATATTTCCAACAGTCTACTGAAATCATTATATTCGTAATCTAGGATTCTAACCTCCGCAGAATCCACCAACTCACATTAACTCCTTTGTACGAGTTATCTTTCCAATCACTTTCACCCGCGTTATCAGAGCCATTCTCCAGCTTAATAGTATTAGTCTGTAGATTCTTCGTCAGTCTGAAAAGAGTTGGTTTTCTTAGCACATTCTTTGTGTGGGCTTAACAACGCATCCGATCGTAAATCAGCGATTTGGCACAAGAAATCGGGTGGGCGCGACGATCTGTGGTTTAGGATCCCGTAGGAAATAGCTTACTTTGACTGAAAAAAAAAGATCCAACATAGTTAACAACCACCATAAAAAAATAAAAAAATCAAAAATGTTTATTGTTTAACCATGAGTATTATTAACATTATGTAAGCTGAAGCCGTCTTAAATACATGTGCCAGACGACTTCGCTCTCTGACCCAAGTCTTATTATATCATAAGTTAAACAATTAGAAATAGATTAAATAAGAACAAAGTAAGATTTTACTTTACCATAAATACCATGACAGTCTTAAACAATTTTTGGTTTATAAAGTTTACTGTGAATTATTTGATTGTAAATGGTTGCCGCGGTAACGTATCAACCACCAAAATATTGCAATAAGCGATTTGCATTCAAATCACTAAAAAGGTTGGAGCAGGGCCGCGTGCCAGGTGTCTCCAGGGCGATGCTATGAAGAAAGAAATGAAGTGTAAAATTTTCTAACACTGCCACCGACTAATCCAATCCAAAGCTTAGTCGATGCAGTTAGATCGTGTCCAATTGACAGAAAAACGTGGGAAAAACTTTTATTCTTCATATCGATTTGAGTTTTCATGATAAAAACTCAACTTTGAATAAGCATGTAATTTGATGAAAGGATATGCAAATGTTTTTTTTTATTAATTGCAATTATTTATATTTTAATTTATAGTTAGTTACGGAACCATTTCTGTGTGTCAGACTTGATTGGTTTCTAAAACATTGAATATTTTACTCCGCACGCTGATATCGGCATTCTGATGATTTTATTCTAAAGTGTAAAGTTAGTGTAAAGTACATAATGAAATGGGTTTATTTAAAGAATTTTTCCATGAACATGCGGTTTGTTCATAAAAAATCCTCTATACATTTAATTTACGATAGAGTCAGCAGTGTTGAAACATAAAAACTTAGCGTGTTTACAGATAATTACTTATCTCGTAGTTATTGATTCGAATACTGAATAAAAAAATTGCTTTAAAATCACAAACCTATCGGTATAAAACATTAAACATTTTGTAGTCGGCATGATTGCAATTTCTTTCCCCGCGTAATTAAGAGTAATCATAATTTTAAGTAAAGTAGCATTTCACAAAGTATTAAATATTTTTTTAATCAAATTAAAGGCTTATCTATAATGGATACATCAAGAAATGTACGTGAGGGCAATAAGCGAACGTGAGTGGAGCGAGCCTATCTAAACGCTGAATTGTATTTGTATTTGAATTGCAAAACATTGCAGCGTACTAGAGATATCTCCACAATTCCTCTTTCCAATTTTCGACGTCATATCCAAATAATATAGACCAGTTTGTTAGACGGTACTTTTGCTGATAGTACTGGTCTCTAGACTGCAGGTCAGCAGCGGACGGAAGGACATGTAGAATTGTCAACGTCATATTTGTATGCAAATGTGTAAAACAAGAGGTCGATAGTTAGATGAAACTGGCTTACCAAGTTACACACAAAGGTCAGTTAAATGTCAAGTTGTATGGCAGGGAATCATGAAACTGATATAAAAGCCCATTAATATCCCCACCGATAGGCATGGGCCTTTACTCGGAAACAAGTAAGATTGAGCCATACTGCACCACGCTGGCTCAGTGCGGGTTGGTGGAGGGGTGTCGGGCTAGTGGCTTGAGTGAAACTGATAATATAAGAAAAATTATTTAGTTGCTCATCTGTGGGTACTTTTAATAACTAGTCAATCGTCATTTGGCCTGATCGGCCAATTAAACTGACGCAAGTGGAACCGGGCATATGTCATTTGAGTCGAGTTGTTTGATATGAATCACAGAAACCAAATTAACTATTCAACAGAAGCGGTCACTGCATACAGTCATTCAGCATTTGGTCTGAAAATGACAGCTTGCGCATATCATGCTACGCCTATCTACTTTTCGATATTTTAATTTGATGACTAATATTATTTCTGGATAGCAACTCAGCTTCAACGCGCTTCTCTCGATATAAAGTTTCCTAGTGTGGGTCCAGAAGGAACATGCATGAATGCTCTATTGTGTGTCACCAAGTTAAAAACTTAAAAAAACCGCCTTCATGACCTTTTACTTAGTCCTCCCCGCTCGGTATACAAATGTCGTCTATGAACCCGAAAACGACCTGCAATATCCGTCTACTAACGGTGAAGCCCAAACGTATTACATAATATAAACGAATATACGATCCTAACAGCCAGTATTTATCTCGTGACAATGACTATACACCCCGAAAGTCACAAAAAGGCTGGATGTATAATGTCATTCAGGTAAAACCAAATTAAACTTCACAGTTTTTTCATGTAGGAACCTAACTACTGGATCAATTCCTGATTTTCAAAAAATGGGACCAAACTTTGGATTGCCCATTCGAAAGAAGAAATAATTTTTGAAATCGGTTCATAAATAGTACCAGTTTCGATGTAACAAACATAAAAGACATACAACCGAATTGATAACCCGCTCCTTTTTTTAAGTCGGCTAAAAAGAAATTAATAACACTCAGATACACTAGGGACACATTTCACATTTCAAAAAGTCGCTGCATGCAATGCTGCATAGTATTCCGTTATATGCCCCGCGACATATTAAATGGCGAAATTTTTCCCAAGTTTATCTAATCTGCCTGTAAGTGACACTCACTAGCAACAAAATGTCCACCAACATTTCCCTGCAATACTCTAATACAATGTCGCGGGCACTCGGAAAACTGTCAACGTTGCAGCGTCATACAGATTGAGCGTTGCGCGAAATGACCGAGGACATTCGTCTACAAGAGTATTTGACCCTATTTTTCTCGTGACTACGTGGTAGCTGTGGTGGTAGCCACGACAACGAGCGCTTACCCAGTTTAATCAGAATTCCGGATGGCATTCGCACGGCATGAGAATAGTTGAACGATAAATGACGACTTAGAGCCGAAAAGTAGCAAGTAAGCACTACTGACGAGTCAATAAGGATTTTTGGACACTCAAGTTCTAGAACTCCATTAATTTTCTGTGGAATGTCCTAGTTGGCTCAATATTAGTGCAGACACTTTTTTCTATCCTTCGGCTCCCTTAAAACTATTAACTGATTGACCATATCAATCATATTAGAAGTTTTTACATGATGTTTTGTTTATTTACTTCATTTATAAAGTAACACGTCGTTAAAAGATAAACCCTTTATCTCCAGAGTTCATTGAACGTATTAAATTTACTGAAATTAGCGAAAAATTACCGAAGTTAAACCCGTCTTTAGAAATGAAGATCTGGCCAATTTCCAGGAATTTAGTTTGCATTTGAAGAGGTGTCACTTTGAGTTGCATTTACACTCGAAGATTCAAGCTGAGGCTTTGTTCGCATAAAGTTATTGAATGAACACGCCTAATCATTTTATTAATAATGATTATGTTAGTAAAAAACTAATAATAATATAATATTAAGTAAAAAAAACAGTTTAAATAAGTGTGAAATGCAATGTGTAACTGGCTGAACATATCAATCAGTGTTGTTTTGCTTGGTGAACTATGAAAGACGGGGGGTTGGGGAGGCGGAGCCCCTTCATTAAAAGAGAAATGCAATGTGTAGCTGGCCGAACATATCAATCAGCGTTGTTTTGCTTGGTGAACTATTAAAGTTGGGGGGTTGCCCCCCCATTGACAGAGAAATGTGTAGCTGGCCGAAAAATTACATATCAATTGGCGTTGTGTTGCTTGGTGAACGGTATAAGATGGGGGTTGGGGGGTGGAACCCCCGGCAATAAAAAAGAAATAAAATGTGTAGCTGGCCGAACATACCAGTTGGCGTTGCGTTTCTTAAAGAACTAGAGCGAGCTCCGTCCGTAACTGGATAAGTATACCCGTAGCTTGCGGTACTCCAAGAACGATGAATGACGGGGGTTGGGGGTGCAAAGCTGTTCTATTATTTTTTATCTATTAGCTAGACGTGGGCGAAGCCGCGGGAAAAAGCTAGTTGTAGAATAAGAACGATTTTTTTTCTTTGATATGCTGATAATTGTCAATCCACCCAACTGCATTTGACCATATTAAGATCTCTACCGGTCTGCTACCATTTACAAAGACCGTATTAATATTCGTCCCTCCGTTTGACCCATGAGGCGCCATGGACAGATAGATGCATCAAACTATGCCACATGGGAAATGGGGGTACCATTTTCTTCGGAGGGTAAAAAACAAAAGCTTTTTAGCTCCCAATACAAGCAAACTTTAAGCTAACAACCAGCGCTGAACCTTTATTGTTCTCTATCTCTAGTATAGAGGTAATAAGCTCTGCAGGAGCATATTCGTGCTCTCTTAATGAGGGCTGCATTAAAACAGTTGAGCTACGTTTAAAAAAAATTGGTTTTAAATCTAGTCTAGACAGATCTGGAAATAGCTTACATGTTGAAATGCCTGAAATGGGGAGGTAGCTGAGTTCACTCTTTGCTGCTTTGTGTTTGTCAGAGATGGGTAGGAATTAGTTTACAATTTATTTTAACGCAGTTATTTGATGAGAAAATATTGAGTAGCTAGGAGGTTGTTCAGGAGTTTTGAAAATTGGTGAATTTATTTTCTAACACTTGGTTTAGACGTTATTTTTCTAGTAGGCGGGCGTGGGCGAGCTTCAAAGATAAGAGGTGACAAAACTCTTAGATATTTGGAAAGGACACACCTTCTAACAAATGACCTTAAAAATCTCTTTGAATGAAAAAAAAATATACATAATTATATATCTGTGAATGCAAAAAAGTCTTTGAATGCAAGAAAATTATCTTCGAATGGTTGAGATCAAATACATACGATGACACTGAAAAATTTACAGGAGTATTATCTTATTAAACTTACACATACACATTATATTCATAGTATAAAACTACACTACACCCACATTCACTACACACCTCAGCATGCATGCATACATACATACATAACACTCTTCAACTACACTTAAATTATTACACACACACAAACACACACTGTGCATTAATTCTATTTTTAAGTGATTATTTTTATATTAGGTTGTAATATTTAACCTGCTTACATATACTTTAGGAACATACAAAGAGAGAAGAGCTATTTTAACTTATCCTATAACACAGGGGAAACCCTACCTTAGGGAGTTAAGGTCACTCTGGCAATGTTAGCGTATTAATAATATGTATAACATGTGAACTGTAATCACTTTCCTGAACCAATAAACTACTTTTTTATTTTTTTATTTTCATTTTCATAACAAATGACTGGTACATTTCTGATTTCTACAATCATAGGGCATGGTAGATACCATTCGTAATTCCAAAATAGCACATCACATTTGACCACTCATTCAAACCGGTGTGGTAATAATAATAAGGTCATAATAATCATGAAAAGGTATTAACACGCTCAACACTAGGATACTCTGTATCATGAGAACAGGAAAGAGTGACGCCACACTCATATTGACATCCTAGACCGACAATGAACCTGAGCAATAAATAAACGTCATTCTCACAGGCAGTTTTTGTATACACGCCCCAGTGCTGGCATTGTCGCAGTGATTTATGTCGTCCCAGAAAACTGGGTGACACAATAATCGGGGAAAATGACAGATGGAAGCTGAAATGTGACGCTTCGAATACAGGGAGCACTAGAAAGGTTGTTGGTATATATTTATCGTTGATATTTAGGTTTAAAGGTTGTTGTAATGGATATAATTGACTGACATTGAGTAACTATGAAACATAAATATCAAGAAACAGATCACAGACAAACTTAATTTGCACAGATCAGCTATAACCCTAAGCAAAGCCCCAAGAATAACGGAGAATTAAAAAATTTAATTGCTCTGCCTCAGCCAAGTGCAATCGTTGACTTATCATTACCCGATGATTCAAAAAATAGTATACGATTTTACATTTGCCGTCCAAAATATACAACTTTCTGTCTCACCCTGCTTGTATGGGGAAATATCTTCCCATGTGATTGTATCATATAGAACTCTCTATGCTCTTGTTATACTTGGCATAGTTAGGGATAATGTGACGGCTGAGTGTCACCGATACGAATGAATGGCAGTTTTTCGCCACTTTATTATTAAACTGGGTTGCAAGGTACATCAAAAAGTTTCCAAACGAAAACACTGAAATGTGATATTAGTTATTTATCGGACTTTCTTCTTACCGTAATGGAAAACTTACATATCCCCATACCTGCAGCAGTAGACTGGCCCCCTGTCACGATAAATGGAGTATTGAACTAAGTGGGAGCTCAACTGTGCCTATATCACGCGTTACGGAAAAAACCGATCACTGTGTTGTTGTTATTGAAGACAACATGGAATGATTGATTACCCCTATCTCAAAAGTCTTGTCTCCTTGTGTGTCTATGGCACCTGTAAATAGGCTTGTGACCTGTCAAGTCAAAATAGATTCTTTTTATGAACTATCAAAACGGAACTTTTATTTCTGAATCCTATGAAATAACCACAGAGTGACGTCATGTAAAAGTGCCATCAAATGCTGTCTTTTTTTGCACAAAATTTAATTTATAAAATATATCTTCTGAGAATGCCAAGCCATTTTGTACATAATGCCCCAAATTATGACTTGTTCCTAGATTTATTGGATTACCTTGGAAGCCAGCCTATCGCCCTTGTTAAAAAAATGGCAGTCTTTTCACGAACTTTATTAAAACGTATAACAAAACAGCTTGTTGATAAACTTCTTTTGATAGACTTACCCGAAAAGTAATTCCGCCAATATTTGACCGACGACATCAAAAGCCGATCGCTGTTTTCGAGATAAGACGGCGAAAATCGGTTTTTCTAAATAAAGTTTTTGAATCTCGATAAATCTTCTCTCTTTTGTGAACTAAATTTTTTGAATTCCAAGAGCTGCTGCTTTCGAGGACACTTTTCGATTAGGATCGACGCGGTTTCGCTGAATTTTGACAGATTGTTTTCTTCTTACATTGATGGTTCCACTTAGCATCATGCCTTTTTTTACGTGAGTGACACAGATATCCTCACGTGACGTGTTATCATAATACTATATGACTGATTAACCCCGACAACGAAAAAGACGAGTGTTATAAGTTCGAAGATACTTTTAGGGTGTATGTGTGTGTGTGTGTGTGCGTCTGTGGGACCTTCGCGCTAAAACCGGTAGACGAATTAAAAAAGAACTATAAGTATCTAGGTATTAAAAAAAAATCTAAAGTTATAAGTTATGTAGCAAATTAATAACTATAACTAATCCGCTGAGAGCCAATGCACAAGATCGTTAAAGCTGAAGCAGGGCCAGCATAGACAAAGTTTAGATAGCGGGATGCAATCCTGAAACAAGTTAGGACGACCTGGGACATGGGAACCAGGAACTATTAGGCATGTAATAGTTTGAGAAGTTCTCTCTCAAGTAATTACTGACAGAAATAAACGTTATATTATCATTATCATCAAAAACATTTTGCGAGTGGGATTGGACCTCGCAAAAGCGAACATAAGCTGTCACACACAATCTAGATTGTTATAGGTCACAGTGAGATGCCTCTGCTGATGACAATCACACAGAGGCTATTGATTTCGTTCTGCAACAGATGCGCCAAAGCGGTTTCCGACGACGCTTTTTCCGTCGGTGGTGGTCGTCAAAACAAAATAAAGGATTTTGACAATAAGATGCATATCCTGCGCTCTTAAAAAATTATTTCATCAGGATTCATCTGAGTTATCATGACTTACCCGATTGTGCCACTATGCGTGTACCTGTCAAACATATTCTGGATGGCAGCGATTAGCAGCGATGAATGAAATCACCGAAACAAACAAATCAACACTTTGGCAGGTCTCCACACACACACCACCAATGGGAGCAATAACAAACATTTGCACACGGTCCCACGGTAAACACGAATAGGTGATTGCGACACGATTGTGACACAGTGATTTGAGTGTCAAACTTTAGGCCACAGTAGTCTCTCATGCGAAAGGGGCTTATTATAACGCTGTGTCAAAGACACAAAAGTGCATTTTAATAGAGAGTTGTAACGAAACCTTCTTATTTCTAATATTGAAGATTTGCAAAGCTGTTATATTCTTGTCACTTTTCCCTTACAATTATCACAATCGAAAAAATATCAAAATCGCAATCTCAAGTGCAAATTTGGATTTGTGTTGACCTAAAGCTGCCGCAGTGTTTTGCTCTATAAGATTTCTCCGTAAAGTTATAATTCAACTATGGTGGGCCATTTCATGAAGCAATGAAATCGTTATATGATATGCCCTTTGTTCCGAGACGTGAAATTGGATCTATCATCGCTCACGTGACGTAACGACCATCATTACCATTCTAATGGGAAATCACGACCACCATCAGCGTCCACAACTGATATCCATTCTTCTTCTTCTTCTTTTTATTAATGTCGTCCTAACCTCATTTGAGGTTAATTTTGCCACGTGTCAAGTGGTCAGGTTCTCATTTGAGAATCTGGAAATTGTAATGTCTTGAGATGATTTGATGATTATGATGATGATAATTTGTCTCTTGTTAGCACTACCCGGGGAGGACGTGAAGGGCTGTAGGTTCCAAGTAATTCCTTCAGACGTGAGCGACTACCTCCCGACAGATGTCAAACCATTATTTATAACCAAACTTTTGTTATTTTTTGTCATTTGAGTCGTAGAAAGTCAAGTAAAATTTTCGAGTGATTAACAACAATTACGGAGCTTCAGGAGTGTCTGCTGGTTGATGAAGCTGGCTGAAGTTTGACATGTTTAGATCGATCTATCAGTGCTGACGCTCTCGACGATGGTCGCCAATATAAATAAATATAAAAAATATGTATATAAATATCCCAACAAGGTGGAGTTGATGATGTCATTCATATCATAACGTCTTAGTGACCATTTTGAGATATCTTTATCACGTCAAAACTGACTGGGAATGGCATTGCAGACGCTGTAATCGATTATGGCGCTGATGGCGATGTCACGGAACGGAACACGCCCATATGACATGTTTCTGGTTCCCACGACTCAAGGTAACTCATGTAAATGTTTATGATTATGTTTATACCCCCTGGAAGTGCACATTCAAACCTGGTCGGTTTAAATAGCTACTGAAAGTTGTTAGCATCACCTTCCCTAAAGCTCAGTAAAATAATGCACACAATGTGAATCAGCTGTACGTGATTCATACACGTACATTTCCACAGGTTTTCTTATCCACTGGCAGGTATGACGTTCGCAAACAATATGATAATGGTCTGCATAAAACTAAAGTATATCCTGATTAGCATAACAATATCTACAGAACAGCCCACTTAAGTTCTGAACTGGTTTACCCTAACAATATTTGTTTGCGATTTGCATCACAAAAGGGGTTTGCACAAAGTCACTCCGATCATTACTAATAATAACATAACTTTAAGGAACCAAACGAGGAACTGGTTGGTTTGAATTTAAAAAGTCGGAATCGTACAAGAAGGGTACCGTATACCATCGTACAACACAACTTAAGCACTCGAAACAATAATTCAAAAAGAAAAAGAAAATTAAAAACACGTCTCTTGTATGGGGACCTCCTTTAATTTGTAATATCTCTTGTATTTCAGTATTTTTGTTGTGTGGCAACAGATATACACATTCTGTAAAAATTTCAACTTTCTAGCTATTACGGTTCGTCTCTAGGACCCGCTGACGGACGGACGGACGGACGAACAGACGGACAGCGGAGCCTTAGTAATAGGGTCCCGTTTCGCACTCTTCGGGTACGGTACTTTAAAAATCACTGGCCACTACTTTGAACGCGCTGGCCACTTTGTAAAAATAAATGTTGGATGAAACTTGGAAGTCGTTGAAAAGTTTTATTTTTTTGATGTTTTCAATCTTTATTCATCATACATAACTGAAGAAAAGGCCATAATTTTCACCAGTTTAGTAGGTACTCCAATAATGTGCTTCTGTACTTGGAAACGCCTGGACGTTACTTATTAGGCAATAGGAATAATTCTGACGAAACTTTATAATTATCAAATTGAGTTAGATAGAAGCTTGCAGCTTGTGGCCGAAGAGAACCTAATGCATGATACGACGACGTTTAGTTTACTCAAATTCAATAAAATCAGCTCTACTTGAATTTGAATTCAACTATTGAATTCAAATGTAATTCAAAAGTAGGACTCACACACCAAGGGTTCCGATCACACTTGATGAGTGTAACACGTTCCCACATAAAAAACTAAAGTATGATGTCATCCATGTAAATAAAATTACATAGTTTTGCAGAAAGATACAAAGAAGAATGGTCACGATCCATACAAAATTTACCCAGGCCCGACAGGAACGAGACATATCTCATTTTGTTTGTTTTTTAATCGTAACAAAAATATATTTTTTATGTTCAATATCAGCTAACAAATAAATATATTGCTCTAAAGTTTCTTCAGGCGCAGTATGAAAAATGTAAAATATGAGTTCCGTCCAGTATTATTATTAGTATAATTAATTATCTAGAAGTTAAGCCGACACTCGCCATGTTTGATATTACAGGAACCATTTCCAGCTACTTTTGACCCATCGATAACTCACATAAATACTTGTATAGGTATGTTTTTGCTGTGTCTTATGTATTGTGACAGTTGAATAAATGTGCTTTCTATTCTATTCTATTATTTTCTAATAAAAGTGTGTTAAAAACAAGGTCATCCTAAAGGTGATCCCGGTAGAAAAATAATGGCCGCTACTACCAACCTCCCAAGTAATGTTAGTGCGTGATTCAGCAACCCTGAGAAACTGAGAAATACCCGGCGGCTGGTACATTACTCTTCTGTGTAGATCTCGAGACCTGTGGGAATTCGTGAAATCGTGCCCTTTTTGTTCAGATTGATTAAGTATGCGTAACGTGGGCATGGAGATTTTTTTTAAATGGTATTCTCCTCAGGTATTCTCTTTCACAATCCCGGCAAGTCAACGTTTGACAGACCCTCATGTCATGACTCTAGTCTAGTCTGTCACTGGTGACGCTCGGAAAATTACAGCATCAGTATGAAGTATAAGAGGCACTTTATGTGAGTAAATAATTCTGCATTTGGTAATTTACTTGCTGGTTCTATGTTTTAGTTTCGTTTTATTAGGGTACCGTACCCGAAGGGTGCCAAACGGGACCCTATTACTGAGACTTCGCTGTCCGTCTGTCCGTCCGTCCGTCCGTCCGTCCGTCCGTCCGTCCGTCCTGTCTGTCACCGGGTCCGTCTGCACGAACCGTAATAGCTAGAAAGCTGAAATTTTCACAGAATGTGTATATCTGTTGCCGCACCAACCACAAATACTGAAATACGAGAGATATTGCCAATTAAAGGGGGCCCCGATACAAGAGACGTGTTTAGATACACTTACGCATTTCAAAATGGAGATCTTGACTGAAACTGTTTATTTATTGTCATAGCAACCATGTCATAGACACATATACTACACATTTAAATATGAAAGCATATTTCGCGTCAACCCACATGGTTGTGGTTAGCCGGTGCGGTATGATGTAGACTCTCAATCCGGAGGTCGTCGGTTCAAATCTCGTGAAGGCATAAGCTTTTTAAATTTTCTTTTTGTTTATTTTTTTATTGTTTTGAGTGCTTTTGATTTGTTGTACGATGGTACGGTACCCTTCGTGTGCGATACCGACCCGCACTTAACCGATTATTCAAAGGACTGTTAATAACTAACGAAGATTTGAGAGCTTAACAGCAAACACGCAGTACAGGGTACATTGCTCTTATAAATAACAAGGCGCCTCTACCTTTTTAGGGTTCTGTACCCGAAGGGTGCCAAACGAGACCCTATTACTGATACTTCGCTCTCTGTCCGTCCGTCCGTCCGTCCGTCCGTCCGTCCGCCTGTCTGTCACCAGGCTGTATCTCATGAACCGTGGTAGCTAGACAGTTGAAACTTTCACAGATGATGTTTTTCTGTTGCCGCTATAACAACAAATACTAAAAAATAAAAGAAATTTAATATTAAGGGGGGCTCCCATACAACAAACGTGATTTTTTGCTCATTTTTGCTCGATATTGATAATGGTAGCAGGTATAATGCTTAAAATGGTCACAATATATTGAGTATATTATTTACTTAATAAATAAATAATTAAATTAAAATTAAATGAATATTTATAGATACCTAATGGTACGGAACCCTTCGTGCGCGCACTTGACCGGTTTTTAATATTATTTCTGGCTCGAAAAGATTCTTACAATGTCACTGGGAATATTATTATTTATTTACGCTTCACTAGTTACACCATAAAAGCCTTACCTTATTTGTCGTCAGAATCCTGAAGGTAAAAATAAGCTTTGTAATCCACCTTATTATTGCTAGAGGTAATGTTGCTGAGTCTGACGAATGAACACACGTCTGTCACAAAAGTTATTTATGACAGTACGAAATATGTAGTAATAAGCTAATCCAATTAGGGATACGAGTTTTATTATTTTTCTCTAAGATTTATTACATCCCACGAAGTAAGGGCCTTTCGGACACTGATTAATTATGTCCTACGTCATAATAATACATAAAATCGGTCAAGTGCGAGTCGGTCTCACATACGGAGTGTTCCGTACCATGAGACAAGAAATACGCCGACCATGGAAAGAAAGTCGTCCCTTGTATGGGGACACCCGAATTTTTGAAATTTTATGTAGTAGATATATTTTTTTTAAATTTACTTACTATTAAGGTTAATGAATGAGATACATAATATATGTATAAATCACCTGATGGACAAACAAACAGCGGAGAGACCCTTTTTGTACCCTTTTGGAACCCTAAAAAGAATATGCTTTCAAGCAAAATGGAGACATATGCGGTATCTTTTGATTGCGTTGACCTATAAGTTTAATTTTTCACAGCTTTAAGAGATCATAGACTTAAGTAATCGATATTAATTTCAACTTTATAACTCCATGCGTTTCTGAGAAAAAGTCTTAACAGACGGTGTAACAGACAGACAGACAGACAGATAGACAGACAGAAATTTAAAGCTTTCGGATTTTTCCCTTTACTTGTGCTATAAGACCTTCCTTCATTCCAAATTTTATGACCCTATGTCAACCGGAAGTACCCTATAGGTTTTGATTCCCTTGCGAGTAGTCTTGTGTCGGTCATGTACGAAGAACG
The DNA here is from genome assembly GCA_963457715.1 of Argyresthia albistria. Classification (NCBI taxonomy): domain Eukaryota; kingdom Metazoa; phylum Arthropoda; class Insecta; order Lepidoptera; family Argyresthiidae; genus Argyresthia; species Argyresthia albistria. Next base: position 13,861,888 of record OY735252.1, read on the forward strand.
ATTAGGAAACGTTACCGTGCAATGAACGAAAAGAAACGTTTCCCTACGCTTACGCTAGTCGCTAATCGGACATTCGTTCTATTAGGACATGACCGACCGACCGACCGAGCGAGATTCTCGCTCGGTCGGTCGGTCGGTCATGTCCTAATAGAACGAATGTCCGATTAGCGACTCGCTCGGTCGGTCGGTCGGTCATGTCCTAATAGAACGAATGTCCGATTAGCGACTAGCGTAGGGAAACGTTTCAGCGAGAAGGAGAATGAGAATGGCGGGGCGGGCGGGAGCCATTCATTACATTACATTATTGAAGTAAAACTTCTTGGGGCACGGGGGTAAAATTTATTTAACCTCTCAACTGTGGGTTATTCATATATTTGCTTTTCAATTGCTACTAGGCGGGTGCTATCACGAGTGGCTAAGAAATGTAACGGAAATTGGAATCGGTGACGTCAGGGTCGGCTGAAGACTTTTAAAACCGCAACTATTTTCTATACGGTTTTTAACTAATCAGATAAGATAATAATACATTCGTACAATAAAGAATGTTAATTAGTGAGAGAAAAACCTGATGAAACGTTAACAAATAAAAATTATTTTAAGCATTCTTCCACGAGTTCTTGATTTCCGGTATGGCCAAGATGGCGCTCACTCTCTTTCGCTAGATGGCGTTAGTAGCCTAATATCTAGCATGACTCAAACTACTTCGTTCAACCTCTTTGTTGGAACCGGAACTTATGTTTGACAGCTGTGCGATGCGATCCATACAGTTTGTAAGAAAAGAGTTTCATCAATGTCACACGGGTCGATATGGATTTCTAAAACAAGCAAAGCAATGCATACATTTGAGCGAGACGGCTTAAAGACGTGACGTCAGATGGTATATAATCTGAGCGAGATGCAAATAGTAGTGACACTATTGAATGAGTTAAGTATATCACCACGAGCGCGACAAATTGTAGATAAGGAATGGTGGGAAATAAATGACATGACGTATTAAAAGTAAGTACAAGTATAAAATAATTTCAAATAATCGGACGTCTGAAACTTAAAAGTAACTTGAAGCAGAGATTGGATCTCAAAATTGGAAATTTAAATCTCTTTTAGTATAGGTAGGTATAGGTGTATAGTATAGGTACCACTTAATGATCTAGCTACAGAAGTTTTACTTCTAACACGTGTACGGTGCTACACGCGTATATTTTTTTTATTATACTTTAATAGAAGTGACAAGTAGTCAAGAGACTAGAATGACAGTCCTAAGCCTGTTTAGGTATGAAGGAAAATCTAATATTATTTAACTTTTTATTTCTGCAATGCAAACGGACTCGTACAATTGTATAAATATGTGAATACAGAGTATAATATTTCTGAAGTTTCTGCTCTGCACGACAAGAAACGTTAATCTAATAGCCCATTTTTTATTCATCCAATCCAACGTCCTAATAGTACTAATAAAGCTGTTAGAGCTTACTGGTACACCGACTGAAATGTCCTAGTACGGAGCGCTCTCTGAGGACCGAGCAGGCATATTGTTTTATTCATAAGATCCAATGTCCTAATAGTACTAATAGAACTGTTAGAGTGTACTAGTACACTGACTGAAATGTACTAGTACGGAGCGCTCTCTCTGATGACCGAGCAGGCACAAGACTACTTGCGAGTTCCACACGAGTTTATTCAATATCAGCAAAATCTGAAAGATTATGACATAATATCGCGGTATCTTTTGATTGCGTGGACCTAGAAGTTTAAGTTTAAGCATTTACCAGGCCACAAAACATTTGACAACATTGTAAACCACCCTGCCACTGCCCTGTCTGTCAAGTCTGCCAAACACATAACGAATCATTGATCATTCAAAGACCCTTTTTTGACATAATTAGACTACCAATTATGTCAAAAAAGGGTCCTTGAATGATCAATGATTCGTTATGTGTTTGGCAGACTTGACATCCTGCTCTCGGCACGCCGGTAATTTGCCGAAGTCTTTATCACCACAGAATATAAAATAACAATATTCTAGAACACTAGGTAACTCATATTTAAAAGTGTTCTTAAGGTTTCTCGAGTCGATTTTAAATATTATTTGCATAATCCCCGACCCGCAGTTATAAAATGCTTCTATGTCTACAAGATAAGGTTCCTGCGTGAAGGTAAACATAAATATTGACTTAATTAATGGAAGCCTGAATGGGGTTCTCGCTGGGAGATATTCCCAACTCGACCTCTATCATAAAAACAACCATGAACATAACATAGCGTGACGCCTTTTCCCATACGGGGTGGCAGAGGCACCACTTTCAGCCAGTAATTCCATACTCCATCATGCGTGACAGGGGGCTAGCCCATCGCCGCAGCTATGGAGTGATAAAGGTTTCCTCACGATGTTTTCCAACACCGTTAGAGTGATGAAAAACATAATTAAGGGAAAGTTGTTTATAATTATAAGTAGATAGTTAGATACAAATTGATACAATCATTACTCAAAATATGTTCCGTTCAATGTCACCCTTTATGTCTTTACTGCTCGACAACTGAGTGGTACTTTGAGAACTGCTTTTTGCAAAATGCAACAGATGGTTTTGCAGACGGCCAAGGGCCACACCATTTTTAACTTTAGTGCATGAAGATTGTTGGTAAATACCAATATTTACAAACAAAGGACAACTTAATAACCCTATTTAACAACATTCAACATGCTGGATAACATTTGGATCATAAACTGGTACCAAAATCGACTAAAATACTCACTTTTCGCAAAGTCGCTCAAGCGGTTTTTTCACATACGAAATGAATGAGTTGAACTGTGATTGGAGAATAACTCGAAATGGGAGTAACCTTCGTTTGGCAGGCTCTTGATTATCTTGAGGGAAAGAAACCCGAGCTACTAACGGGGTTTCTCGAGCGGGTTATGAGAATTATAAAATGAGATAGAAGATAGAGAACAACAGTCCGCAAGTTGAATGTAAAGCTGTCGATATACAATCTTGTATACGTTTCTGCTCTTCATTCCACTTGTACATCATACAAGAAAAACAAAGTGAAGAATCTCTCACTACATCTATACTCGTCCAACGATCTTTTGGCTTGTGTGTGAGTAACGTTTACAGGGGGCGTCACTTCTTCGCAACCTCATGCAATGATCCTGTCAAAAATCGTCAGCTTCACCTGTCACCGCACGGCAAAAGCCAGGCTTGGTGCGGCGGGTACCTTCTAATGTGTCACTCACCCCTTCTTCCCCACAGCTCAACTTGATTGCTCAGCTGTTTAGTGTTGAGCAGTGGGTACCATAGCTTAACTGGTAATTTCTCAACTATGAACAATTGAGAAGTGGGTTTTACCCAACTGGTCATTGCTCAACTGGTCATACAGAGGGACAACAGAAGACATGACATGAAAGGAAGCGCTATCATGTATTCGAGGTTTAGAAAATGTGAGTTGAAGTTATCCATAGAGACATAAAGGATCGTTTAGTGATTGAACATACTTTTGCTTGACGATATTTCCAGCTAGACTAGCAAGAAAATAATTCGGTCACCCATCCCAGTACCGTCATAGCCAACTGTTGACGTACAATTACCACATTAAAGATAGATTACTGCAGAGTTGAACAAATTTCTCCCCGCACAATGCTGGCAAGTTGCCGATAATCGCTGCTGCTGGAGACATTATTCAAAGCTTTCCGCACAGTGAATCATTTATCTTCAGTCCCAAACTTGGGCACGGTGTCTTGAATGAGATCTGGAAAAGGTGGTTTACAATGCTGCAAGTAACCCACCCTTTTTCAGAGTAAATTAAAACACCATTTGTGGAGTGGTAAGTACACTTCAAATAACATGTTACGGCGACACCAGGGTGGTGGGTGACTCTGCCTCAGATGGATCAAAACATGTTTAATATAACTTTTGAAAGCATGTTATATGTTTTAAACTTTCAATACATTGGTGGCAAGGGCTGAAGGATGAAATATAGTCCGTCTGTTTTATGAATACATGAGAATACGAGTACTACTTAAGAATCAAACGAACTTACCTTGTGATGTTTGATATCTAATTATACGAGTATCTTGACCGAAGATAATTACTATTACATGCAGCAGACACGAGATGTTTCTGTCCTATCACACCTTTAAAGTCAAAAAATTAATTAAGATTCCCCACTTTCACCCATTTGCTCCGCTTGCTGGCAACCCTGCCACCTGCTCACTTTTCAACGACGACGATTCCGGGTCGTATGGGATGGGAGGGACCGTAATCATCTTCGGTCAAGCAAGATACTTGTACATATAATTAGATATCAAACATCACAAGGTAAGTTCGTTTGATTCTTAATTATCCATCGTATCTCTCCCGAAGATGATAACTATTACATGCAGATGTTAAGAGAAGCTTTGAAAAAAATATTGTAAAAGAAAGTTCTTCAAAATAATTTTCCTACAAAAAAAGGAAATGTATGTGCCATCCCACAAAAGAGAACTTATGAATTAACAAATGATCTTTTTAACTGCGAGCCTTGAAAAACAGCATTACCAAAATCATCCCTTTTGCAGGTAGTTACATCTCTATTATAGTATTTATAGAACACATGTGAGGACTGAAAGCAGCTCGCAGCTTCCAGAAAAAGCGATTTTATACATAATTGAAACAAAAAGTAAACTTTAGAAAAAACCGACTTCCACAAACCCGATTTGATTAGATTGAGTTTAATACAAACTGTAACCCCTTATCCCCCCCCCCCCCCCTTGGGGAATTAATTTTGTCAAATCCCATATCAGTGCTACCCCACGCTACTAAGGAACCCCTGTACAAAGTTTCATGGCTCTAGGTCCACCGGTTTAGGCTATGCGTTGCCCGTCAGCCACGCATTGTATTTGTACCCAGTATTGAGCAGATCTGGTGGCCATATGTGGTCTTCATCAGCAGTTCCGCATCACAATATTATGCTTACCATGTGCATTTGCACGAGTTATTATGAAAAACACAAAAATCACTATAGGTCTGCCTATAATATTTGAAGAGTTCCCTCGATTTCTCCAGGATCCCATCATCAGATCCTGACCTGGTGTCAATGGGACCAATGGGAAGGTAAACCCTTTCAAACAAAAAAATAATTTTCCAAATTGGTCCACCCGTTTAGGCGCTATCGGGGAACATACATAAAAAAAAATAAAAAATAAAAAATAAAAACAAACATCCGGACGAATTGTAAACCTCCTCCTTTGGGAAGTCGGTTAAAAACAAAAGACATTTTAAAAGCCTTTGAATTTCTTTTTCAAGAGTCCGAGCCTTTTGAAATACAGAAACATAAGATTAATACCGATTTCATGTTTTGTGCAGACGAAGAATGAACCTAGGTTGTAGAATCCCAATCAACGAGAGAAATCAAACGCTACTTACTATCAGAGAGCCCTAAAACTGAAATCAAACGCTACTTAGTATCAGAGAGCCCTAAAACTGAAATCAAACGCTACTTAGTATCAGAGAGCCCTAAAACTGAAATCAAACGCTACTTAGTATCAGAGAGCCCTAAAACTGAAATCAAACGCTACTTAGTATCAGAGAGCCCTAAAACTGAAATCAAACGCTACTTAGTATCAGAGAGCCCTAAAACTGAAATCAAACGCTACTTAGTATCAGAGAGCCCTAAAACTGAAATCAAACGCTACTTAGTATCAGAGAGCCCTAAAACTGAAATCAAACGCTACTTAGTATCAGAGAGCCCTAAAACTGAAAATATGACTCCGCTACCGCCCTGCTTCTCTCATTCTTGTGGTGTACAGAAGCCTAGAAGCTCCGCAGAATGTTTGCTTGATAGTTCCCAGATTATAAAACAGCAGGACTTAAGAGTTATCTTAAGCACGTACAGATTTCATGTGAAATAGCCGTCATTGTTACATAGCTGAGACAATTCTCAGAGCTAAGAGCCGTTTATTATAATGTATACGTTTTCAGGGTGTCGCGAGCTCTGCGCAACCGATCTTTTTCCATTCCTCATTGGTCATTATGCGTTAGTTCCACTTGTGTTGGAAAGCTGTATAGTAGCAAGCAGTTTTATTATTGCTGCCTGAGAATCCGCCGAATTGTCAATAGTGCAACCGGGTCTTATTAGTATTCCATTATACTAGCCACCCCTTTTTCTTAGAATAACCAAACTCAATTCTGCTATAAATAGTGTAAGGAGGTACCTAAATCAATTAGGTACTACGTCCTCACAGTTAGTTGGGGATCGCTGCGCGACCCTTTTATATTTAGCTCTTCCTACCTTTTGTGCCGCGTAAAGGTAACGTTCCTTGCCTACTTTTTAATTGAATAAGCCAATTTTGAGAACTTGGGTTAATCCTGGCTACGGTTGAAGAATTTTAAATTTTTTGTGGCACTTGCCAGAGCTTTCACTCCATGTTATACTTAGCAGGAATGATAGGCTATTTATAGGTACTTACCTTGTGTACTATCCTTTTGTTTTGATCTGAATTCTGATATATTATGTAATCTGGATGTAAATAAAGACATTTGAAATCAATCTGTAGCCGCTTATATTGAAGGTTTCCTCCACGATGTTTCCTATAACCATCACAAATAACGTCTTTCTGCACTTTCAATTTGCGCAAGTATGATTGAGCGTGTAGCCGTCAAAACGGTTACACCGCACAAATGGCACCACCACATGATGTGGATTATTGTGGATGCCAAACATTTTTTGTGCCAATTTTTGTACAAAACGTTTGGGCATGCAGGTCGCTGCGTGTAGCCTAAGTATAAACTGGCTACACGGTTCTGCGAATACCGCGGGGCCACGGACACTTCTTTTAACTGAAACTACGAAAGAAGAATAAAATGAATTTTCTCTTAGACAAAAATACCAACAAGCCAGCCGAGGATATTCATAAAAATAACAATCCGTTCCTTCAGCTATTCCGAACTAAACGGCGTCTCCTGAGTGAGTTTCGATGTCGCCACCATTCGGACTATTTTCAAATGAAACAAACTCCCTTAAAAGCTGCTGTTTGCGGGTTCTGTCTTAATGTGTCTGTAGTCGGAGAATAGGGGAGTGCAGCAGTGCCACGGACTTAGCTGTTCAGTTAATAGCGTCGCTAGTGTGACAGTAATCTTCATAACGGCGGACGTGCAAAGCCACCAAGTTATATGTTGAACGGCCAAAGCGGAAACTACTGAGAAGCCACTTTGAAAACGTCACTTCGCTGTCAGTTGTTGTAGTATGCTGTTCTATTGGAGATAGTAGCGCCTCGCTCCATTCTACAGATAACTTGGTGGCTCTTTACTTTATACAGCTATCCAAAAATCTTTTGGCACGCGGTGACAGGTGGAACACACAATGAGGAGTGATAGATCTGTGTTGATGGGGGCGCCAGGTTGTTGCGTTAAGTTGCGTAAAATTAACGCTCTCCTGTTAGCATCACTCAAGTGCCAAAATATCATAGGAAGACAACGACAACAACACTCTTTGATGGCGGATGACAAGGCCGTAGTTCCCATTTATTCCACCTGAACAGCAAATTTGGTGGCTCTGTAAGCATCCACTGAGAAATGGCAGTTTAACTCTCAGTATCTGGATGTAGCGCAACTCTTTTTAGAATTATGAAGAACTTATGAATGTAAAGGGCCTACTTACTTACGCACATACACCTACCTCCCCTCTTTCCCACTCCTATTAAATCCCATACCACTTTACACACCTACAAAAACACTCCACACATAAACACCACCTACTTTATCTTTATGTTTAATTTTTAACTCTTTTTTATATATTTTTTTTTGTTTTGGTAAACTAACATCTTCAATTCCCCACATGTTTAGATAGTACTAGTTAAATTACAGCGTCTTATATCTGGAAGAGCCCTGACCCCTGAAATACAGGTGATAAACCTAGCTCAGGGGTCAAGGATCCCTATATTATGTAACTAAATAATATGTTTGTGTCAAATAAATTAATGTTTAAATTTTTAAAAGGAGTGTGTGACAAGATACATAACATTTACACACAGGCACATACATTGCTTCTGGCCCCACATTATTGTCGTGGGATTTAGAAACAGCAACATTCCAGACATGTAAACATCTACGACCTGGAGATTTTTATTTTATTCCTTCACAGCTGGGATTTGAACCTGGGACCTCTGGCTTGGGATGCACAACCTCGACTGCAACACCACATAGGTCATCGACGTGTGCCAGGGCGATTCGTGCCACAACCAAAACATTTGAAAAACGATCTGTCTACGATACGATCGAATTAAGTTAGAAATACGCAATGGTCAGAAACGGTATTCCTGCCTCCTATACTTAGCTCTCGCTAGAACTTAATTCGATCGCTTGAGTGAAATGAATGAAATAATAACCTTCAAATTGCCATGTATAAATAATGTTTAACTACCACTAATTTTAATTACATTTTATGAATTTAAACTCATAAATGAATCATTGCGTTTGATTAAAATTATTTCATTCGAGGATGTATTGTTATTTATTGTTATAATGCTATTTAAAATTAAAAACTCGATGTATAAATTTTTCCACCAATGTATTTTGTTGGATTTAGTATCGATAGTAATGTTACCAAGTAATGACGGAACGACTTTTTTATTCAACGTTGAAAAGAATAGCACAACGTTGGCATATCTGACAGACGCCATATTTTTTATTTTCTTGTTTTCTTTTCACGAAAACATACCTACCAAAGATTGTTGGTTATATTTGAAAAGTAAAAAAAGGATGAACGAAGATATAAATAGAAATAGCAGAGTCTCCTACGCACAGTTGGAGGCTCTGCTAAACTTTATGGAGAGCCACCGTGACCTAGCCGTTGGCTTTCTTAGAACCACCGAGGCTAGGCACAAGAGCCAGGAATTATGGAGCCAGATTGCCAGCAATTTAAACTCTCAAGGCGGGGGAGCACACAAAACTGTGAAAGGGTGGACTAAGGTATGTAGTCCTAGTCTATTATAAGTTTGTATCTTCGTTTCCTGTTACCAAGATGTACTATGAATTATTCTATAAAAATGGAATTTTAATACCATATACTTGTACTATAATATGTTTCGTAAAGGAAAACTCGAGTGGAAATCTGCATATTTAGATACAGTGTACTAATTTTCCACTATCGGCAACCTATATAATCTAATTATATCATAATTACTAAGAAAATAAATGCTTTTTAGTACATGATCATACCAAAGTTTTATATTTTTGTCTATTCTAGGCTCTGGAAAAAGACAACAAAACAAACGACACATAAGACAAAGATAGGTGAGTTGCATACAAACTTTGTGTTAATTGGAGCAAAGTTTTTTATTTAGATTTCTATAAAAAAAGTAATTTAAATTAATTTTTGCAGTCAATTTCTACCGACGACGCAGTCGCGAGAGCAGTGCGGCTCGTGCTGCCCGGCCGGCGACGAGAGCAGGATCGACGCGGCGCTGCTGCGGCTGCTGCACGGCCTGTGCGGCGTCCTCCCGGCCCTGCGCACGCGCCTGCTCTTCCATGGCTACACGCCTCTCTTCTTCCTCTTCCTCCTCTTGAGTCAATCCTAACACAGGCGCCCCTGTTTTACGTGCTATGTTATGTAAAACTACACATGCATTCACAATATGGGCCGCCTTTTCTGGCTTGTAGTGCAGCATTCGTGCTGCAAGCAAACAACGCCAACGCGCCTTCAGTACACCGATGCACCGCTCAACACAGTTGCGTGTCTTCACGTGCATCTCGGTGTACATGGCCTCCGGACTTCCTGGTGCAGCATCCAAAATGGGGATCATCATAGTCTCCCGCTGAGCATATCCTGAGTCACCTTAAACAAACATTTTAGTTTAGTTTCATAATTATTTATTTTAATAGGAATGTTAATCATTGTAATATGCTGCCGAGCTAATAAAAAGGGGACATGTACAAATGTTCCACTCGAGAGATCCATGTACAGGAACTTGACCCCCTTCTAGAATATAATAGAATATGCTAGTCAATTCTTACCTAAGAGCCACAAAGCTTCTCCTTGTTCATTTAGGGCCTCTAGGTAATCTTTCAGCGGGTGACCATTCCAAATGGCAGAGTCGTGGGTTGCCCCGCCATGGCTCGCATCAACACTTAAAATAAGTAGATTTGCATCACATATCTGTAAAAATACAAATTGTGATTATAAGGTCCTACATGTAGGTATGTTGTTAAGTTTTTAAGATTATAGCCTACTTAATTATAAATAAATACAAACTGTGATTACAAGTTCCTAAATTTTAGTTGTTTAAAAATATAAATATTAAATAAATGTTAATTTGTTTAATTAAAAAACTTACTATTTGCACATTGAGGGAATGTGTGTGCTTCCTATTGAAGTACTCCCCTTCATTTTCAGTAGGCCTCATAATGCAGACATGGGTGCCATCTATGCAGCCCACAATCCCCGGGAAATTAAATAACTCAAAGAATCTGCAAAAATTATATAGGTATATCAATTTTTCTTTTCAGCATAATAATATGAGACTAACAAAACACCTGCCAAAAGTGGGTGCAATGCACCTTATAGCCTACCCATTCAGGGATAACTAGAGGCTAAATTGTAAGACGAGCAATAAGGAGTAAGCATACCTTAGTTTTACAGTGTTCCTTTCTTCCTGTGTTCTAGGGAACACAATGTATTTTCGAAGGATTCCCGGATGGTTTAGTGCATCTGTTATTTCATTAATAACCTTTGAGACTGTGGGCTGAGATACACTATGTGTAGCGCCTTGGCCCACTCCTCTCTGATACGATCCAGAGGCAAAAAAACCAAGAGCAATCAAGACCTGAAACATGAAGCATCTTACCTTACATTACCTATACTTATTTAAGTACTTAATCCATTTTTTATAAAATAAGTTATAAGTACATGTACAAAATATTTATTTATTTATCATACCTTCCTTGCCACTGATATATCTCCTGGCTCCGTGGGGGTTAGGATCAGAGTCAACTCCTCTATAAGGTTTTGCACAACTTCCTTCGAGAGTCTGTACGTCGCTACAAACTCTGCATCCGGCAATTCGAAGGGGTCATTCCTCTGCCTTAACTGGCGCAGCTGACGGCGGCGATTCGCAACATCAACTCTGTGAGCTGCATCAAGAAGACGCCACATTCTTTGAATTCGCCACATCTTAAATTAATGAAATAGTTGTACATTATGTAGCAATAATACTTAACGCCTAATGATTATTACAACAAATAATGCTTAGGAAAAAAACGAATTCGGGAAGGATGGAAAAGTACGTGGTAGGAACGGCTGTCCGGCTGACGAAAGGCTTAATATTCTTGGTTATTTAGTATTATTTAGTCGTAAGATTCGTAAGCGTTAAATTTGACTGCAAATGTCACATTTAGGGTGTCCTACTTCACACTCACAACCTACCTCTACACTCCCAATCTACACCAGAGTTAAAAACCACAAATTCAACACTAAAACTTATTATTTTTCCTGTGATTTTAACAATATATATCATTAGCGATCTTACAAATTTACCTTATCTTCCAATTGTTTAGAAACGTTTTAACGTCAAAATATGACAGGTTTGCGATACCGAAAAACTTGGAAAAACTGGCAGGAATCGCGTCATATTCCATTTCGTTCATTCATTTTTGCGATCTCGAAACTATCAAACTACGCAAATCGTATTTTGGTGGCAGGAATCGCAATTTGACAACTCGATCGTAACGAGATCGAAACGATAGTGTTTTTTTGTGGCACGAATCGCCCTGCGTGTTTCTGTCATGTCGCTTAAGCTCAACATTAAGCAGCTGTTATTGTAACAAGTTACGTATCTCGGGGAGCAATGCCCATAAGCTGAGTGGATTAGAATGACAAATACGTGACGCCACGAAAGCGTAAATCGTAGCTCGCTCGTCTACCGCTTTCTTGCGAATAAATGTGGAACAGATTACTCGCTACTATCTTTCTCTTTCTCTATTATTTCCAAAGTACTTTAAAGTACAGCTCGGCAAAAAATTGCTTGTCTGTAAAGTCGGTTTACACACGATAATTTTACGTGATAACGTCATAAGAAGCGAAATTAAACCGCGAGGAATTGCACAACCTCAACACTTAGTACTAAAATGTAAACAAAATAAAAAAAAACACAATAATAAGCCGCTGTGGGTTTAAACCCAGCTCAGGACCCTCCGTGCTCTTGAGTCTTAACTAGTACGATTCGGCCACCTGCCTAGTTACTGCCTGCGAGGAAAATAACTATGCTTATAGCTCGTACATCAGGCGGAACGTGACACTTTTCCGAACATGCTGCCGGAGTTTCATCGATTATTAAGACGTTACCTCAACCACCTCAAAAGTCACCTCAAAAATCCTGGAAAGAAAGAATGGCAATATACGTGACATACAAGTGCACTAGTGCGTGTTTTGATTGAAAAACCAAATATGTCAATAAGAAAAGACGCAGCAATCTGCAAATGTGATGGCACATCTGAAATTATGGCACATTTAATTTCTAGTATTTCTTGCCAAGCTTTACTTCAAACGTACTTTGGAAATAACAGAGAGAAAGAGAGAGAGAGAGAGAGAGAGAGAGAGAGAGAGAGAGAGGAGAAGCGAGAATTTGTTCGGTATGTCTATGAATTCACGAAATAAATCTCAAGGTCGTTTTGGTAGGTACAAACTTTGCTTATTAACAACATAAAGCGAAATGGCGTATAATATACTAGAACATGTATTCTCAAAGTTTAAATTAACTGCCATCTATCAGCCAGCCCTAAGGAACTCAAACGAAGCGAAGGTTTTCAGAACTTACATTACCCAAACCCAAGACAGAAACAACTAATTAGGCACTATAATGGGTGAATTAGCATTTGAACTGCAAGAACTGCCATTAGAGTGGTCTAAGATCCGAGAGATCTCGACCGTCACCCATCTGTTACTGCGATCAAACTTGGTTTTTATCAAATTGTATATCCTAGAACATACATTGCGAGTGGGTTGCCTAGCAAAATCCTGGCAAGGCAATGATTGATTAATTAACGATCAAGTGCGAGTGAACTGAAGCTTATAATGGGTTGAAAGAGTTAGGGCACGTTCGCACAGCGTTTTTTTTCCGCGCGAATTTTTTCCCGCAGTTCTGTAACACGTTGAATACTATGGGAGTATGGGAGTGGCCGCACTGGCAATTATTTTTCGCAGTTTTCTGCATACAATTTAATGATTATTTTTGCGCAATAATAGTCTGTGTACACGGGCCCTTAGTGCCAGCTTAACCGGTCCGCTGCTTTGAGGGTTTCGGTAATAGTTGTAAAATAATGTACCTAAAATATTACTACCAGATCTCTATTTGTTAATAGAACGGAACACGTCCAACACACATAGAAACCGATTCCTCGAAAAAATATGCTTTGAAGATACCTATCTTCTCAAGGCCCTATCATCTATATTTCATTCCCTAAACTCTCTGGGTCACGTCCCTTGGGAGGGCTTCATTATATTTCGCCCTTCGCCGTAATTTTTACTTTGACGGTTACATTTCGCAAAAGATACAAATTGGTAAACGAAGATACGAACCTACGAACTTATTAGGCATACAAGGTGATTAAGTTACATAAAATAAAATTATTGTGACTTTTGGAAGGGCCAAAACATTAAAGTTCAGTTCAGTTCAAAATTTCAACATTTCACCATAAAATCATACATAATACTTAGTCAACTAGAGAACAAAGAGCTAGAATCTCGAGTCTACTTCAAAATTCTGCTCCTGGTCTAAAACCTGCAGCAGTATATTTTGTTTCTTCCTCCACAGCCAGGAATCAAACCCGAATTTTCTCGCTCAGGAGGCAGAACTTCAAACCGTTTCATATTATGTCGTCACATCTGCTGGTAATTTGTCAATTACTTTTCAATTGTTGAAGAGTTGTGATGCACCGTCCGTGGCCGAGCGGTGTCCGCGCGTCGGAAACGATCGTGCGGGTACGGCAATATTTGACCGAGACGGGTTCTGCATGGGTGACTCATTTCTACGTGGCATTTGTTTTGAGTGCTTCCGTGTTTTGGATGACACGATAAACTGTAGAACGGGTCCTGCTGCTATAACAACTCGGTGGTAGAAGTCGCGAAATGTGACAGCGGTCCCAATAGGGCCGCTTGATTACTTCTAGCAGTCAGCTGCTAGACAATAGCTGCTTCCCCACCGGGCGAACCAACGCGCTCTGGATCGCGGGCGGCAGGATCGCGCTCCAGCGCGCAGGTCTAGCTCCATTTTGGATCGCGCGCTCCCCGCCGCGTCACAGATTACTACGTAACAGATACTTCACTCAGTAGGAAATTTCCAATACCTACTGCTATAATAGCCTACTCCGTCGCGTCAGCAACCGCTGCATGCTAAAATGTACCTAAATGCTCAAGCGTACAGTTGTGATCGCCTTGCACCGCGCGATCTCATACTATCGCAGGGCTGCCTCGCATCGCAGATACTCGTACGATACGAACACAGTTCAAAACGTGCGTGCGCTTGGCTTGCGACAACCATACTGACTTGATCTGCCGGGCCATAGCCGGGCAGACCGAGAGCTCGGGCGGGCGGTAGGTAATTATAGCGCGCGAGTACATTCAGTGACGGGAGGCCTGGCCGCGTGCGATCCAGTTGTCGGATTTCAGGCGCTTGGCGGTCCACGTTCCATACTATGCGATCCTGGATCGCGGATCACGGATCGCCTGATCTAAGATGGATCGTTTGGTGGGGAAGCGGCTAATAGCCCCGACACCCCTCCACCAACCCGCATGAGCCAGCGTGGTAGAGTCCCGTTTAAAGGGGCCCCTCTTCTTCTTCTTTTTATAAGGGGCCCCTCGGTGGGGACATTTTAGTAAGCTAAATTTATTTATTTATTTTCAATTGTTATGTGGCCGATTATTACACCCTGTAGACTCTACCGATGTTTTTCTATTAACCCAGAGAAATACCTCGAGATATTTAAGCGATATATTTACAAATTGGAGGTTTTAAGGTCTCAAGATTTTTTGATTGATATTCCCAATACAAACTGAAATCCCGACCAAGATCTTAAAAGGAAATAATAAACCAGGCATTTTAAATAATAATTCAGCTTCAAATAGATGTTGTAACAGAAAGGTGAAGTCATATTTCAAGAGTTTGTTTGGGATCTAATTACCAACATTCACTATGAAACCGATTTGATCAGTTCGGCAAGCCGCCCTTAGTCTTTTCTGGCATAATGCTTTTCTGGCATTATGCGTTTCTGGCATATAATAACGTTTTTCTGGCATAGTGCGTGCAAAAGCTCATTTTTGGCACTTTTGAGCATCACTGTAGCACAACAAATTAACATACCTTTCTATTACAAAGTCATTCTTTGGTGCTATCTTTTATTTTTGAGGCAAAGTTATGATTATTCATTTCATTAATTTCAAAGTTCTTTATTGTCAGAAATAAATTATTGAAACAAGTACACTAGTCTTTAAATACTTAGCGACAATACAATTAAAGTTATGAATTGGTTAGGTTCGAATTTTTTTGATGTTGGATTGGATGTACTACCTACCCTATCTTAAATCATGGAAATTCCTCATACCAAAAAAAATAAAACTCCTACTTTTTATTGGATTTTATGAAATTTAGGTCTTTTTTAAGAAAGTAATTTAAATATTTCGAGTAAAAGATGTCTGATTATTATTTAAATCATGTTTAAAATAATACCTATCGTGACGTAGGACGTCTATGTTTTGGAAAGTACTCTAGTCTCGGAACGAATCAGTTTGCTTGTGTTCTGTTCTGTGTTTTTTGCAATGACATTTGTAAAGCTGTCATAACAACAGATGAATAGCTTCCCGGGTAGTGCTAACGAGCGACAAATCATCATCATCATCATAGTCATCAAATCATCTCGAGACATTATAATTTCCAGGTTCTCAAATGAGAACCTGACCACTTGACACTGGCAAAATTAACCTCAAAAGAGGTTAGGACGCCATTAATAAAAAGAAGAAGAAGAAGAACAGATGAATATTTCATAAACAAACTTTCAGGAAACGTAATTTTAATTGCAAAACGGATATTATCAATTAGTGGCATCGAGAAAATCAGTAAATCTTATTTTAAGACGGTCATGGTATATTTTTCTGATCAGAATAGGTAATCTGAATGTCCATGTGTTCGTTTGCATATCTAAAAAAAACCGGCCAAGTGCGAGTCGGACTCGCTCACGAAGGGTTCCGTACCATTATCTATATTATCGGCAAAAAATCATATCTGTTGTATGGGAGCCCCCTTAAATATTTATTTTATTCTGTTTTTTAGAATTCGTTGTTGTAGCGGCAACAGAAATACATCATCTGTGAAAATTTCAACTGTCTAGCTATCACGGTTCATAAGATACAGCCTTATGACAGACGGACAGACAGACGGCCAGCAGAGTCTTAGTAATAGGGTCCCGTTTTACCCTTTAGGTACGGAACCCTAAAAATGACAGAACAATAATTTTGCAAAAGGTATGCAAATGAAAGAAAAGCACCAAAAATAATGAGCAGCGAATATCAAAAGAGACACAATTTGTGCCATAAAGGTACAATAATTAATTCTAATTTGGAAGGCATTTTGTCGACACTCATTAGGAATTTTAGGCACAGTACGGGGCCTTTGTTTTGGCACGTCGTCGGTATGGGACCCGAGCCCGAGTTGCCACGAGTATGGTAATTGGCGTTTGAATTAATATTAGCGAGAGAGCGAGACGAGACCCGACGACGTGCCAAAACAAAGTCCCCGTACCGTAACTTTATTCAGCAATAAGTGGTTTAAGAATGGAGAAGACATCGTAAACCGTTGTACCTCTCTGCTTTTGCTGAGATATTGTGAAACATTATTTTGCATGCTTATGTAAAAGTGCGGTAAAGTTAGCCTAGGGCACAGAAGACATAATAGTACTACACGAAATATTGAAAAAATAAAGATGTCTTCATACAAGAAACGTATTTTTTTGTACTTTTGGTACAATGATGTTGCGGAACCCTCCGTGTGAGAGTCCGACTCGCACTTGGCTGATTTTTTCCTTGCTATTGTTTATCTCTTTTATAATGTCTGCGTCGTTTTTAGAGCTATTCCCATAGCTGTCTATACTTTGCCTCTGTTATTTTCACAACACCAGATTTGAATTGGA
Source organism: Argyresthia albistria (assembly GCA_963457715.1). NCBI lineage: Eukaryota > Metazoa > Arthropoda > Insecta > Lepidoptera > Argyresthiidae > Argyresthia > Argyresthia albistria. The sequence goes on from OY735252.1 coordinate 13,879,032, forward strand.
CTAATTTTGTATTACTTCTGATTTTTGTGAAGTCTGAAACAAAGAAAAAGACCAATTTCTTTGCGTTTTTGTTTCTTTGACGTTTTTTATCTTAATTTTCTTCCTTCTGTATATTGTTAATTTTTTTGTTTTGATTCTTTCCATTTGTGATGCGTATGAAATGTGAACATTCCTTCTTCAGGTCTTTGGGATACATTTTGACACAAATATTATTTAATGGCTTTATCCTAAGATCCGAAGAGAGCTCGATCTTCACCCATCTATTACTGCGATGAAACTTGTTTTTTTTATACAATTTTGTATGCTAGAAAATACATTGCGAGTGGGTTGCCTAGCAAAATCCTGGCAAGGCTATGATCACTTAATTAACTCTCAAGTGCGAGTAAGATGAAGCTTATGATGGGTTGAAAGAGTTAAGGTCCGTCCGCAGAGCGTATTTTTTCCGCGCGAATTGATTAATTTAACATTTAAAAATAAAAGGCATCAAGAATGCGTGCAACACAACACAATCGAACACTACGACCGTTTATGTCGTAATTTTGTTCACATGGATGGATAACATCATACTTGTATTTTTAAGTACATAGTACTTAATTGCACCAGTTACGAGAGGTAGCAATCTACAAGTGTGATCGACGAAGCGAGTAAATGGTGCCAGCATATTTGGCACCCTGCCACGCAGCAGTGATCTGAGAGTTTTTTTTATCTAGCCTAGTATTATTAAAAGTTAGATTAAATACGTATCTATATATCCACCTTTTAATAGGTATATGTAGTAATCTGAGAATGAACAGGAGTGAACAGCGTAGAACAGTTGATGCGTTTGGCGAAGAACAGAGAGGAATATGGAAGCAGACCACCGACCTCCATTATTGGAGAGGCACTAATAAAAATCCTCCATTATTGGAGAGGCACTAATAAAAATCCTCCATTATTGGAGAGGCACTAAAAAAAATCTTCATTATTGGAGAGGTACTAATAAAAATCTTCCATTATTGGAGAGGCACTAATAAAAATCTTCCATTATTGGAGAGACACTAATAAAAATCGATCAAGTGCGAATCGGACTCTTATTTTACACGAATGCTCTGACCATGCCATATTCTTTATGCCTTTGTGATGTAATTTTGCCATCCTAAAAATGTCAGGTGCTTAATAGATTGAAATTGATTTGCTTTAGTAATTAGCGCCCGTATTTTTTTCGTGTATTTCAGTATTTATTGCTGTAGCAGCAACAGAGATATATATGTACACATTCTAATTATTAGAATTAACACATTGGTGAAAATATCAACTTTCTAGCTATTACGGTTTGTGCGATAGTTCCAGGTTGCTAATAAAATAATTGACAGATAGATGGACAGCGGAGGCTTAGTGTTCATGTTTGGAACCTTAAAAAAGAAGAATAATATTCTACCGTAATAAATTCTTTGCGTCTGCCACACATGTGAATTAAGGCGTAACTCTACGCATGTAATTTGTTCGCACTGTCGATAATTTTGCAATAGCTTAAGGCTTTTACTGATTGCTAGTTAGGCCCGCAAATATTTGAAATGAAGTTTGCTCAAGCTGAAGGAATATAAAGAGAGGCACAATATATTTTGATTGCCGTGAAATTCAAATCGCTGTGTTTGTTTGATAGCTTTGTTGGTTTACGATCGTGTTTAGGGTTCACTTAATATAGATGGATGGTGTGACCGAGTTTTGGGTATGACCCAGGGGTATAACCTAGAGAGCATAATATTATTATAGGGTGTATTCTCTTTACTCTAATCACTGATTGCGTAGGTAGCTAAACGGTAAACAAAGGCAAGTAACTTGCCAGTAAAACAAGTGTGACTCGAACCAGACTTTTGACAGCTGCTAAATACAGTTTAAACGCCATTTTGAGTACATCACGGCAAAGTTACGTAGTCAAACACAGCGATGCTTTATATCAGCCAGATTCTTACTCAACATGTGTTGTATTTAATTATATAAGTATTTAGCGTAACTGGCAGCTACCCCATTACCGTAAATATTGCAACTGTTTTTGACAGAACCTCTGTCATCATAACAATAATCTGTCATAATCAAATAGGTAACATTTCAATAAAGATACAATTTGCACATTGTTTGTTACCCAAAGCGGAAAATACCTTGCCACAGGTTAAACACGATCTCGAATAGTTCACTCACAGAAACTATTTTTTTTGTGGCTTAATCCTTACACGGCTTTAATCAGAGTTCAACATTCATTACAAAACATACTGTGTCACGGCTTTTCCCCATATCCCTCTAAATGACAAAGCACAACCCCACTGCCAGCATAGTTTCAACATCACCATTGCAAACATTTTTATTCTAATACTCCTTATAAATAATTTTTTAGGGCCTATTACTGAGCCTCCACATTCTATCCGTCCGTCCTTCCGTCCGTCTGTACGTGCGTCCGTCCGTCCGCCCGTCCCTCCGTCTGTCTGTCCGTCAGCGGGCTATGTGGGGCGAACCATAATAGGTAGAGAGTTGGAATTTTCACAGAATGTGTTTCTATTGCCGCTACACATACAAATAATAAACAACACGAGATTTTGTGAATAAAAGTCGGTCCCCATACAAGGGGATACAAGAGACGTGACCTGCAACATAAAAAAATATATCAATATTCAATATGATTGAAGATTTCTCAACTTTACTTATCAATCATATCGTCGTAATGGCACAACCGGTATGATTGTTGGTCGCGCAATGTGAACTTTCCGTAGCTGTATTCACTGTGCGTCTAAACATATTGGATCTCCGTAAGGTCGATTATTGTTTCCCCGTTCGCGATCCCCGCGGGAGTGGTGGCCATCCTAGCCGGGACCCGACGACGTATCGAGCAAAATAACTATTTCCTTTCTATTTCCTTGTGTATTTCTTTACGAAGTGTATTTTATAAAGCTACGATTTTATACTATATTTTGCAATATTACCCTTTAGTAATAACTGAACTCTAGAACTGGTATAATAGAAGTCAAGGTCTGAAGTACAGATCTGCCAACTTACTGTGAACTGACGGGTGTGGCTAGTGGCGTATTTATCGTAACGTATTTATGCGTCAGTAGAAATCTCCAGTTTTATTCTAGACAACTCTTATTATTTTACTATGATTTACTACTAAAACAGTGACTTTTTATTTGTTTATCTCACGGTATGATAGCTTGTGGTTGATTTCACCCTTTTCCCTGTACATAATGAAGACTATATATTAATTTCATGTTAGAAGCTAACTAACCAAACCAAAACTCAGTATTACTAATTGAATTGTATAAGATAGTTTGTGTTAATATCACTTCATGGAACTATTATGATGCCTGCCTAGGTAATTCAATACTAATTGGAATATAATTTAAAAGTATTTCAAACGCTTCTGAACCCAATGCCAATAAAACAAAATAATTACAGTCATACATAATATCAGCCAGTATATCAACCGGTACTTATCATGGAAAACATTCAACTTTTTGAAAATCGATAACGTTAAAACGTTACTAAATGAGAAAGACGAGTCGCCAAAGTCGAAACTAGTCGACGAAGCTAGTCAAACAATTAAGAACAAAAATTTCCAAGTTCCATTATTATCGGATAACTGGTATGACAGTGGAATATTGCAAGCCCGGTGTGCATTTATTTATCGCCAGCTTTATCTCAGTCAACCTGCAATAACGTTATAATCAAACGGCTACCTGCAATTGACAAGACGATAATTAGCATATTTATGTACCTGATCTAAAACAAATGTACAACAAGTTTACTCTATCGTTGCTCGATGTAGCATTGTACTGTATAGATACATACAAGCTGGTTCTATACGATGTATCTTTAGCATTGACAAACGAGGGATGGCGGTTTGTTTATTTCATCATGAAATCTTCAAAGTCAACATTTCAGTGCAGTAGGTATTGAATAGGTTGGCATTTGAAAATATTTGATAAATTCAGCCCCCCGCCATCCCTTATTCAGTACCAAAGTTGATTACGGTTTAATCTACAAGCCACTAGGAGAGCTAATCCAATTTTTCTCTCACCCTTTTCACTTTTCGCGGCCATCGGGAAAATTGTTTAAATTTAATGAAATTAATTTAATTTTCAGCGAGTAGGGTCCGCTTTCACAAGCTCGCTTGATAGAATGAGTTTCTTTATTGTTCAACTTTGTAAATAGTTTAAATAATGAGTGAATGAGTGATTGCGTCGGGTTTTCTCCGATTGTTTGATGGCAACGGTACCGTCATAAAACGAAGAATTTCCTTAAGGATCTCGTAGCCGAATGCGCAGACACCAGCTCAAATAAAGTGCCACCTAAAATGACCAGAGCCCCGATTTTGAGTGTTGTCAATTTTTCAATGAAATTATGAATGACTGTAAATTAAAATACTGTTATTGGAATATATGGATTGCTTTTAATTTGTTTGGTTTTTGTACGTATGAGTGAAACCAATATACATGATAGTTTTTAGCTGGAACTTAGAACAATAATTTTTCTCATGAATGAACTCCTATATTACTTTCACACACTGTGGTTAAATGAAATCCCTAAACAAATATTAATCACCAACATTCACAAAATTCTACACTACTGTTAAAACTTTCACAAATCCCTTGAGCCCCTATTTTAATTTAACAAATAGCAGTGGTTCTCAAACAATACAAACTGCTGTGCTGACCATTCGTTTAGTTTGGAGGGTAGCATCATCTACCATTATTAACTATAACTAGCAAATTCGTTTGTTGGTCTGTTGGTGTACGTAGGTGGCATTCGTTGATTGCGAGCTGCCATCCTTTGACAAGTGCCGGCACGTGCCGAGGCGCGCGGCGTTATCTAAGTGAACTGACTATATAAGCAATGAGAGAGAGAGCTTTCAGACTTTCAGTTATAATTTGATAACAAAGAATCTATTTTAGATTTTTGTTCTTCAACAAGTTCATGAAATCAACATCGTTGAACTCTTATAACATTAATCAGCGAACACAATAATGGGCGTTGACCCTGTGCGATCAGATCATAAACACTATTTATGTGTCACGGGTTCACCCAACAAAGTCACGCAAACTTTTGTGAATGAGTTTACATGGTTTGGTGATTTGGTTCGCAGTTTTGGTTTGACAGCTTGTGGCAAGCTGTTGGGAAGTATCGACCCCACGGACCCGATCCAGCAAGAAGTGGGGGCCCTGCCTCCGGCCATCTGTGGCTGGAGTGGAATCTGGTGTGCACTTGAAAGATATGTAGATGTGCAAGTGATGGCAAATTCGCGTATGAGGGCAAAAGTTAACGTTGTTTAAAGTCCAGTATCACCTCTGCAGTCTGCACACTTCGTTATTCACAACGTGTCGTTGGCCCTTTGTCCTAAGTTTACGCCATCGGGTATAGTGATAGTATATGCAGTTACAAGCCCGTGTGAAATTGAATTGAATTTAAATTAAATGAAAACGCCGTATTTTTCACTTTTATCCCTCAGTGCCGTTCTCTCATTCCTTAGATAGCGTTTATCTGTCTATTTATCTGGGGCTTTTGACATTTCACACGTACAAAGTGTCAAAAAAAGTTATCTGACTGTTTATCCCTCTCTTGAGAGACCCGGGCTCAATCAAACAACAGCCTTTGCAAACCCAACAAAAATTAAAACAAAACATTGTTAAACCTTAAATTTTATTCTCATTCCCACATAATAGCCGACCGCTTGTTCCGATTCTCACCCACAACAGATTCCATCGTGGATATTATTTTAGCAAACACTTTTGAGCTATTAATTACTCCATGACATTGCATTGTTTTCTGTGTTGCTCCACAATGGCTGTCACCTCGCGGTATAAATTGCTGAGATGAGTTATTGACGATGACAACGGGAGTAAAGGTATTGCAGTCATATTTTCACGCGGACAGAATTGGTCCAGCGTCATCAGTTCTATTCTAAACCGCAGATTGTGTGTGTATGTGTATGTCTGTGAACCGTGTGTGTGTGTGTTTGTGTGAACTTTTCCTGGACTATAAAACCTTACATTCTCTTCCTTCATAATTCTATCCTATAACCGGATATTCTCTGTGTTTGTAGTTTCTCTGTGTTTTTTGTAAGGTCAAATAAATGATTACATTTGTTGCGGACGCAACCTCGAAGTTGTAACTCCTTTTGTACGTTTGTTATTTATGATATAGGTATTTATTAATTGTTCTTTATTTATATTCGTATTTTTTACATTTATGTTCTATAACTAAGAATCAAAATGAAATGAATGACTAATACTAAAATCATACTGAATATACCGCAGTTAAATCATAAAGCGTTAATGAAATTCCTTACACAAAGCCAAGACGGGGGTCAAAATGGCCAGGATTGGAGCTAGGTTAACAATATTTTAAAATGTAAACTCAAACTCAGCGACATACCGATACCGTGCTCGGGCGGGATTTGCCCACAAATTCTCTTGGGCCAAAAAATAGAAAGCACTTGTCAGCACTTTTGTCATTCCGTAAACATTTTTCATAATTTCAGTATCTTCGTTAACTCGAGAGGATATGTCGCAAAATATGGATTATTTATTGTAAACCATTGATTTGAATTAAATACAAAAAAAAGGGAATTCAGGGGTGACAAAAGCCAAATTTTAAATTACAGATCACGCCAAATGTTTTCTGTATGCCGCCTGAACATGCTATCTGTACAAGAGATAGGCAAACGTGTGCGAGAGAGAGAACCGCTCAAGCACCAAAAACCTGCCGGGGCCTGAACCAATCTAGCCTGACTACGTCCCTGTACTTCTGCACCGTTGGGAAAATACTGAAAGCACTTTCCTACATTTACAGTTAACAGCGGAAATGCAAAGGAAATAGCGAACGTCCATAACTAAGCAGTGTGGAATATTCCTTGTGTACTTTGTATGCCTGAAGTTCCGGCCAGTTTTTTTTTGTGGCAGTGTGCTACCTATTTTCTAGCTGGAAATCACTAAACAATAATTCACAAAGCTAAAAACTTAACTTCTTCGAGACCTTATTACTCAATCCTCTCTGCACGCGTTGCGAATGTCATCTAAAACACGAACACGGGCCTACAACATCTGTGTTCTTTCTGGCTCTTAAGTCCACACATCTAACACAACATACTTAGACGAATATCGGTCCCTTCAGTCAGCCCACAGCCGGAAAGGAAACAAACAATACGGGATTTTGTTTACCGGTAATACGTTAGTGAGACATTATACTTTTCAGATATTTTCATGTAGTGACCTAACCTACTGAACCAGTATGTAGTATATTGTATCAGTAACCCTTTCAAACAAAACAAAATATTTTTTTAAATCGGTTCATAAATAAAACCAGTTTTGAGGTAACACACATTAAAAATAATAATGATAAAAAAAATAAAAAAATACAACCGAATTGAGAACCCCCTCCTTTTTTGAAGTCGGTTAAAAAGAATGACGCACTACTAGGCCAGTTAGATGTATTTAATGGCAAAAATATATCAGTAGAAAAATTGTATTCGATTTGTCGTTTGTCGCGCAAATACCACGTGACTTTTTTTTTCACCCCCCCCCATCCGGGATCGAAACCCGGCTCGAGCACGAAAGGAAGAAAAAATCCCTTTATCTAGGATGTTTGTCACGACGACACAGGATATCCTAGTGTGGGTCCAGAAGCAATGTATGTGAATTTTATGATATTTCATGTGACCAAGAATCAGCCAATTTTTAGTCTGTTTCTTTGTATTTTCGCTCATCAAAACCCAAAGTGGTAACAAAAGCTAACATAATGTAGCAGTTTTATGTACGATATAAAGTATAAATTTCTGAGTAAAGTTACAGGGTAACTGACAAAGGACCGCTCGTAAAGTAAAACTATGTTAGTGCTAAGTATGTTCGAAATAGGATATGTAATGGGTTATTCTGTATAAAGTTACGGTACGCTTCGTGGTCTAGTAGATTCAAGTTTGATTCTCATTTAGAGAGGCGGGTTCAAATCCTGGATGTAGGCTGTAGGAAATATTTATTTGTTCTAAAATACATTTTATCAGAAACAGCTCTGAGTATAATCAATCATCAATTCCGGTCCAGCAAAAAACAGTACAAGCAAAACTCAGCGCAAGACAAACAAATTCATCATCAGAGGAAGAAAGGAAATTTAATAGAGAGCGAAGAGCAATCACCACAAAGGCAACACTAACAAGCATTGATTGGAGTGCCCTAGAAGCGTTGTGCGGTGGCATCGGCATACCTAGCAATATCGCACGGAAAAAAGGCACCCACTCCACTAGGGCGACAATATGTACGCCTTGGAAATTATGGACACGCAAGTTTTATGCTGCGTAACGTAACATTAATATAGGTAGGTACTTTAATTGAGGCCCCGATATCCTGTGTCGTGGGAACCAGAAACTGTAACATCACAAACATGTTATCATCCAGTTTTAAGTAAATTTTTCCCCTGGGGTTCGAACTAATACGATCTTTCTATGTAGGTACCGATATATTTTGGTTATTCAGTCGTTGCTTTGAAACGCCTTTCCTATTCAATTTGTCGTATCCTCATAACATTGAACCTGCACTGTACCTGGAATTCTTAATCAATTCCAAAAAGTTTACCAAATAAATGTCAATGCCAAAGTAACACGTGTCATTGTCAATTCGACATGCGCTTTCCAACAATCTTTTGGCTTTCGGTAACAGATGTAACTACCGCCTTCTGACATCTAGTTGCGTGGATCTGTTGCCCCCCTGTACACCCACCTTCAACATCAAGGACCATCTGATAAACAGTGCAATATGATCATTATTATATTTATCAATACAATTCTGATGTACATATGTAAGTTGACTCAGGTAATTCATCATTTTTAGGGTTCCGATCCTTAAAAGGAAAAAAAACGGAAAAAAAGAAAAAAAAAGGGTATGCTGCTTCGGTATTATTTATAAGTTTAATAATTGGCTTGTATGTAAGTATGTTTATCTTAATTTATCTGTATTCTAATTGGATCATGTTACCAATTTACTATCTACCATCTAAGTTAAGTAATGTTTCTCAGAATTTCCATGACGTCGATATGTGGGAATGTTATTTGAGCACAAACTTGGCAATGATATTATATTATTATTATTTGTACGACAAAACACGAGGAACCAACTTATAATAAACACAATGCCATTATTTGGTGGCAGGAGTTTATTTTTGTTATGACCAGCGGGCATTTAATGGATTTTCATTAGTCTGAACAGAAAACTAACTACCCGCGTACTATCCTTGCCTGACTTGCTAAAATTTATTACACATTCAAATCACAATTCACATATTAAACTAACTTTTATGACCACAAAATTCAGAAAATCACAAACGTATAATTTGAACCTTTTTATCAAAGCATTTTACTGTATAAACGGATGGATGAAAGTATCATGGCCGCTGTAGACTCTCGCCGAGACATCACGAGACATGCCGAGACGGAGAATGTAGAGGGTACCTCTCGCCGCGCTCGGGGTGTCTCGTGTTGTCTCGCCTGCTCTCGCTCCGGTGGCGGTTTTTGGGCCCGAGTCAAAGGGTCTCGCCATGTCTCGCGAGGAGCCCGAGAGCATTGCAGTAGACTCTCGCTCACTGTCAGTGCACAGCGAGCAACCGTACGGAGCGCACGTATTGCTAGGATAACCTACGCTACGAGAAAAAAGACCTATGTCACTGTTTATCGATAATTTGCTCTCAAAATTTCTGGGCTTGCACTGCGTTAGCCCTTTACACATTTTGTTTTTTTTTTAAATACCATGTCATATATTTTAAAATTTTGTAATACATTGTAATTAAAATATCGTGTGTCTCCTGGGGTACCTACTCGCTTAACGATGAGTTACGGGACACCTGTTATGTATTGCTTAGACTTGTCTTTATGGGTGGTATATTAAATAAACAAAAAATGCAGAAAATAACCTGCTAAAAGTATCTCGTAATTTGTATGGATCGGTGCCTACTGAGGCGACACGACACAATTTTTTTTGTGTGACATATGTGTACATAGTTATAATAATGGATAGCACATAGCGTAAGAGCGCAAGCGACTTCTAACGTGTCCATCCTCTCGGCGTTCGCCACCGCAACTGAAGCGGTGAGAGTGTAGAGGGTACCTCTCGTGGCAGGCCTCTCGGGCGAGAGCTCTCGCCCGAGACATCACGAGACCACTCGGCGAGAGTCTACAGCGGCCATCAAGGAGATTGACGAAACAGATCTGTACAGCGATTGTGAATGAAAAACTGGATTGGGGATGCTCAAAAAGATCCTAAAAATACCAAATGGCGGTTTATTGGTGAAGGGGTAAAATAGAAGTACCCATACTTGGTAAAAACATACATGTCGCTTTCCGAACATTCATAAGAAACCTGTCTTTTTATAACAACTCGCCGGTTACGGGTAATTTGGTTGAAATCTCTGTAAGTATCCTAGATAGAGTGGAAGATCCTCAGCTAATCTTTGGTATTGCGCTCGGTCCTCCTAATTTTTATCGTCCTCATCTCCTCACAAAGCTACAAGGCAGCGAAGTCCGATCGCAATACCAGAGATTAGTTGATAATCTCCCAAATATGAATGTTGAGGAAGCGAGATGTATGTTTCTGCACATAGATACGTTCATCCTAATTTTGCTGGAATAAATCTCTTAATAGAGATAAACTTGCCTTTGTTAATGTTCTCTATTTGCTTGTGTTTCATAATGTGTAGTAAATATTTTACGAAATATCTATGCGAGGTAGAGAGTGGTGTCCTTTATCTCTCTTTGGGAAAAAAAATGAGCTTGTATGTATAGTCTTTATAATGTCCCTGTTTGCCGCAAACTCCACACCTCTACCAGACATAAAACGTACCACACGTCCTACCCACACCAAGTCAACCTCTCTATCCACACGTAGAGGTTTGGCAAACCATGACAATAGTATGGATCAGGCATATTATAATAAAAAGTTGTATTGAAATCGTAACTTGTGGTCACCCGGTCCGAACGGAAGGTAATAATGATGGGGCCGGTAACAAGCGCGTACTAGCGTGTGCTCTACATTCGGGATTTTGTTGAGACGAGGCGGCTGTTGTTATAGCAAACATAAAATAGCGTCACGCTTTTTTTTCATACGGGGTGGAAGAGGCACAGCACAGTTCTGCCCATTTTTAGGGTTCCGTACCCGAAGGGTGCCAAACGGGATCCTATTACTAAGCCTCCGCTGTCCGTCTGTCCGTCTGTCCATCTGTCCGTCTGTCAGTCTGTCCTTCTGTCCACTATCCCCCGGTTTCTGAGACGCTGATCAAAGGTTACGATTAGCTAACAGAGCGATTAACTGATTTCAGCCAATCACGTGCCGCCATCAACCAATCGTATGCCGCCATTTTGAATTAACCACCGATTAGTTAATCGTGACCTGTGACCAGCGTCTAAGATAATGAACATGAATCTTTGTAGCTAGACAATTGAAATTTTCACAGATGATTATTTCCTGTCCATCCTAGGTTTGCTGGAAGAAATCTCTTAATAGAGATAAGCTCGCCTTTGTCATGTGTTGTCCACTTTCAATTGTAAAATGTGTTATTCTGTGCAATAAAGTATAAAGTAAGTAAGTAAGTAAGATGATGTATTTCTGTTGCCGCTATAACAAATACTACTTTACTTTACTCTACTTTATACTTTATTGCACAAAATAACACATTTTACAATTGAAAGTGGACAACACATGACAAAGGCGAGCTTATCTCTATTAAGAGATTTCTTCCAGCAAACCTAGGATGGACAGGAAATACTAATAATTGAAACAAAAAGTAAACTTTAGAAAAAACCGACTTCAACAAACCCTATTTGATTAGATTGAGTTTAATACAAACTGTAACCCCTTATCCCCCCCCCCCTTGGGGAATTAATTTTGTCAAATCCCACACTACCCCACGCTACTAAGGAACCCCTGTACAAAGTTTCACGGCTCTAGGTCCACCGGTTTAGGCTATGCGTTGCCTGCCCGTCAGCCACGCATTGTATTTGTACCTAGTATTGAGCAGATCTGGTGGCCATATGTGGTCTTCATCAGCAGTTCCGCATCACAATATTATGCTTATCATGTGCATTTGCACGAGTTATTATGAAAAACACAAAAATCACTATAGGTCTGCCTATAATATTTGAAGAGTTCTCTCGATTTCTCCAGGATCCCATCATCAGATCCTGACCTGGTGTCAATGGGACCAATGGGAAGGTAAACCCTTTCAAACAAAAAAATAATTTTCCAAATCGGTCCACCCGTTTAGGCGCTATCGGGGACATACATAAAAAAAAACACAAACATCCTGACGAATTGTAAACCTCCTCCTTTGGGAAGTCGGTTAAAAAACAAAAGTAACATGCCCTTTTTTTTTGCGCTTTTTTATAGATCGGTACGGAACCCTTCGTGCGCGAGTCAGACCCGCAATTGGCCAGTATTTTTAAGTTTTTAACTTGATGAATTTATAGTTTCTCCTTTCAATTCAATTACACGCCCAATCGCTTAAGGACAGAAGAGTCCTTTGAACAATATTGACATTAAAATTATTAAGGGACAAATATTGACATTAAAATTAGTTTGACAGTGGGTGCCAAGACGTCAATTAATGTCTAATTTTTGACGTCTTGGTACCCACTGTCAAGCTAATTTTAATGTCAATATTTTTCCCTTTTCGGCCAGGAGAATGACAATGGTTTGACTCTGGGGGATCTGCCGTTTGTCAAGTCATGGATTGCACTGATTGCTTTGTGTAAATAAACGCCAAAATCAGACATCATTTCTGCGTCATCGCCGCAGATATGATATGGATGGCTATAGAGTAATTAAGGTTTTCTCACGATGTTTTCCACACTTCATGTTCGGGTGTAATGGTGTTAGTTTATCAACTCGTTTTTGAGCCAAAGGTTAAATTCAAGAACTAATTCAACTGCGGTTTTCAAAAACCTAGGTCCACAATGTGCACACAATACCACTACACTTTCAATCATAGCAACGCCGCTGGCCCAATGTTTAGTTTGCGAAGTTAAAATTGGTTTCAAACTGTTCGGAAATTCACTCAGCCTGATGATTGATTGATTTGTTGGGTCACAATAAAGGTATTCTACACCACAGAATAATTAATAATGCAAACAAATGTCTGGATATTACACTACATTACGATAAGCCGTATGATTGCCGTATAGTTGCTTTCCATATTCTGAATTTCTGACTTGTTGATAATATTGATCGCAGATATATGTTCTACTAAATTCACGCGAACTTGCGATAACCGCGAAGTTGCGTTCTTTTAGGACATTTTCTGACAACCAGCGCGTCAGGTATAACTGTACCTACCACCCCGTATGTAAAAAAAATGTGACGCTATAAGTGTGAGGGCGTATGTTTGAGGGTGTGTCTGCGTGTGTTAAACTGTTTCTTGTTCCGCCGTCTTTGTTCGAGGGCAAGTTCAAGTGAAGTTATGTACTCTGTGACAGACAGGTTTCGTAGTGATTTTCTAGTAAACAAGAAGTAGTTACCTAACGATAGACTAATTTAAGTGCCTTCAAGAACCTCAAGTCAGTCAAGGGCAATGACTTCTAAGTATACTCGTCAAGGGCGGGTCGATCGATCAACGTGCTTAAGGGGCAATCCATCTCGATGATGCTGTGCTCATATCCCGTTTGTGACGAATATTGACGGCTCACTAGGTTTAGAAAATATACGTATTTTTAGGGTTCCGTAGAGAGACAAGGAACCTTCATAGTTTCGTCAAGTCTCTCTGTCCGTCCGTCCGTCCGTCCTTATGTCACAGCAACGTTATTCCAAAACTATTAGGATTACACAGTTGAAACTTGGTACGTAGAAGTATTCTATGAACCGCTTTACGATTTTTATACAAAAACTGAAAAAAAATTAAAAAATTAAGGGGGGCTCCCCATACATGAAACTGAAACCAAAATATTTTTTTTCATCAAACCTATATGTATGGAGTGTCTATGTCTATAGATAGGTCTTCAAAAATGAAGTAGAGGTTCCTAACACCATTTTTCCTCAAAGTCAATCTATAAAGAGACAGACCCATCCAAAGTGGAAAAAAATGTGTCCCACCCCCTCTAACTTTTAAAGTAAGAGAGTGATAAATCTATAAAAAAAAAATTCGCGTGTAGCACCGTACACGTGTTAGAAGTAAAACTTCTGTAGCTAGATCATTAAGTGGTACCTATACTATACACCTATACCTACCTATACTAAAAGAGATTTAAATTTCCAATTTTGAGATCCAATCTCTGCTTCAAGTTACTTTTATGTTTCAGACGTCCGATTATTTGAAATTATTTTATACTTGTACTTACTTTTAATACGTCATGTCATTTATTTCCCACCATTCCTTATCTACAATTTGTCGCGCTCGTGGTGATATACTTAACTCATTCAATAGTGTCACTACTATTTGCATCTCGCTCAGATTATATACCATCTGACGACGTCACGTCTTAAAACCGTCTCGCTCAAATGTATACATTGCTTTGCTTGTCTCTGTGCCCAGTCCCTTTATTTAATTGATCCAGTACGTATTTTCAACTATTCCAAGTTAATGTGTACCTGCGGGGCTACCATAAGGCTTGCCACTCACCTCAGTCGCGCAGATAAATGACAAAGAAGATGGCTAAATCAATATATGGACTGGCCCAGACATGTACAAAGACTTCTCAACAGCCAATAGCATTTAAATATTCATTCATAAATTTAATTTACTGCGTCTGTATTTAGTTTGTAGAACTTGAAGAAAAAAAAATTAAATATAGGTAAATAAGAGTTGTTACTCAATACTCCGTGATTCCAATATGATTCCGTGACCTTTGCCGTCGCTAGAAATAAGCACCATTTTGCAATAACATGCAATATAACGCCATCTAGCCACTCCTCTGGAAACCTCCTGTTTTCAACAGTTTTGCTAGTTGGCAATTATGTTGCATGTTATTTTTAACGATGGCAAAAGTCACTAATCAATGGCGGAATCATAGAGTATGAAGTGACAACTCTTAATTATTTAATCATTTCCTTCAAGTTCTACAAACTAACTAAAGACGCAGTAATTTATGAGAGAATATTTAAATGCTATTAATTGGCTGTTGAGAAGTCTTTGTACATGTCTGGGGCAGTCATTTTGCCAAATTGCCAACTCCTTTCGCGTCTCAATGATGTTTCTCCATAAAATAGCGCGCATTCATTATGATATGACATTAAATTGTGACAAAATGCGTGGCTGGGGTGACTGGCGTGCCTTATGCTACCCCCGCTAACCTATACATACCTACTTTGCTAGGATTTTTTAGGGTTACTTCATCGCGAAGCGATGACGTAACTCTTATTTAATTTTCAACCGACTTCAAAAAAAGGAGGAGGTTCTCAATTCGACCCGTATGTTTTTTTTTTTTTTATTTTTTTTTTCTATGTTTGTTACGCGATTGCTCCGCCAATTATGAACCGATTTGAACAAATCTTTTTTCGGCGTATAGGTAATACCTCAAGGGTGGTCCCATTGACACCAGGTCAGGATCTGATGATGGGATCCTGGAGAAATCGAGAGAACTCTTCAAATGTTATAGGCAGACCTATAGTGATTTTTGTGTTTTTCATAATAACTCGTGCAAATGCACATGGTAAGCATAATATTGTGATGCGGAACTGCTGATGAAGACCACATATGGCCACCAGATCTGCTCAATACTAGGTACAAATACAATGCGTGGCTGACGGGCAGGCAACGCATAGCCTAAACCGGTGGACCTAGAGCCATGAAACTTTGTACAGGGGTTCCTTAGTCGCGTGGGGTAGCACTGATATAGCATTTGACAAAATTAATTCCCCAAGGGAGGGGGGGATAAGGGGTTACAGTTAGTATTAAACTCAATCTAATCAAATAGGGTTTGTGGAAGTCGGTTTTTTCTAAAGTTTACTTTTTGTTTCAATTATATTATATTCTTGACATTTCCTTAGTCCGCCATACGACATACCTCGATTTTGATATTTTACTTCAACATTATTGACTGGCATGAAGCATTAACTTTAAAATTACAAAAGCTTATTAAAATCAAAATCGTATAATTTCAACAGTTATAACAACAATTCAACTTTAAAATATGTATTACAAAAATTACATACAAACAAATAAGCGAAACAATAAGCCATTAAACTTATAGCTCTGTAAGCTGTAGACCTCGCTTTGGCCGTTTACTACAGATAAACATTAAATAGGTAGGTATAACACGTACTTAGTAGCTAAACTGCTAATTTGTGACTTGAACTGCACTATATAATAAAAAGTTGCTTTAGAACAGTTCTAGGTACCTACTTATTGTTTTCAAGAAGTCTTAATGCAGCCATCCATCACATCGGAATTTGCTTGAAAACTAAATATCACATTTGGATGATTCTAAGTGACTTTATGCGATTACTAGCTGCCTGTTGCGCGACTACGCAGCGCGTTTTAGGTACCTATTCCATAGTTACCGGCCACAAAACGATTCGTTCATCATTTTAGAAATCCATATCGACCCGTGTGACATTGATGAAACTGTTTTCTTACAAACTGTATGGATCGCATCGCACAACTGTCAAACATAAGTTCCGGTTCCAACAAAGAGGTTGAACGAAGTAGTTTTTGGTCACGTCACTGGTTTTGGCCTTTACCGGAAATCAAAAACTCGTGGAAGAATGCTTAAAATAATTTTTATTTGTTAACGTTTCATCAGGTTTTTCTCTCACTAATTAACATTCTTTATTGTACGAATGTATTATTATCTTATCTGATTAGTTAAAAACCGTATTGAAAATAGTTGCGGTTTTAAAAGTCTTCAGCCGACCCTGACGTCACCGATTCCAATTTCCGTTACATTTCTTAGCCACTCGTGATAGCACCCGGCTAGTAGTAATTGAAAAGCAAATATATGAATAACCCACAGTTGAGAGGTTAAATAAATTTTACCCCCGTGCCCCAAGAAGTTTTACTTCAAAAATATATGTTGTGTATCTCAATATAAACTTTCGATGAAAATTGGTTTGAACAAAATATAATTAGCAGTTTTTAAGATATAAAAAATTTATTAAAAACCGCATAGATAACTTTGTCATTCATACAAACACTATGAAAAACAAAGTTACAACACAAACATCCAGTCTTATAATTACTTGCTCCTACGGAACCCTTCATGTGCGAGTCCGACTCGCACTTGGCAACTTTTTTCAAATACATATTAATCAGGAAAGAACCAACACAACGACTAACGTAACAAGCTTCACGGTACGCCTTTCCTTTCTGCCAGTTATTCAATACTCCATGTTGCGTGAAGGGGGACTAGCCCATCGCTGCAGCTATAGAACAATGAAGGTTTCCTTACGATGTTTTCCGTCACACTTAGAACGTCCGTATAATGTACCCTCATTGATAAATAGTCGGCACCGTGATGTGAATCTTACAGGGAGCACTTATCCAGTGGAGAGCGCAGAGATACAATTTACTTTGAAACACAACTCATCAATTTACGGGCGGCGGGGGACGAGGTAAGAGAGCTGCGATTGGTCAGCCGCTGCGAAACTGTCTGGCGGCCCGTTATCGTATACATAGGATGCTATGTTGAATACAACAAACGTTTGGCGAGCCGCATTCCCCCGCAGGCGTAGTTAATTTTTATAAATAGTATCTGGAATCTTACTAGACCACGGAGACCTAAACCGATTAAAAATACTGATTGGAAATTGATGGTACAATGATAACTTGTCAGGTTCCTATGGTATTGGAGCTGGGCGAAAAGGGGCGTGGCTCTGTGACGTCATGTGAGGATTATAAATATATTTTTACAATATTTTTAAGACTAATTAAAAAAAACAGTTATGCTCAATATTATGATTATGACCGATTGGCATGTCGTCAAAGCCTCTAGAGTACTTACCGAAGTCCTAAAAATCTCAAATGTGCACATCTTTGCACCCATATCCCATATAAACTTTGAAATCCGCAACTTTAACCCCCTAACCCCCTAAATCTGGGGTGCAAAGTTTGTATGAAAAACTGAATATTGTTGTTCGAAACCCTCTCAACGCGAGTCCTACTCGCACTTGGCAGCTTATTTTTATTTGTCAACATCACATTGTTTCCAGTCACTATTTCTATAGTCTTTGGTTATTTCGTTCGAATTTTCCTGAGGTTTTTTCTTCGGAAATATTTTCCGATATCTGTAAAACTGTTTATAAAAGAACAAAAATTCTTACAGTATCAACCTTGAAAAAAAAACATCTATCATACATATATGACTTTTCTTGTGAATAAACGTCACAAATTCTTCGAGATATTCAATATTTTTTTTAAATGTCTTATGACAATCAATTTAAATCGTTCAGATATTAGGCGCACAATCGAAATAAACATAATTTTCTGTTTAAAAGTATATTCATAACGAATAGCTGAGGCCTTTATATTAGGTAGATAGGCAATCGAGTAGCAACAGCAAGTAAACATAATCTACAGATTGCGGTTTCGAGCTCGTAGCGAACTAATATCGATATAAACCAATATCAAACATTCAACAAGAGATCATCAGCTCGTCTTGCTATGAACTAAACTAATATGCAGATTGTGATGGTAAGAGTTGTCCTATACTTAACACTAAGGAAAAGATCTCCACCAACTGATGACACAATGAGAAGAAAATATAAATTTTTAGGGTTCAGTTCAGTTCAGTTCAAAATTTTTATTGACCATAAAATCATACATATTACTTAGTCAACGTCAATATAATATTAATATTTTTACATACTACCGCCCGTTCGGAAGTTGTGGGCTTAGGGATGGAGCAAAGAAGGGCAAGAAACCTCCCCCGTACCTCATTTGAAATATCAGAGCCTTAAAAATACAATGTTATGTATTTCTACTTAAGTCTAAGGAAATACACCGAGGAGAGACGTACTGACTCAGTCCATCGCCCCTCTTTGGATTTCTGTGCGCTGAGATGGTAAAGACCATGCAGTTTTGTCATCTAAATATTCTTTTACACTGTATTATGACTTCTTCAATAGGCCGTTTTTGACATAGTTTTTGAACCTCCTTTCTGGTAGGTCCGTTGCTTCATTAGGTATTTTATTATAAAAACTAACACATACTCCCATAAAAGAGTGAGCAACCTTACTGAGTCTGAACGCGGGCATAGAAATCTTATTTCTATTTCTAGTGCTAATACTATGATTATGACCTAAAGTCTTAAATAAACCTGTTAATGTTTTTTCTGGTGTACATGATATTTTCATAAATATTGTATTGACGGGTAACAGTAAGTATATTGATATTTTTGAATTTGTCCCTTAGTGATTGCCTAGCATCTAGTTGATAGATAGCCCGAATGGCCCTTTTTTCTAAGACAAATATTGTGTTTATATCTGCCTCTCTCCCCCAAAGCAGTATTCCGTAAGACATAATACTATGGAAATAACTAAAGTAAACCAATCTAGCAGTTCCTACATCTGTGATGTGTCTGATTTGCCTGACCGCATAAGCAGCTGAGCTAAGTCTTCGTGAGAGACTAGTTACGTTACGTTCCGATCCTTAAAAGGAAAAAAGGAACTTGTAGGATCATTTCCTTTTACTTCTGTCAGTCAGTCCGTCTGTATATCATGCATAACAGGTCCGTTTATCAGGGACCACAGACCGCACTTGACCATTTTTAGGGTTCCGTACCCGAAGGGTGCCAAACGGGACCCTATTACTGAGACTTCGCTGTCCGTCTGTCCGTCCGTCCGTCCGTCCGTCCGTCCGTCCGTCCGTCTGTCACCAGGCTGTATCTCATGAACCGTGGTAGCTAGATAGTTGAAATTTTCACAGATGATGTATTTCTGTTGCCGCTATAACAACAAATACTAAAAATTAAAAGAAATTTAATATTAAGGGGGGCTCCCATACAACAAAAGTGATTTTTTTGTTTTTGCTCGATATTGATAATGGTAGCAGGTAGACGCTTAAAATGTTCACAATATATTGAGTATATTATTTACTTAAAAAATAAATAATTAAATTAAAATTAAATTAATATTTAGGGGGCCTCCCATACATTTTTTTTGCGGTTTTTTATAGATAATGGCACGGAACCCTTCGTGCGCGAGTCCGACTCGCACTTGGCCGGTTATTATTTATTACACATTTCGCAAATTCTCTGATTGTGAATACTGCTGACTCTTATTCTACGTCGCAGTGCTAATAAAATTTTATTTCCGTTAGTATTCCTACTCTGGACGAGTACAGATAAAAGATTTTGTGCAGTCCCGTGAATACTTTCCAGTACAAGATGTTTAAACTTGGACAATCGAGTTATCGACTTTGCATTTTGCTCGTTTAAAATCGGTTTTCTCTCGGGGAAATTCAGCGAATTTGAAAATGAGATGCAAAGGCAAACGCATAAAAATCCATACAATACAGGCAGATCTAACAGTATGGGATAACTCAACAAGCTAAAAACAAAAAATATGCAAATGTCGTCTATATTCACGAAAACAAGTACACAATATAAATATAGATCCTAACAGTAAGAATTTATCTCGTGACAATGACGGTCACGGAAAGATAAAAAACGTTATTTTGTTTACCTGGATGATTTAAGGTCATCTAGGTAAAACTTAATAAACACAGTTTTTATCATTTAGAATCCTAACTATTGATCCGATTCCTGATTCCCAAAAAAATGGACCAACCTTCTTGGTGACTCTTTAAAATATACAAAAACAAATACAACAGAATTCAGAATTTTTCTGCCTGCCTTGAATTTTGTTGTCGGTTCAAAAGGTTGTGAAGACACTTTCATCTCAATTACTATGGCTACGAGCTAGCCATTTGTCACGCAAACTGGTTTGTTGATGGCAGGGTCAACGTGGGCGCAACCAGAGTCTCTGCCTGTATGTGAACAGGCGTAAGGCGGGATGGCTAAGTTTCTCGGTTTGTTTTTGTATTGTAACTTGTCCTGTTTTTAACCTCTAAATAAATAAATACATCTCCGTCAGGAGACGGAGATGTATTTATACCTACCATGGTTTACTACCTTTTTATACCTACCTAATATGGTTTTCTGGAAGAAATCTGTTATTAGAGCTCGCCTTTGTACATAAGTTTTCTATCTTAAGCAATTTTTACTGTCATGTGAGTACAAAAAAGAAATTAAGAATTACGAAATATATAAAAATAAGTCTATAAACCTAAAACTTGATAATTATCTAACAAAGCACAACAGAAGAAAGAGCATCAACAATGAGTGTCTATATTCCTAATTATAAAATATCCAGCTGTAACAACAATAAACAACAAGACGTGAATGCTTTTATTTAAAGTTAAACTGTTTTCCCTGAAAATTTCCCATTACGGGCCAGGGTCAGAAGTTTCGAGGGTTGCACACAAATTACCAGAGAGTTCCAGCGGCGGTTCTTTACAAACGGAGATAAAGTTTTTTCTGTATATTTATTTTTTACTGTGTTTTATTTTAATTCTATCTTAATTAGGGATCAAAAGTTAGCAAAGATGGTCTCTCGAATGTACTTATATAATATCGGCGGCCGATCGTAGAATCGGGCACATCATGATTTGCCTCGCCATTTCATGATATGCCCAAGCCATTACTGGGCATATCATGATATGGCGGGTTTTAACGAAAACATGCATTTTTATTCAGCACTACGTGATGTTTTTGTGTTATATAATTACAGGGACAGAAAAGGGTGTACAAGCCGAGAGAGGGTTGTTAGGGACAATCATTCTGAACAACGTTCACTACGGGACCGACTTGATCAGATCAACTTAATTTTTTCCTCCACCATACAGATCAGCTGAGCGCTAGGCCCGAAATGTACTGAGTTAATAAAAATAAAGTTGCTCTGATCAAGTCAGTCCCATAGTGAAAGTTGTTCAGAATGATGTCCCTAACAACCCTCTTTGGGCTTGTACACCCCTTTCTGTTACACACTGTATGTCAAACGAACACGAAGACTATTCGGGGGTTTCGCTGCCCTCCCCCTTTAGTCTTCACCTAAGCTACCGCAGTGTTTCCCGAGATTTGATCGTATCATGGTATTTCACGTTTGGGCACATTACGATGTGCCCAATTCTACGATCGGCCACCGACATATAATTACCTCAATTTACATACATTGACGACATACCCTATATTTACATGACTACCCAATCCGCACATTTTTGTTCATCTAATCAAATATTCAAAGTTGAAACCGTAAGAGCAAACGTGCTCTGTATATGTTATCATATCATACACTGTAGGCTTACAATTTCACAGTGCCACCAACTTGGCCGATAGCAGTCGCTAGTGTCAATAGTAGTCTTCATAAAGAGCGGGTGTAATAGAAGGGTGTAGTCATATTTTGGGGGTTGTTAGGGAGACCGTTCTGGACAACTTTTACTATGAAACCGATTTGATCAGAGCAACTTTATTTTTACTGCTCCATATGATTTGGTCCGGGCGGTCAGCTGATTTGTATAGAGAAGTGAAAATTAAAGTTGCTCTGATCAAATCGGTTTCATAATGAAAGTTGCTCTGAATGATGTTCCTAACAACCCCCTTTAATATGACTACACCTTTCTGTTACACCCTGTATAATTATGTATTCTCTGATGGCGGATGACAAGTCCGTAGTACCAATTTTTCCCACCCGAACAGCTAAGTTTGTGGCTCTGTACAATCTTTCCCAGAGCTTTCCCACGATCTTTTGGCGTGCGGTGACATTTGATGACCAATGAGGAGTGAACGATCTGTGTTTATGACAGGTTCCTTGCATTATGTTGCGTAGAGCTAGCGCCCTCCTGTAAACGTCACTCATCAGCCGAAAATTCGTTGGAAGACTGTGTGACTGAAATGAGTTTTGTTCATCTGAGGTTGGAGTGGAAGTCACTTTAAAGAGGTTTTCGGTTTTCCAGACCGACCTTGACCAAGCTGTCAGATGTAAACATACAGCTTTCCAACAATATTTTGGCACGCGGTGATAGTTGAACGCTCAATGACAGGTTAGTTGCGTTGCTGCGTAGAACTAACGTCCCCTGTAAACGTCGGAAAAAGGCTTAACTCAGCCACACCGCGCGCACGGGAAATGCAAAATACACTTTCTGTGAGTGAATCACATTCGTTATGCCAGTCACACAAACTCCGGCCATCTTGATTCAACAAAAATATCTTCTAAAAGCTTTATGTTATTCATTCATTATACATAGGTAAATTCACGTATCTCGACTGTATACATATATACCTGAAATGGGGTAGAAGCTGCAAGATCAACATATCAGGGGCCCGGGTCTGCTTGCTAAAGAGCTTATTACATTACGCTGTCGGCAGGGCACGATTTGTATAGACGTCTCACTCATGATAGAACGACTAGAAAGAGACAGTGAGTCAGACAGGGCCCTGCCGACAGCGAAGTCTAATAGGCCCGTATCTGACAATGACGCACCTACGACACTAAATTATCTTGTCTTTGTCTCAGAGATTTAAAAACCATGTAGTCCTCATTGTTAACCATTAAAGAAATTCATTCAATTCATTCCACGTTGCAGGTACATTTTAATCAAAATAAATAAGATTTCGGTATAATCCTAATAGGTATTAGATATCCACGATGTTGCGGAACCAATCAATAAATCCACGGTAAAGCAACCACAATTCTGATTGACATGATTCAAAACTCCGGAAATCCGCATCACGTCAAACGTAGGAAGTCGAACGCTTTACGTGTCAACGTAAAACGCGGATCATGGCAACCCTACTCGCGTGTCTTATAGTCTTGAGCGTCTTGAGGCGAGGCGTTGACGCCGCCGCCTGATGGAATACCCTTTTTGATGGAATATATGCCAGTGTTACATTTTACGCACGAAAGAGTAACTTTTACTCGAGAGTATCTTTCAGACTTAGGCTAAGGACTCACGAAGCGGTTTTCACCCGCGCCCGCCGCGGTGGCGGAATGGAGTTTTATTTTCAAAACCCACGAGACCGGAGTTTTGTGCGGTTACGCAGCTGTCGCGGTTGCGATTATCGCTCGCAAACTTGGCGGTTGCAAGACGGGCGGTACGATCAGCTGCCCACTGCGGTCGCCCGCCAACCAATCGCAGAGCGCGCGGGTGCAACCCGCTGCGGCTGCGGGACCGCGACCCGCGCCCGCCCCGCCCCGGTACAAGATGACCGCCGGTGCAGCGGGACCAACAAACAGTCGCACACGCCGCGGGCGTAAAACGCGTCGTGAAATTAATGTGCTTTAATTTTTTATCTGTATTCTACAAAGGCTGCGGGCCCGCAACCGCGGCGGGCGCGGGTGAAAACCGCTTCGTGAGTCCTTAGCCTAAGGATGGATTTTATCAACAAAAAGTTATACGAGAATAACTATTTCGGGGATAATTTGCATGATAATGACAGTTCAAAATGGGGTGATCCGATGGTATCTATGAAAAAGTCTTGGAGGATCTTTCCTACGGAAACCGTGTTGCTCGAAGGAAAAAGTAGAAGATACTCTCGAGTAAAAGTTACTCTTTCGTTCGTAAAATCCAGCCTAAATGTAGCCAAAACTCTATAATTAAGCCTCCGCTGTCCATCTGTTCGTTAGCGGGCTGTTTTATTCTACAATAAAAATTCACAGAATGCGTATAATCTCTGTGAATACACGTAAGTGTTATAGCGGCAACAGAAATACATCATCTGTGAAAATTACAACTGTCTAGCTACCACGGTTCATGAGATACAGCCTGATGACAGACATGCGGACGGACAGACGGACAGCGGAGCCTACTAATAGGGTCCCGTTTGGCACCCTTTGGGTACGGAACCCTAAATTATTGTATAGACATCATGATAAGCATATCTCTATGTAGGTACCAATTTAGGCTATGCATAACATAATATATGATCGTGTAATTACTAATATTATCAATAAATGATGTCTATGTCTATGTCTAAATAGCGAACATGTTAAGCCACAAGAATGTTCAGCAAAATATCAGGAACCAGGCCAAAAAAATGAAAACAGTTTCCGGTTTTTTCCCTTTGAAGCTTTTAACGATCCAACCGGGCCGCCACCGGGGCCGGGCTGCTGCTGGCGAGGGAAACTCGTTGTAGTAGCATGGTAACGTGACATGCCGGGGGAAGTGAGTGACAAAGCTATACATACAAAGCGACCCTCACTTCATATTCATATTTGTTTATTGCACTCCATAAAAACAATAAGGTCTTAAGAAATAGTGGTAAGTAGATCATTATGGACCCTGTTGGCCACAAGCAATATTCTATCTAATATAATTATTATATCTAATTTACTACTACTTACTGTATTTTATTACACAATAAGAACAAATTATATGTCACATTTGGCCAAATTAAATTGTATGGTAGGAACATTATATTTTTTAAATAAAACAGTAATTATATTATAAAAAAGGAACATTTGGATGTTTAGGTATAATTTATGCTATAATAGCAATTGGATAGTAAGCATTATTATTATTATTTATTATAAAAATTATAGTCAATATAGTTAATTATACTTTATCATCCAGATATTCGTTTGGACTCCAAGAAGTGTTTTAATAGTTTTTTAAATGCCATAACATACTTGACATAACATACTTCCCTACGATATTACTGTTTCTTTTTGGAGACCAAAAAGGACCAGTTAGTACAGAGCCGGTCTGTTTTTAGAACTGGCGAATTTGATGTGTACAGTCGCAATTAGCCAACATCCAGTGTACAAAATAAAACCGGCCAAGGCGAGTCGGACTCGCGCACGCAGTGTTCCGAACCATTGTCTTTAAAAACACAAATAAATATGTCTGTTGTATGGGAGCTCCTTTAATATTTTTTATATTCTGTTTTTTTAGTATTTGTTGTTAAAGCGGCAACAGAAATACATTGTTTGTGAAAATTTCAACTGTGTAGCTATCACGGGTCATGAGATACAGCCTGGTGACAGACGGACATACAGACAGTCAGTCAGACAGACGGACAGCGGAGGCTTAGTAACAGGATCCCGTTTGGCACCCTTCGGGTACGGAACCCTAAAAAACCACTGCAGCGGTGTAACACAAACACTGACTGATTTTGTTACAACATTGAACACATTTTGCCCTTTTCACTAACTTGGAGTCAGCAGAGCGTTAAAGGAGTCAAAGTCAAAGTCAAAGTATTTTTTTTTTATTGACCATAAAATCATATAGATTGCTTAGTCAACTTCAATATAATATTAATAATTTTGTATACTACCACCCCCGTTCGGAAGTTGTGGGCTAAGGGATGTAGCAAAGAAGGGCAAGAAACTCCCCCGTACCTTTATTAAAATATGTGAGGGCCTTAAAAATACAATTATATGTAAGTATTTCTACTCAAGTCTAAGGAAATGCACCGAAGAGACACGTACTGACTCAGTCCATCGCCCTCTTTGGATTTCTGTGCGCCGAGATGGTAAAGACCACGCAGTTTTGTCATCTAAATATTCTTTTACACTGTAATAATAATAAGACTTCTATAAATAGACCGTTTTTGACATAGTTTTTGAACCTCCTTTCTGGTAGGTCCGTTGCTTCGTTAGGTATTTTATTATAAAAACTAACACACACTCCCTTATAAGAATTAGCAACCTTACTGAGTCTGAAAGATACATATGCTGTTGTATTTGAATTAATGATAGTTTTATCGGCAAAGTATGAAAACTCGTCATTCTATACAATGCCTAGTTATTGTTTAGTACTGCGAAGACATGCCGTTTACATTACATAACCAAGAATTTGATACTAATCAATTATAGCCAAAGGAAATATTGAAAGAAAAAGCAATTATACTCCGCATGCAATTAATTGTTGCTCCGTGGAGTCATCAATCTCCTCTCGTCCTTCAACTTGTTTAGAGTTATTAAAATTCATCTTTCTTCAACGTTTGCTTACCCGATTCGCTTTTGGATATTTAATCTCTCGCTTACGCGATTCAAAAGGAACCTTCATTGTGTTTTTGTTGATATGCTTTGTTTGCAGGGTCCGTGTCAATATGATATTATGTTAATTTAATTAGTAGTATCTCAGTAATAGCTTCGTTAAATATAATATTTCTTGTGAACTGAGTTAAGTCGTGACTCGTAATGTTGTGTCAACCTTCATTACGCCATGGTTGAGGCGATGAGCTAGCTCCCTACCGCCTTGTATGAGACAAGGCTTGACGCTAAGATAATGTTATGTGTGTTTATCGCAAAAGAAAACAATCACATTTATATTTATTTATTTAATCGTATGGCTCTAGTGAATAGGCTACAGGGGAATATTTAATGAACTAATTAAGCCAGTTGGCTGCGTCAAACAGATCTCGGGGGGGTCCACTGTAAGATGTCAAAGGGCAGCGCTGAACGATGTGCTCCATGGTCTGTATTTCCACCCCACACTCACACATAGCACTATCTCTCCAACCCCACTTGTGTCGGAAGTAGTTGCACCGACCGTGCCCAGTCCGGAGTCTGTCCGTACATTTATATTAACTGACATGAATCCCCAATACATAATTACTGTAAAAAGTATTACTAATAAAATTATTTATCTCAATCTCAAAGGATTCCGTGAAGGAATTTATAAATAATAAACAGCATCTATCATTTGCCATGCAAAGTGACAAAAGCAAAGTGGCGTCCACTTAACATTTTGAAACATTATCTTATGTGTAATTCTAAAAGTCAAATATTGCTTATGAATGTTGTGTTCATAATATTTGTAAGAACCTAACCAAGTAAACGTCAATGATGGTATGTTATCTTATATGTTATCCTAACAAACTAGGAACATTGATAAAACATTACGATTCCCGGTGAAGCAACGTTACGCGATGTTGTTTTTAAATTTTATATCAACACAGGAAATGCGAGGCCTATGTGTTCTTAATCAATGGTCAGGTATGAGTGACGACGCGACAACGGGATGGGAATGACAATGGCACAGCTGCGTCTACATTTTGTTAAGTACCAAATTATAGTAGTTTATGAAACTGTTGCATAATACCTAGTTATGTGCAGTTTCATACACTACTTTATCTACTCTCATACTTATGTGTCTCTCCTACAAAAATCTAGGAAAAACACAACAATATTTCCACATAAATCAGTCAGTTCTCAAACACAACAAAACGTGGTCACGTCACGTTGACGCTGTTGACGTTTTGTTGCCGCCAAAACCCAGCATATCACAGCGCATGCGCGGAGCATGGGCCACAGCTCAGAACAATAGGGCCACAGTATCAAACCTCTTAGATCAATGAACCTCTTAGTTTAAATCTTCCTGCCTCCAAGTACTTATCAAACCATAGATAATAATATATTAGGCAAGGAGAAAGGAGGATGCAAACTCTTTGTATCAAACACTGAGTGGCTGTTTGGTTGTCATCTATAGTAAAATAAAAACTCTCCAACGATATAGACTATCAAACACCTTGGCTGTATGGTTTCAGGACCCTTGCCTTTCCCAAAAAAAGTAGAACTGTATCGTTATGGAAAAAAAGTTTAATGATAACATTAGTTTTGTTCGAGAAGTATTGTTATTATTAAAAAAAATGATTACTGTATTGCGTTTATAAAGTACGTCATTATGAATTCAATTTCAAGTTTGTAATTCAAACTTTATGACATGAGAGTAGATATAATAACGTTACCTACGGTATGTTGTACGGTATCTTACTCGGATCCGGGTAAAGGCCTATGCCCCTCGGTGGGGACATTAATGGGCTACATTTACATTTTTTACGGTATGTAAGTAGCGCGTTACTTTTGCGTTAGTTTTGGCCCTACGCGTTCGTTTACAATATGTGTTTTGAAATACTTTAAAGTTCCTGTACTGATCTGACATCTAGACATTTCTATCGATCTATCAATCCCTGTCTTGTGTTCTCAAGGATGTTAACTTTACCATCGCATAGGTATTTTGTCGCAACTACATTTTTGTGTTGCGAAAAGTCAGCTAGGCGCGAATCTTGAAAAGACGCGAAAAAATGCGCTGTGAACCCAAACCGCGCGTAACGTAGCCGTAGCGTGCTACGGCCGGGCGCTTAATGCGATTTATTTATTGGTGTCAGGAGCTATCGTTAATTTAATTGGGGAAATTTAATTTTGTAAGGGATTATAATTAAAAAAAAACAATTTATTACAGTACTCTGAAAACATCACAAAACTTGTAGCAAAACTCCTTCAGTTCCCGCCAGTAGTCCGCGGAGCGCGCTCGAGAGCGGGCGTGCCGCCCGTTACCATGAGGACACTCATCCTCGTTTACTTCGCGACGTTAGTGCGGTGTGAGTACAGAGGTGAAGTGAAGCACCGGCATGGCAAGGCGCTGATACGTCATGGCAGGTCCAGGGTGCATCTGACGAGGTTGCATTTGAGGAAGGAGGACCGGATAAGGGATCTGATCTCTCAGGATATTGAGGCGGAGAGGAGTAATGAGTTGGGTGAGTTTTGGAGTGAAATAGAAGTGTTTACACAAGATTAAAACATAATACTACTACAGTGGAAAAGCTTTGTCCATCACGGTAAATACCTAGGAAGTTCTAAATTATAAATAAACCAAAACTTTTTTTTTCCATGGACAACTTGAATCTTCCATTTACTTTATCAGAATTTAGCATCTGTAGCCCTTTTCATCAATTAGCGTTTTGTCACATCTTAAAAAGAGCTTGCCGTGTGTAACGCGGCAGAAAAGGCACAAAAATGTGTTTAAATGGGTCAATCAACTGCTACTGTTTCCCGTGTGTTTCCCTGATATATTTTTTTAATTATGGATTAGACAACTGAACTTTTAAAGATGAGTAGTACAGCATAAATTAATTTACCTTGTAGTATTTTGTCAAACAATTGTCACTCTTACTATGTATAAAAATTTCAAGATGCGGACAAAAAAAAGTTAATTGACCCAAATATGGAAATTAGCATCATTTCATCATCTCTCATTAGTAAATCATAGGTAGGTAATAATATTACAACCAAAATCAATAAGTGACAGATATATTTTATTTATTACCCCAACCAACAACGAGAAAAGAAAGATCGTACTTTTGGATGAATTTAAACTCAAAACTTAATTACCTACACCCTACGTTTCTCTTGTCAACTTCCAGCCTTAGACTATTTACTCTATAATATGTTTGTATATAATCTAAGCTTCCAACTAATTGTATTTTCAGTAATGAGTCCCAGAGATTAGACTTGCTGAAAGGAATTACCTACGGAGAGTGCTAGAAACTATAAATTAGATGATAAAATAAAGTACCTACAGTAAAAAATGATAACAACAAAAACATAAAGTGAGCTTCAGTTGCTCTTTAACCTCGTAAGGCCCAAGCTATTTAAATTAAAATTGACGATAGGTACGGGGGAACTTTTTGCTCTTCTTTGCTGCATCCCTAAGCCCACAACTTTCGAACGGGCAGTAGTATACAAAAATATTAATATTACATCGGCGTTGACTAAGCAATCTGTATGATTTTATGGTCAATATATTTATTTTACTTTTTGTTCGCTGTGTGCACGTGAAATCCGGCACGAAGGACATAAAAATCTTCTCTGAGAGACACGAAAAGTTCAAAAGAAACAAACTAATAGAAGAAATTCTAGGAACTGGCAGATTATTCACTAGATTTATATTAAATAGGTAAGTGTTTACATGATGAAAAACTAATAAAATGAAAAGTAAAACGAGTAGGTAATAGTACTTAAGTAAATACTCATTCATATTGTACTCATTCATAAATACAGTAACAACTAGGAGTTATATTGGTGCCTCATCATCATCATCCTCAGCCCACATCGACCCACTACTGCCTCTTCTGTATCTATAGCGCCAATCTTCCCGGTCCTGTGCCAATCACACCCAGTGGCTTCTGGTTCGACAGTAAAGTGTAGTACAGAACTACTGACTGAAGGTTTTGGAATTTAAGAGCCCTCTGTTGGATTTTGAAGAATTAACCATCTATAAAAAAATTACATTTACCCGTACATTCCGATGTATGTATATGTTAAGCTCCGCAGAATGATAATGTGCGCAACGTCAAACTTTGACAGTCTTCCTGACGTCGAGACACCTGAAAGTTACAGTTGTATTCAGATTAGTCATCGAATTAAATTAGCGATCCTTAATTCCAGTACGACACCAGTAGGAAGTAGGTCATCAGGAGAGGGTAGAATACCAATAGATAGTTAGCGATATTACCATCCTATATCCATGTTCCATTGTGCTACAATACAATACGTTCCAAGTCCATGAGTAGAATTGCCGCCCAATGCTTATAATGTAGGTATTAGTCGTAACGTAATACCGCATAGTCAACTATTTGCTTACCTAATAGCCAAATGTAACTAAAGAGAAATTGTATGCCGTGGAGTTTAGTGTATTTAGTTTAGACATAGAGAGAGACATCAAAAGAATGGTCCACCCAGACAGCATATAGACTGTCTATCTGTCATTCAGAAAATAACAGAGCGTTGTCGTCAGCATAAAAAAACGGCCTCATTTTGAGCAGCACCCTCTTTATTCAACCGAGTTCAGAAGTTGCTAAGAAATACTGAAGTCCAGAAATTTAGCGCTTTAATTTTAAATATGGCTCCGCTATTATATTTTAATCGGAACGCTGCTGGAACCCTCGTGTGATCCTTTATGATCGCGAATATTTTCTTGAAACTCGACGTTGTATACTGAAACTTCATGTTAATGAAAGGAGTTTGCTTTTACTTGTGAGTTGGTGTTCATGAGCTCGTAGGATCGAACGCGCAGCATGACTGAGTCGTCAAAGGCCAATGCAAGTTTTGCCATACATAGCTTGCAACCGCAACCAATTATTATCACTAAAACTGGTAACGCCTGGCAAAAAAATAGCTCGGTTACGGTTATAGTGCTGGTTCTTTTTATTGCTATTGATTTCTCGTGTTGACCTCTAACATATTACTTAGTTTTCGTTTCTGGCGAAAGGAAAAAGTAAAGCATACTAATTAGGTTGCATTGGCCTTTGACGGACACTCAAGGATATGCTGCCACTGACTTCCGCTCGGGAAATAACGTTGGTACAGTCCAGTTTTTTTTTAATGTGCAAAATATTTATTTAACTATTTATATACAATTAACTTACTACTAAAACAATTAGATATATTAGAAATAATAATAATAGAATTCTATATGACTCAAGCGTGCGCAAATAACAATGGCTCGCGATTTTCAACCGTAGGACTTGGTGATAAAGTTCATACCTTTGAAAAATCAGAACAAAGGAACCGGTCCTTTTAGGGACTTTGGACGCTTTAACCAGAAAATGTACACAGTATATTTTTTAAAAGATTTCAAAATCCAAGTTAACTTGACTGCGTAGAAACTGGTTATATCTAATATGTAGATCATAATATAGTATAGGGCAACGATGAGCTGGAACAAATATACGCAAAGAAAAGATGAAGCTAGAAACGCTAGGTACCTACAAGGAAAGTAATAGCGCTTTGTTATCTTAAGCAAAAGATGTGTACATACAGGGTGACATTTAATTAGCTGACCATATTTTGGGGAATGATAGCCCATCATTATGAACAACTTTCCCCAAGAAACATATAGTCGCAAATGAAAAAAAAATTTCGTCCCCCAGTACATTGCCTCGATCAGCTGATTTCAAGTTACTATGATATGGGAGACCCAAAATTTATTTTCGTTTGTTATCATATTATGTTCCATAGGGAAAGTGTTCATAATGATGGGTACTATCATTCCCCAAAATATGGTCAGCTAATCAGTTGCGCGCGAGATAGTTACGCGGTCGCACGCATTCTTTGTTGTATGTTGTGTAAATTTTGAGGTCGTTCGTTTGATATCGTTTGGGACTTCGCAGTTGTTTGTGAGTTACGATGTCGGAAGGTGTTGATGAAGATCCCGATGGTAGTGGTGGGTTGTTGACAGACAAAAACTCGGACGTTACGTTTCCTCAACAGCAAGAGGATTTTGAGTGGGACAATTCTCAAGATTCTTTAATTCTACCCCCAAATAGGCCCGAGAAAAGGTCGAGAAATTCCGACGAGTCGTCGGAAGATAAAGATGGCGAGTTTACTATGGTGATAACTAGGAAAGCTAAACGCTTTATCCGGAGTATGTCGGAAGTTAAAAAAAAACAAAATGAAGAAATTATTCCGCAGGAGTCTGTCAGCCAAGGATATGAAGTGTGTATGATTTCAGAACAATCTTTGCCTAAGCAATTTAAAATGGCAAAATTATTAAGAGAGCTAAACATTACCGATGTCCAGAAAATTAAATACAAATCGCCATACAAGGCATTTATACTCTTTGAAAAGAGAGAGGATGCGGAGAAAATGATTAAGTGCACAAAACTTGAGGAGTTGAAATATAGATGCAATATGGCACTGGAGTTGAGTTGCTGTTACGGTATAGTGAAGCAAATTGAACTAGATATTGAAGACAAAGAAATTCAGGAATCATTCAGCTGTGATTTCGATATAATTTCTATAAGAAGGTTAAAACGTTTGACAGAAGAAGGAAAGTGGGCAGACTCTGAGACGGTACGTTTTTGCTTCAAAAGTACTACTTTACCTCAATACGTTACAGCTTTTGGATGCAGGTTCAAAGTCGAGCCGTATATCTTCCCAGTGTCTCAATGTTCCGGATGTTGGAGTTTTGGCCACT
Source organism: Argyresthia albistria (assembly GCA_963457715.1). NCBI lineage: Eukaryota > Metazoa > Arthropoda > Insecta > Lepidoptera > Argyresthiidae > Argyresthia > Argyresthia albistria. The sequence goes on from OY735252.1 coordinate 13,912,722, forward strand.
CTTTGAGCAAATGCCCTACAAAGAAGATTATTTGCCCTAAATGCGGCAAGGGTCATCCTAACTGTGATACAAAAGCATATATATGCATTAACTGCAAAAATGAACACATGGCGTTTGACAAATCATGTCCTTTGTATGCAAAAGAACGCGATATTCGCAAAATAATGTCCGAAGAATGTGAAACCTATAAAAAGGCCCTGCAAGTATACTTGACTAGACGCAAAGAATATAAGAATGATCTGTGTGCTTTAGTTGAAGGAGAACCTCTAAAAATTTCTTACGGCAGCAAAGAGAATGGCTCCACAAAGAGATTGTATCGTGACGTTGTATTGACTAGAAACTCCTATGCACCCTTGGAACCTACAAATGATGATGATCAGTATGAAGACGAGAGTTCTCCACAGGAAGAAAACTATATGGAGGTGACAGAAGATGACAGGAAAAGTGTTAAACGAGTGAAGGAGAAAAGAAAAAGTAAAGAAAAAAATGACGAGTATCAATTCATAGAATCTGAAAAGCAGAATGAGCAAGATATAAGAGAACAGGAAACCAAAGAAAAGGAAAAAAAGAAGAAAATATCATTCGACAACAGTTTTAGTCTTTTAGAAAAGTTGCTTGAAACATGCTGGGCCGAAGGACATTGGTTTGAAAAATTTAGCAAATTACTAAAGTGGTTGTTCAATGAATTAGTTAAATTTTTGAAGACAATTACAACAGAGGGAAGTTTGATCAGCAAAATCCTAGGTAACTTATTTAATGGATAGATCACATAATACAAGAAATTTTGATGTTAAAATTGTGCAGTGGAATGCCCAAAGCTTAAAACCTAAAAATAATGACTTCGAAGCCTTACTTTGCAGGGAAAAAATTCATATTGCTATAATATCAGAAACTTGGCTTGACCCAGAGACAGTTTTGAACCTATCCAACTACCAAATTTTCAGAAAAGATAGGGCAGATGCATATGGTGGTGTTGCAATAATTGTTCATAGGTCTATTAAAATTCAAGTTTACCCTACAGTATGTAGAAATATTGGTATAGAATTACTTTATTTGAGACTTATGAATTGTAGGAAATTAGAACATATCATTGCTGTTTATATACCGTCTTCATCATCTATTGGACGTGTTCAAACCTGTCAAGCTGATTGGGATCAATTGTTTTCTATTGTAAAGGGAAGATGTCTAATAGCAGGAGATTTTAATGCACATCATACATCATGGTCGTATAAAAATGACAGTAGAGGTAATCAATTATTTGACTCCGCTTTAGAGTATAACTATGTCTCTCTGAATTCTGGTCAGGCCACCAGGGTTAAATTAGTTAACGGTATCTTACAAGAGACATCTCCAGATGTTTCTTTCGTTTCTTCTGATATTGCAGCAAATTTTGATTGGAGAGTCTTACACGAAACACTAGGTAGTGATCATTTAGTTATCAAAATGACGTTTAGTTTTATAGATACTTTAAATTTTGTATCTAAGCGAAACTTCGCTTCGGCTAACTGGAGTGAGTATAGTAAATTCCTTACGCAGCATCTTTCTGATTATAATAGTAATTTGTCTATACAAGAAAATTATGATTACTTTGTAAAACAAATAAACAAAAGTGCTTCCTTAAATATTCCATTAATTAAAATTTGTACAGACCCTACCACGAAATTTTGCCCAAAAAACTATTGGGAACCATCCCTCTCACAGCATGTAGCCCAGCGTAGATTGGCGCTCAAAGAGTTTAGAAAAAACCCCACCCCACATAATCTCACTAAGTTAGAAAAAAAATGTGAAGAGGTTACTTTTAAAATTACGAGGGCTAAGACACAGGGCTGGAGAAAATTTTGCTCGGGTTTAGATCAGATAAGTTCTTCTTCAGAAATGTGGCGTAAGATGAGATGGATGAAAAAAGCTACACAAGCCAGGGTTTATCCAACAGAAGAACATAAAGATCGTCTTCTTTCTGAACTTGCTCCAGATTTTGTTTTGCCCGTGATTCCTAATTTTACCTCAAGTAACCCTTTATTAGAACAATTCTTTCATATTCAAGAGTTAGTAAACTGTTTAAAAAAGAAAGATACTGCGCCAGGAGTTGATCAAATCACGTATTCAATGATTTTCAATTTACCTAATTCAGGAAAGTTATTTTTGTTAACATTATATAATGAAATTTTCTGTACTAGTATTGTTCCTACCCAATGGCGTAATATTCAAATTATACCCATTCCCAAACCGCTCTCTAATGATGACACAAGTGTAAAATTTAGACCTATCTCCTTAATTTCTTGTATTTGCAAGCTGTTTCACAATATGTTAGGCAAAAGGCTCGAGTGGTATGTGGAAAAGAATGGATTATTATCCAGAAATACTTCTGGTTTTAGAAAATCCCGGTCGTGTCTTGATTCTCTTACAAGATTGATTACGTATATACAAATGGGTTTTTCAGAAAATAGATCTACACTTGTTACTTTCATTGACATAAGTAACGCGTACAATAATGTATTAGTGGACCAGCTTGTGAAACGTTTGGATGACTTGGAAGTCGGTACAAAATTTTGTAAATATTTTTGGGAATTTTTGAGTGAGAGGTACATTAGTAGTCAAGAAATAGGTTGTTCAGGAAAAGTTTTATGTAGAAAGTCATGTATCGGCCTAGCTCAGGGTGACCCAATATCTCCATTACTTTTTAATATTGTGACCTCCAAAATTGCTACACTTGTCCAAAATGTATTTGTTGCTCAATATGCAGACGATTTTGTATTTTATCATAGTTATCACAAGCGCAACCTAAAAAGTTGTGTTGTTGACATGGAAAATGCGTTGAGTATCATGCATATTTTTTTGCGACAAATTGGTCTGGATATATCGACAAACAAATCTGTAGTTTGTAATTTTAGTAGAGGTCATAAAAAAGTAGTTGTTAACGTCAAATTTAACTCCACTATGTTGCCGTGTGTTGACTGCTATAAATATTTGGGGATATGGCTGGATAGTTCGTTGCGTTGGAGTAAACATATTAACGAAATCGGGGAAAAATGCGGTAAAATGCTTAATATTCTAAAAGTTTTAGCTGGATCAGGATGGGGTGTACATCCCAAGCATCTGCGTAGGCTGTACATTTCTCTTATCAGAAGTAGATTGGATTATGGTAGTTTTTTGTACCATAATAGTGCTAAATGCCACTTGCAAAAGTTGGATAAAATTCAGAATCAGGCGCTAAGAGTAGTAGGTGGTTTTATCCGCAGTACCCCAATCCACGTAATGGAGTCAGAGTGTTGTATTCCACCACTTTCTATAAGGAGGCAGTTTTTGGCACATAAATATATTTTGAAAAGTCTGTCGTGGAGAAATAATGACGTAACTACCCTTTTAAGAAAATTTTCTGATCCTCCTTATGGTAAGTTTTGGGAAAATAAAGTCAGACCTCTTCTACCTGTTATTCATAATGAGCTGCGAGACATGCATGTTTTCTCATCTGACCCTCTCCCCATGTTTAATTTGAATACCTGGGCGACTCAAATAGATCTGAGGGATGTCATATGTGCTGACCTAAATTGTATTCATAAAGCCAAAAGATACTTTCTGCCTACATCATTAAAATTTGATGTTTTAGAAGAAATTCGTATTAAATATGGTGGCTCGTACAAATTATTCACAGATGGTTCGAAAAGCATGAATGGGTCGGGAGCTGCATATTATGATCCGCAGTCTAAAAATGTGGGTACTTATAAAATAGTGTCAAATGTTTCCATTATGTCACTAGAGTTGTTTGCAATTTTGGAGGCTATATCTTGGGCCGAGAAAAATGTGAGTATTTGTCATAGAAATATTGTAATTTTCACGGATAGCAAAAGTGCCCTACAGCATTTAACCCGTTGCTGTACTGGAGGTAGTGGGAGTGGGATATCAATAGCTTACAGTATACTTAACAAAATTCTTGAATTTGTAAAACAGGGTAGACTGTTGAAAATACAATGGATACCATCACACATTGGTCTTGCGGGAAATGAGGAAGCGGACAAGTTTGCTAAAGCGGCTATTAATCAAGGTGTTGAACTATTTATAAAACCTCACTATTCAGAATTGCTGTATATAATTAAAAGAAGAATATTTGATATATGGAAAGAATACTATGATGTTCTGTCTCGTGAAAAAGGAATATGGTACAAAACCTTTCAATGTGAACCTCCTCATGTTCCGTGGTTTAATAATATAGATTTGTCCCGTAAAGCTATTGTGACTAGTAACAGAGTTCGATCTGGCCACATTCCGTTAAATAAATTTAAGTTTTTAATGAAGTTAGTTTCCTCCCCAAAATGCGACGCATGTGGTGTGGTCGAAGATGTTTTTCATATTTTGATGGAATGTGTACGGATTAGACCTAAAAGATTAAATGTTTTTAACTATTTAAATTTAGAAGTTAATAATGTAGGTTGTGTTAACAGTTATTTATCCGAGCCGCATAGTGAGGGCGCTCAAATGCTTTTTAGTTTATTTATAGATTAATTAAGAGGTCGGTACTTTTGTTTAGCTACTATAGAACTGGCATGTACTATGTATAAAAAGTTCTTAAATAAAGTGAGATTAAAAAAAAATAAAATGGTCAGCTAATTAAATATCACCCTGTATAGGTACCTACAATGAGTTGCGGAACTTCTTCCGGCTTTTGAAGCCGGTTGAAGTCGAAGGCAAGCAAAGAAAGTTAAAAGTTTTTTCATTTACCTACCAGTCTTTTCTCAATATTGAGTCCAGATTACTCCAGATACAGTCAAGGGCTTGAATATCTTGTTCTTTAACCCGGCGGTACTCGCTAGGTGTTTTCAAACACGAATACTCGCTACCGGGTTAAAAATACCACAGAGTTTAATTGGCATTATTTAAGAAAATAATTTTTATTTTCAATGTGTGACACTGCGTTTGTTTTATTGGCACTATTGTCCATAAATAAAACTAAAAATGCAAGTTTTAATATTTATTTGTTTCAAATGAAACCTTATCCTAATCCATCAACAAAATTTTAACTTTTTTTTAGTCTTCCTCGAAAAATCAACAAAAATAGTTTTTTTTTCTTAATAATTATATAAAATTGAGATCAATATCAAAAATACTCTAAATACACTAGCAAAATAACACAAAATAATGAGAATTTTATAATAAACGAACACTGAGATATTTAGCATCAAACATTTGATTCCAAATACCTTGCCCAATACTTGACCCTGTTATGGCAATCACCACAAATTAGGGTTGTATGTTCGCGGCATATTTTTGGAGCATTGTTCTTATGCTTGTTCGTCCTCTTGTTCAGGGTGTGACCCAGGATCTGAACGTACAGGGTAAATACTACCGTCTGAATCTGAGGACACATCTCAGTCTGCTTTTTGTTCAGTTTCGCTTTGGTGGTCACTACGAACCTCAAAATCTATTACTCCGACTCATTTTCTGATATGCTGTCTTCTTCTAAGAGCAACTCTTCTATTGTGCTACTCGTTAGTGGAAAATTCATCTTGTTATAGCTCTAAAACAAAAATATAATCGTAAACGTACCGAAAAATAATGTAACTAGAACCGTCGCTACCAGGTATTTTTCACCCATACTCACTTTAAACGTCCGTTATCAAAAAGCGCCGTGTGTGAACTGACTGTCCCGTGGACTATGTGTGGTGTGTTTACTATTAGTTTGAAGGCACCTAAAATCTTGCGATCCGGGAAGCTCCAGAAAAATATATACAACCAAATTTAGGTACTCTGTGGTATTTTTAATCTGAACAATAAAATAGGTGCAAATTAAAAACACGACTGGTAACATCGCGCTCTATGTATTTTGTTTGAAACATTACCATCGGGCGATCCATACACGTCTAATTATTATTAGACTCAATGCAAGCAAAGCAGAAAGCGTAAGCTTTACAATAATAATGAATATACCATGAATTTACAAACTTTTTCTAATATCTAAATTAGTCAGAAACTAGTTTTTTTGTTATTAGCACCTCCTTTTTTGGCACAAAAAAGGAGGCTTAAGTGTCATGTTTGGTATCGTTTTCGTTTAAAAGTAATAAGGATAATCTGATTTTAAGATTATAAAGGGATTTTAAGGGATTTTAAGATTATACACTTTAATATAGAAAGCCTATAATTATTGTAAAAAAGTTAATTCCTAAATTATTATTTTTTTGCCACTTGCAGGGAGGGGGCAGGATTTCGAAAAAAAATACTGAATTTACGTCTTAGGTCTTTAAACTACCTTCCTGCCAAAATACAGCTACATTAGGTAAAGGTTTTTTGTATTTCATACAAACTTCAGCCCCCTTTTTTTCCCCTCGTGGAAGCAGGATTTAAAAAAAAATACTGAACTGACGTCCTTGATCTTTAAACTACCTTCCTGCCAAATTACAGCTTCATAGGTGAAGTATTTTTTTTTGTACATACAAACTTTGCCCCACTCCCTCTTTCCCCTGCATCAGAATTCCAGATAGCTACACTTCTGAAATCCATCCTTTGGACCTACAGATTAATCCTGCTAAAGGAAATCTTTTGTTTACGAAACGCCGCTTAATAAGACGTAGAATGGCTGCTAAAAGGATTATTTTTAGCTTCCTTAACACTTCGTCATTCATCATGATATTTTTAGTGCCAAACTCGATATTTTTGCTGTTGATAAGATTGTTTTTCATAATTATAATTCTATAGCAGATAGGGCATGGGTAAATCTACATTTGATTATAGAAGTGTGGGCCACGGAACTAAAACTACGTAACTATGCTGCGGAGTGTACCAACTTATGTAAGTTCAGATCGAGTGGACACCCGGTTAGATAACATTCTCGCAAAGTGCATTTAGTTTGAAAACGAGTTGATTCTGTTCAGTATCGATCCTTTCAGGCTTACTTTGGTCGATTTCTCGCTGCGCGTCTTTCAGTCCATTCACTGCGATTCAAAGCGTCGAATGTTTCCTTTTGACTCCAAACTCATTTCCAGGTGAGTTATTGTGAAACTAATGGTATTTTTTTGTAGTACAGAATAAAAGGTTTTGGTTTGACAGGTAACTTTTTGTCGGTAATTTGTAAATTGAAATTGGAACAGTTGATATGACGAGTAGGGGGCTACACATCAACGTTCTGCAAACGTAATGTAAGTGGAACGTAAGTGGAACATTATCAAAGAGTACTCTGAAATCGGGTTGAAAATAACTTCAATTATGCTTTTATTGTTAACTACTCCATAATGGATAAAACTCATTCAAACAATATCAAGACGTCATAAAAATTAATCTTACCTAAATATAAAGGGAAAAATTAAATTATTAAAAAAAAAATGTGTTGTGTTGTCTAATAGGTATATGAAATCGTTTTACCTTTATATTTAAATTTATCAATAATTTAACCGATAGAAATCACACGTTTTGGTCTCTTCTCTGTATAACAGTAACTAGGGTAGTTGCCTTTATAAAACGTCAAATAGGTACTCAGAGCTCCGTGGTCTAGTGGGTTTCATGCTTGCCTCTCACGCAGGAGGTGCAGGTTCGAATCGGTGCTGACCATGTACCAATGAGATAAGTCATTTGTCTTAAGTACGTTATACGGACACTCTAACGGCGATGGAAAAAATCGTGAGGAAACCTTCATTAGCTGCGGTGATGGGCTAGTCCCCTGTCACGCAAAATGGAGTATTGAATCACTGGCTGAAAGTGGGCACAGTGGTGCCTCTGCCACCCCGTATGGGAAAAGGCGTGACGCTATGTTATGTTATGTATATTGTAGAAACTCAACATTTAACCCAGCCAACGTAAACTCAACACCAGCCAACGGAAAGTCACCGAGCTTTTTTAAACAACCACTTTATCATGCAACTTTGGAAGCACGTTTATTGCACTACACTTCAGCAACATTAAGTATTTTGCCAGCAAACTGCTTCAAAATTGCACGTAAAAGAAAAATCGTCAAGTGCAAGTCGGATCCAAACGAATGGTACCTTCGTACAATAGGCTTGTGGCCAAGGTGATCCAATAAATCTAGGAGCAAGTCTTAAGTTGAAGCATTATGTACAAAATGGCTTGACATTCTCAGAATTGTATATTTCCAGCAGATAAATTTTATTGCTCTAGGACCCGCTGACGGATAGACAGACAGACGGACACGACGTGGGCTTAGTAATAAGGTCACGTTTGGCACCCTTCGGGTACGCTACCCTAACAACTAACACACACTTCCATAAAAGAGTAAGCAACCTTACTGAGTCTGAACGCGGGCATAGCAATGCTATTTCTATTAATAGTGCTAATACTATGATTATGACCTAAGGTCTTAACCCCTTCTCTCTCAGAAGCACACCGCTCGAACGACCGAACAATTGCGAACTATTGTTATTTATGATTTGTAGGCGAATCAGTAACATAAACCTATTGTTTTTTTATGGTGCACCTGATATTTTCATAAATGTATTGACAGGTAACAGTAAGTATATTGATATTTTTGAATTTGTCCCTTAGTGATTGCCTAGCATCTAGTTGATAGATAGCCCGAATGGCCCTTTTTGAAGACAAATATTGTGTTTATATCTGCCGCTCTCCCCCAAAGCAGTATTCCGTAAGACATAATTCTATGGAAATATCTAAAGTAAACCAATTTGGCAGTCTACATAAAAATAGTTCAACAATATATTATTAAAATCTAAATAGTTCTACTATATTTTCTTGCTGTTGCGGCCACAGAAATAAAAAATAAACATCAGAGGCTTAGTAATAGGGTCCCGTTTGGCACACCTTGGATGCGGAACCCTAAAAACCGTTACACAAGTTATCATTAAAACAATCACGAAACGCGAAACGGAATAGCGGAGTGTTTTTCAGCCTCTTATTAACTGGTATGCTGAAACTGCATGAAATGTCATAGTTTATGAAAATAAGATCCATGGTAAAATTAAGTATAATCAATATTATAATCTATGGTATAATCAATCTTTCATGAATATGAATGATTTCCTTCAAGGAATTTAACAAAATATATTATTATATCAATTTTTATCAAGCTAATCAAGTCAATATACCTACCTCAGTTATTAAGGAAACAAAAAAAAATGTTCTACTTTGCCTTTTCTCAAAACATGGTCAGATTAATTAGGCGATAGTATAAAGAACAAGGAGCAGTTAGTAAGTTTTAAGGATTAATGACCTTTTCTTTGTCAAGAAAAGTAGTGGCTGGTTATAGTGCCTTCTAACTACCTTTTGGTACTTGAGTGATGTTTACAGGGGGCGCTATTTTGAATAATAGGCACGTGATTGGCTGAAACTGTTTTGAACAATTTGTTAGCTTAATCAGCGCCCAGAAAACCAGGCCCTGCATCTCCTTTGAACACACAAACCTCTTTTTCTACGCTATGCACAAACAACGCTCGCTTGACATGCGATATGGTTTTTAAATCACAATAGAAAATGTGCTTTTGGGGTAATTATTATAATGACGAACTAGTGCATGGTTTTTGCTGCTTGCCAGTGTTGGTTATATAAAATTTTAAACATTATTAATGTTTAATCCTGAGTGGATCTGTATACCTTTTGTTAAATAAAATAATTATCTTATTTAAGTATCTTAACTCTTTGCTGCACACGGTACCAACATTTTTTTATTTTTATTTTTAAATTTTTGTTTACTCACTAAATACAAAACACATCAACTAAAGAGCTAATAATAACCTCCCACAACTATTCAAATGATTTATTTAGAAAATTATAAAAATGGATTTGGCAAAATCTTGCCTGCATTTTTGTGCAGATTTGCGCATGTATTTATTGCAGTTGCAGCCATTCAAATGATTTAGAATTTATTATTAGTAGAAATTAAAATTAAATAATGCTTTAATTACTTTAGTATCAATGCCATCACACTTGACCCCAGGCTAAGCGTGATTATTTTCTACAAACATAGAGTCACGCCTCTTCCCACACAAGGTGGTGTACGTTCACCGTAGCTCGATACTCAATACTCCATTTTAAGTGACAGTGGGTTAGCCCATCGTCCCGTAGCTATGGAGACTGAAGGTTTCCTCACGAGGTTTAACATCATTAACTTTAAATTTTCGTATGATATCCAAGTATGAATGTGGGTCGGCCCAACTGCTAATGACGGTGATTATAATTCTACTCGTTGCGAAGTCAAATTTGTTATTCACTAATGAAGGTTCCTCCGCCAAAGACGCAGAGTTTTGAGAGGATTTGTCAACACTCTATGAAGAAACCTCATTAAAATTATCTTTTAATTGTAATGTAACGACTTATATCTAAGTATGAAAACTTTGTCCAAGTGTGACAGAAAAGTGTCATTCTAATTAAGGGGGTTGTTAGCAACAGAATATGGAACAACTAACTATGAAACCGTTTTGATAAGAGCTTAGAATCTTAGATCCACACAAAAAAAAAACATATATGGACGAGTGATTAATAAAGTTGCTCTTGATTATCTTATCATGTCATAGTTCAAAATAATGTTCACAGTTCAAAGTTCATTTTTATTGACCATAAGATCATACAGATTGCTTAGTCAACTTCAATATCATATTAATATTTTTTATTCAAACAAAGCTAGTAATGTGCTCATTACTTTGACAACCTTCTTTGAGGAAAATCGACGTTGCCGCGCTACTGGAGGAGCCAGACAAGGTGTCCTGCAATTACCATTACAGTCGTGCTGTAGCGACTGGCAATTACCTACTGTCAAAATCAATGATTGTCGAGCTTTGTTTCAAAAATGGTAACAAAAGAAGGTAGTAGTGCAAAAAGGTTTTATTCAATCCCCCCGTTCCGAGTCACGCCAAAATCGATTACAGCGTCTACGAAGCCGTTCCGAGTAAGTTTTGGCAATACAAAACGATGGCATTGTAGACGTTGTAATCGATTATGGCGCTGACTGCGATGTTACGGAACTCGACTAGAATTCGGATCTGTGTGACGACAGAAAGCCAAAAAAAAAAAATGAGCGGGATTTCATTATGCAATTTTCTTTCCGTGTTCCAAATAAATTGTGAAAAATGAAAATGAGTTCTACAAGCAAAGAATCCTCTAATTCAATGTGTCGCCGGGCATTAATATGGAAGCGGAATTAGTGATAGAAAATTTTCCGCCGAAGTCAAAGGAAACATAAAAACTTGCATACGAAAAGTTCGCGCAGTGGAAAATGGACAGAAAATGAAAGTCTGGTGGCACAGATTAATAAATAGGGTAGCCGTTGTTGTGCGCAAATGTAGCCAGTAATTTTAATATTCCTTTCTCAACCAACATTACAATAAATGCCCTTAGCACCCGAAAAAATTGCCCAATTCTAGGCCCAAAGAAATGTATCGGCCCGTACAGTACAAGGGACAGGGACAAAGTGACGGGACATTTAATTTGGACCCGGAACAGAATCACCGTCATAAAGAACTTAGATTACTCAGTAAATTACAGCCAAAGGACAATCGATGAACTCCGTCGAATGTGAGAGAGACTTCTTTGTGGGTCCCGTATTTGGATGATAAAATTAGTTAAGCGTGTAATGGTCTATAATGATGTGAATTAAAATTAGAAAAAGACGTGAATAATTTACCAAGTTAAAAACTTAAATAATAATCGGTCAAGTGTGATTTACCAAGTTAAAAACAATCAGATTTCATTTATTTGCGTAAATGTGGTTACGGTTGTTACTGTCATATATTAAAAAAAAGTACAGCACATTTAGCCAAATATTGGCATGCAAAATATACACAATTATTTACAATAAAATAATTCAGTCCATTACCATTAAAATAAAATTAATCAATTTGTCAAATAAAAATTACAATGTCAATTAATAACCTAGTCAATTATTATCATGTCATTTATTAATATAGTAATTTATAATTAAATTCAATAGGAATTTCATTTCATAAAATATTCATCTAAGAAGTGAATCGGTCAAGTGTGAGTGGGAATCTCACAAGAAGGGTACCGTACCATCGTATAACACAATTTAAGCACTCAAAACAATAAAACAAAAAGAAAAAGAAAATAAAAAAAGATTATGCCCTAACGAGGATTTGAACTCACTACCTGCGGATTGAGCGAATAAACGATCCTAATAGTCAGAATTTATCCAATGACTATAAACACCGAAAAGGCTGGATGTATCATGTTATCCAGGTAAAAACAAATTTAACTTCACAGTTTTTTCATATAGAAACCTAAACCAGAATTTCATTCATTAATGAAAAAACCAAAGAGAAAAATTTTCAACTCTCTGCATAAGAAGGTTCCTATTACGAATGGTTCATGAGATACATCCTGCTCTGATGGACAGACGGACGGATTTTAGATGCTTAGTAAATAGAGTCATGTTTGCAATTTTATTTCTAGTCTTTTCTATGAAGGTCCTTTATCAAAAAATCGAGCTGGCAAACATTTACAGCTAGGATGTACGTATTCCGTACCTTAAACATTCGGCTGTATATGAGTATTTGCACACCATTCTGCGCTCAGGAAGCAAACAGAGGGTTCGGATTACCCACACTTTAGCAAATACGAGGAAACTTTAGGGATTATCTTTTGGCAAGTGAACTATTCGCGGTACTTCAGGCTTCACGTCCTGAAAGTTTCTCTGAATTCCGTAACTGAAAACAGATCCGGAATTCAAAGTAAAACGCACCAAAATTCATACAAATTAGCTTTTCTTCAGTGTGATTTTTCCGGTTTTTTCTATGAGAGCTTTTCAGGGCCCGAAATATATATATTTATCACAACACATACAGCTGCTGCCAAATCGATGGGCTAAGAGAACCACAGACTGGCTCCCAGTAAATGCAAAGAGAAAGCGTGGCCGACCCAGGAAGAGATGGAGTGATGAGTTGGGTCTATGGGACAAGGTGTGGAGGGAGACCGCTCAGGATCGGATAGAGTGGAAGAGGGGGAGAGAGGCCTTTGCCCAGCAGTGGGACATTACAGGCTAGTAATAATAATAATAACAACACATACAACTTTCCGAAGATATTTTGGCGCGCGGTGACAGGTGGAATTAACGCTTGTTGGCCAATGAGGAATGAAAGGTCTGTTTTGATGACAGGGTCGTTACATAAACTTAAGAAAGCAAGGAGAAATATATTCCCACGTAATTTTTAACCTTATGACTTTGGTAATACATTCGAAAACCAATGAAAAATTTTGCAAGCTCAGGCCTGATTAAGGGTTAAGTTGCGTAGAACTGGCGCCACCCTGTAAACGTCACTCTTCAGCCAAAAGATCGCTGAAAGACTGTATTGTATAAGTCATGCCGACTACTACAGGAAATGTCCTGTAATGTTTGATCGATTATTATTTACTAGTGGCTCTGTGAGCTGTAGACCTCGCCAGTATGTCGGTGGGAAAGCTGAACTGCTAACACACATAAAAAAAATAACCCAAATAATTTTCTTTCAATAACACATACAAACTTATGAATGTACCTGGGTACGTACATGCAGTATGAAAGTAGCCGCACCAATAACTTTGTAAACTACATTTCGCGATCTTTTATACAACCTATTGACTTTTTACTAAAATTATATAATCTGTTTCACTCTCATAGTCTTTACAAATCCAACGACACCTCATTTGTTAATATCCATCGAGCCGTTTGGGTTGTAGCGATTTTTTTTACATTTTAAAACCCCATATCTCCGCCATTTTGAAAAAAATAAAAATACTGGCTCGAGTAAAAAATTCTATTAATTTTTTCAACCTGCTCACAAAATTTCACGAGAATCGGTTCATAAATGCGACCTGTAGAGGAGAACAACCGGACATACAAAAGCATTTTTGCCCAAACCTGAAACGGAGACGCTTTGCTCGCTTCGCTCGCTCATCTGTTTCACTCTCATGGTCTTTACAAATCCAACGAGACCTCATTTGTTAATATCCATCGAGCCGTTTGGGTTGTAGCGATTTTTTTACATTTTAAAACCCCATATCTCCGCCATTTTGAAAAAAATCAAAAAACTGGCTCGAGTAAAAAATTCTATTTATTTTTCCAACCTGCTCACAAAATTTCACGAGAATGGGTTCATAAATGCGACCTGTAGAGGAGAACAACCGGACATACGAAAGCATTTTTGCCCAAACCTGAAACGGAGACGCTTCGCTCGCTTCGCTCGCTCGGTCAATTAGCGTTTGGTCGCGGTCGTCAACAACGTCACAACTCTTAGAGGTGGCAGCTTGAGCAGCCATTTGATAGCCTCTTCGTTAGCGGAGTGGACTTTTTGCAGTCCTCCCTCGATTGACCATAGACTCAGACTAAACCACAGAGGACCATCATCCGTCAGATGGGCCATGCTCTGAATGGCTCTGCAAGAGCAGAAAGGTTGTCTCTGTACCCCCACTTATACATTAGCACAGAAGAGATAATACATTAGTTCGGCGCATACCATATGGGTTTGTATGTGGAATTGTGGATCCTTGTTTACGCTTATGGGTATATAACACATCTTATTTTTGTTATTTATTACACTAGGTAAGTACACATATAATGTGAAAAATATATCTGGTAGGTATTACGTTATTTGCATTTTTACACAACTGAGTATTGTTTAAGGATAGGAAAAGGAGGAAAATTATTTTTTAACCGGTTAACTCGAGCCATTGTCATTCTCCAAAATTATAAAAAAAAATACATTAAATTTAGTTTGACAGTGGGGACCAACGTCAAAAATTAGACATTCATTGACGTCTTGGTACCCCTGTCAAAATAATTTTAATGTCTTTTTTTTATAATTTTAATGTCAATTGTTCCAAGGACTCTTTTGTCCTTACGCTACCGTGGGTGTTTTATGTTTTTATGTTTTATTGTGTTTGTAATATCTGTGGGTAGCTTGTTTATCAGTCGCGGAATGCAGTAGGCATGCGTCAGTATGCCGTAGAAATTATTTGCGCGTGTAGTGCTTAGTTTACATAGCTCTCATTCCTATAGACATAATGTTCATGACTGTCAGATCTTTGACGTTAGACGCATTACCATTCTGCTTATTAAACATGCCTTTGACATAATAAACTGCTCCCAGCTTTGTTATCTATCAGTCACAATGACAGTTTCGCAAATTAAAAACTTGTCACTGTCACGCGCTTGAGATAGTCCTCAGAGGTAAGAATGGTTTATTATAACGGGCGTTAGTGTTGCGTTAAAAGGAAGTAACGACGTCATCTGAGAACTTTAAGTCGCTTGTTGCCGTAAGCTTTCAAGTTTAATTGAGCGTAATAAAAGAGAAATGTTGTCACTAGACCCAGGTATGAAAGTTAGACAGAGTAGAGGTAAAGGTTTTCTTACTTATATTCACTTATTGGTGTGTTAGCTTTGAGTAGATTTTTTTATATTTAAATTGTACATTGTAAATAATTGCATGATGTGGTGGAGTTTGGCTCAATCTTACTCGTATCTGAGTAGGCCAGTCTCCCTCGGTGGCAACTATCAATTTGCATTGATTTTATGCGAGTTATTTATTGGTATACTTATGTTCTTACTAGTATTTTATTTTCTCTTTCAATATTCTATCAGATTTGTAAATTAGATTAGGACTAAAACTCTCAAAATTCACTTTCTTCCAATTGGTACCGTAATTTTGTTCAATCTTATCTTATTTTATTACATACCATAAACAAAGTAAGTTTAATTGACTACAAGACTTCAATCAGTCTATAGGCACACACTCGTTTTATTATGTATGTATGCCTTTTTGAAAGATAAATAAATTTGACATTTTAAGTAAGTAACTGAACTCTTTTTCAAAATTCTTTATCAACGATCAACACTTGTATTATGCAATATTGCAACCATGTTCCAAAGGATTCACTCATTAGATTAATTGATTTATCCTCTAACATCCAATTGTAGGTATTTACTGGACAGAGAGAATATCCGCATGTTCGGCGTTGAGTATAAATTCTGAATTTGGGACATTTCAACTTACTATTAGTATGAATAAAATATGTATTTTCATTGAACAGATGAGTGGTGTTGTGTACATACATCTAATTGGTTTATTACAAACAATAATCAAGAAACATAAGAGCTCGTTATACAGACAATAGATTGAGAGTAATTGAGACCTTATTGAGCAAAGTATTTACGTCTCAAGTTGGCTTGTTTGGGTGGATGATGAGCTTATAAATATGTAGATGGCCTAAATGAATGCGGGATTCATAGAAAAAATAACCAAATAATCTTTATTGAATTATCAAACAGACTTTTTTAAGTACATACAAAATAAACAGTTGGTAAAGAAAATTGAAAATGATTTTGATGTTAGCCGTTATTTATATGGATCCGTATCTCTAGGTTTTCAAAGTTCAAAAGGACCCTTTTACTTAAAGCTCATTCACACGATGACGAATCGTGATTTATGATGACGTCTTTCATCACGATACGTCTTTTTAGGGTTCCGTACCCGAAGGGTGCCAAACGGGACCCTATTACTGAGACTTCGCTGTCCGTCTGTCCGTCCGTCCGTCCGTCCGTCCGTCCGTCTGTCACCAGGCTGTATCTCATGAACCGTGGTAGCTAGACAGTTGAAATTTTCACAGATGATGTATTTCTGTTGCCGCTATAACAACAAATACTAAAAATTAAAAGAAATTTAATATTAAGGGGGGTTCCCATACAACAAACGTGATTTTTTTGCTCATTTTTGCTCGATATTGATAATGGTAGCAGGTAGACGCTTAAAATGTTCACAATATATTGAGTATATTATTTACTTAAAAAATAAATAATTAAATTAAAATTAAATTAATATTTAGGGGGGGCTCCCATACATTTTTTTGCGGTTTTTTATAGATAACGGCACGGAACCCTTCGTGCGCGAGTCCGACTCGCACTTGGCCGGTTATTTTTAAGGCGGCAATGCTTTTATATGCCTGTGTTCACACGGATCACGAATCTTGAATAAATAACCGGCCAAGTGCGAGTCGGACTCGCGCACGAAGGGTTCCGTACCATTGCCTATAAAAAACCGCAAAAAAAAACACGTTAGTTGTATGCGAGCCCCCCTTAATAATAAATTTCTTTTGTTTTTTTAGTATTTCTTGTTATAGCGGCAACAGAAATACATCATCTGTGAAAATTTCAACTGTCTAGCTACCACGGTTCATGAGATACAGTCTGGTGACAGATAGACAGACGGACAGCGAAGTCTCAGTAATAGAGTCCCGTTTGGCACCCTTCGTGTACGGAACCCTAAAAAAGACAGATACGCCTTAAATCACGTTTCATGTTTTAAAAAAATTGACGCATCTTCAATGACGGATGCCGTGTGTATGAGCCGTTACTTGGCCTCCACTATCCGTCCGCATTTTCGTATTAAATTTGTTGCCGCAACAACAACAATAAACGGAATGCATGCATTTTTTTAAGGGGTTATACACAAACAAGATACTTTCATTGCGGTTTTTTTGTACGACGATGCTACGAACCCCTTTAGTCCGAGCGCGATTACCACATGACCCATTTTTAATATAAAACATATAGTATTACAAATACGTTTGTTGTTGCACATTTCGTTTAGCCAAAAAGCGGACAAGCGTTGACACTTGTGTCATGTTAATTAATTTAAACGGATCTTTGTCAGACGTCAGACACAATCCCCTTTGGAACAGACGCACACCACGCCCGGAAATTGAACAAAGGACGGCGGCGGACCTAAGATGAAAGCGTAACACTCGCTTTGACATGCTCTATGTACTGTTTGCAAATACTCTGTAATTATCTACGGGAAATGGTAACTCATAGCCTACACACACTGGGACGGCAAGGCAAGGGATTTTAAGATTTTACCAATGGAAATTCATACGTATCCCTATATGCCTAACCTAACCTAACCTAACCTAACCTAACCAAACCTAACCAAACCTAAAGGTCGGCATTATTTTAAACCATAGCAATTTATGTCTTATTTCTATATCGTTACGTATAAATGTCCATTGGTAAAAACTTGCCATGCCGTTCCGATCTGCGAAGGCCTTCAGGCGAATAAAATACTAACTGTGGGAACAAAATAGTGACTGCGCGGAAACACGAAGTACTATTTGACTAACCGGGCGTTAGTATTTTAGTAGCATAAATATTTTGGCAGGGATAACTTTAAGTTCCTTTGTATAAATACAACCACTATCTCTATACACACGTACTTAATAGATCTGAAAATCTTATAGTCACTGCTGAGTATTAATTTGAATACATTTCGTATATGCAAATTGAGACGCATCTGTGAAAACGTGTCTCAAGTTACTCGTCTATTTACATCCTATAGAAATAGTTATATGATGACTTTGGAAACGTATTATTCCTATTGCACGTCCGCTGAAAAGTCTACCTTCACGTTGACCTACGTTGACCTTATGTCCACCTACAGGCTCTTCCGAATCAACTCGAAGGTTGACTTTAACGGCGCGGTCGCGCTAAGTTTTTATTTTTAACCTACTTCAAAAAAGGAGGAGGTTATCAATTCGGTTATGTTATGTTTTTTATCATATATATGAAAGAATGGACATTCAGGTTGGTCCCATTTTTTGAAAATCAGGAATCGGTCCAGTACTTAGGTTTCTACACAGAGAATACTTTCATCCAGGTATTCAAAATTATATATTTTTGCCTTTCTGTGACTATGTGTTGTATATTGTGTTGTATATTGTGACGCTTGAATTAACGCATACTCTATGCTATTCTATGTGGTGTAGATGAATTCCGGCTGTAAGGACCAATTTTGTTTATTTTGTATAATATTGTGAATTGTTATACGTCATTCGCATTCCACGCAGACAGGACTGAGTCAAAGATCATGAAGTCGGTTTTTTTAATTTCCACTTGGTGATTACCTTTAGACGCATAATACCAACTACGCAAAATACCAACTCTACGCTAAACACCAACTACGCAAAACACCAACTACGCAGAACACCAACTACGCAAAACGCCAACACGAACTTAAGCAAAATAACAACTACGCAAAATACCAACTACGCGAAATACCAACTATCACATTACGCGAAATACTAACTATCAAAATACGCTAAATGCCAACAACAATGTTATTTTACGAGCGTTCTATGGAGTGTCCGAGGTGTGCCTTAGCCACCGCGCAAGCCCTTAGGCCGGGACTCCCAAAGCGGAGATGTGCGGAGATGTGGAATATTTGTATGGCGCGATGGAAGCGGAGATGTGAGCTGTTTGTTTCCATCTCGCATACAAATATTCCACATCTCCGCTTTGGTGGAGTCCCGGCCTTACTCTGGACGAGGCTATGACATTAGAACTATAGCTTGACTGGACAAACTCCTACTTTGACGCCGACTCCTTGAGACGACAAATGACAAGGAATAAAAATAAATCCAAAAGTGCAGTCTTTTATTACAATATAGTGGTCCTAATGTGACTTTTTCGTGTTCATAGCACGTTTACTCGGCATTTCACTTTTGCTGGACAGGGGGCTAGTCTAACGCCATACATCAGCCGCATGGCAAATTGTGATAACTTCCGCTCTCTTTCCTGAGATCAAGTAGCCGTAATAGCAGTCGTCTTTGATTTAATGCTCTAACATAAATTGACCCTTTCATTTTCGTGCTTCGTTCACTTCGAGCTTCCAGTTTCATTAGCTCACTGTTTATAATGAATCTTACTTGCCTGTCTCACCGCTCGCTTTCGGTTGCTTTTTTTCCATAGGTTTTGTGAACTTTATTACCAATTCAGCCAAAGCCGAAAATCCGACACATGTTTTTTTTGCCAGGCATTCATTCACACACACACACACACACACCCTCACCCTCACACACCCTCACACACACACACATAGCGCCACGCCTTTTCCCATACGGGGTGGAACAGACAACAACTGTGCCCACTTTTAGCCAGTGATTCAATACTCCATTTTGCATGACAGAGGGCAAGCCCTTCGCCGCAGCTATGGAGAAATGAAGGTTTCCTCACGATGTTTTTCATCACCGTTAGTCATCCGTATAACGTACATAAATGATTTATCTTATTGGTACCTGGTCAGCACTGGGTTTCGAACCTGCATCTCCTGCGTGAGAAACAAGCATGACACCCACAAGACCACGGAGCACTTCCACTGCCAGGCATTGCTTCTTATCTTTTTCACACACAAACACACCCTCACACACCTTCACACACACTACACACACCCTCAAAAACTGTCCTGGTCTTTTTATTTGCGTGGTTCTCCTAATTTTATATAATATCTAACAGTAGAACAGAAAGCATTAACTAGGTTTATTTGTAATTTGATATTATCTACAAACATTTCACGTAACCTACAATTAACGAAACGAAATAAACATACAAATACAATTAAAAATATAAGTTGCCAGTATACACAGATATTATGACATGTGACATGTCAGACCTGTAGGAAGGTACCGTAATATAGCAATTATTAAAGAGATACATAATGCAACTATATACAATACCTATTTGCCAAAATGAAAAAATATTGTAGTATCCAATTCAAGCAAATGATATATCAACTGCATTAAATGTTGAAAGTGGCGCAAACCTGTTTTAGAATTCAAATATTCAAATTCAATTTTGTGCAACAACAGAAATTCAAAACACATTTGTGTTGGGTTTTATCTTTAGTAGACATATCTGCACATTGTCTCCGTGGCACAGACCCAACTTTGAATATAACGCCAATTTAAAATTTCCCGTACGAGGTGTCAAAAGCAGAGCTTTGCTCAACAAATACATACACAATGAAATTTAATCGGTGATCAGGAGTAGAAAAATATGAATATCTAGCTAAAATTAATCTTAATAGGCGAGGTCTCACGCAATGTACCTCACTGTTTAATAAATAACAGTTAAAACATAGGTAATTAAAACTAATAACCACTTAGATACTTGGTCACCCTACAAACGACTTCTACGTCACTCATAAATTGCATTGTTATTGCTCTTAAATTATAAAAAAGGTTGTAAGATTCACAGATACAGATCAGTTGGGTGACTGGGAATTTAGGATAAACTTGATTTCAAAACAAAAGTTATCATAAAAAAATATATGTTTATTTTCATGTAATTACGACTTTAACGTGACCGCCATCAATTACTCAGTTAGAAAAATTGGTACCTGATCACCGATTAAATTTCATAGTGTATATTTATAACAAAGAAGTAGTTAAATCACGTATATTCTAGAATTTAAAACCAGACTGAACCTGGGCACAACCGTGCCTCTGCCAACCCGAACAGGAAAAGGCTTGACTCTTTATTTTAAGTCAAGCTGCAAATTCACTTGCCCAATCACTCGCCTTAAAGCAAACTTACCAGCAGAATTAATGGAGCGAGCGAGGACATGAATTTATGTAATTGCCACGACGAAAGCGAGGAATTAATGAGTTTAAAGTAACGGTGAGCTTGCGCGAAGCCTAGTTTTTAGTGTAAGTACAAATTTATAACAGTAAGTTGTTGGCCTATAAAATAATCACTGGTTTGTTGAGGCAGCAAAACCATTCACCACGATGCGTGCCTAGTAAAACTGTGTAAAGAACGTTCGCTCCACGGTCTATTGTTCTCTTTTGTTTTGTCGTATGGAAACTCTCCTTGTGGGACGGAACAGGTTATCGAAACCTAATAGAGGACTTCTTTGGCTAAAAGAAAAACATCCTTATCTTGAACGAATTAACGCCCGCTAAACGTTTTCTTCTTTTCCGCACGTTCTCACCGACCTATTTACCAGGGAACGTTTTAAAAACAAACTTGAAATCTCTCTAACAGGTTTCCTATTTCCTTTTAACGTTTTAAAATTTCACGAAAGCGTTAGCGAGCATGTCGGTGTATGCAGTGAATGTGCTTATAAGGTGCCAGGGCGGAAGCCAGGGCGGCAGGTGGCGGGCGGAAGCCCTGGGCGGACAGCTGGCTGGAGCGGGCGGAAACTGCAGAACCTGTTTGTGTGCTTTACACGTGGTGGAAGCGTGGCTAAATCCTGCTGACTGAGGAAAACATAGTGGGAATTTAGCACATTTTTAAAAAGATCGAAACGATCGTGTATGTAGCAACATCTGGCCGCGACAGGTACAGGCCTACAGATAGGTAGGTAGCTTAGGCTGGTAGGTCCCAGCTACTATATCGCTACGCGGTTGTAGTAGTCGTAAAACTGTGACAGAGGCCCTATAAAATAGGGCAGTTTGATAACTTCTGAAAGTTGGGTTGGCCCCTTGCCAGTCACCTCACTACCAACCCGGACTGAGCCACCGTGGTAGAGTATAGTATCTGGGTAACGCCTATGCCCCTAGGCGGGGCCTTAATGTTTATTTACACATTTACATTTACATGTTAGGCTACTTGGGTTTAGTAGGTGTCAAATTTTACATACATTTTGACTGCTGCTAAATATAATTATGACGATAATCGTAAGTCGTGCTTTTGATCAAATGGACCTTAGTAATCAAATGACTCTTGGTACGGCAGTAATCAAATGACTCTTGGTACGGCAGTAATCAAATGACTCTTGGTACGGCAGTAATCAAATGACTCTTGGTACGGCAGTAAGTATAGTACGGGTGTTAGACAGAAATTCAGTTCAATAAGTTCACATGATAGGATAACAGCCCACCACTACCGGTTGAATTTACCGACTGAAAACATCGAAAGAGGAATTCCTAAGATATACATTTCACTTCACACGTTGAACAGTTTTAATGCATTACATACCAGCACCGTGTAACGAAATCTTGTTGAAAAGTGTTTCAAATGCAGTTTCAGCAGCGGTTGGAAAAATTATTTATTTTACATCTCTTGGAAAATACATATGTACGATTTCAAAGCGGACAGAAGTCTATAAATCCCATAAAACTGTACAGCGTTACAAATCTGAAAAGCGCTACAATATTCATACAACGGTCAGCTGAAAATGTAGCCACAGCCCATTCTTCACTATTGCGACACATTCAACGCGAAAAATCTCTTGACTAATGGTTAAAACATAAAACTGAATGTGCTCCCATTTTCCGGAGGCCATAACATACGCCGAATAAAATGGCCTACCGCGTACATTTTCCGATGACACGAAAAGGTTAAAAGGCATGGAGGTTTTCGGATGGAGACGCCATCCACCCACAGGTAGATCAAAGGTGCTGTCGAAATACAAGACTTTCATCTAACTTTCTTTCGGATGCGTACGAGGCTTAGTTAGAGGGTCCTATTGGCACCTCACGGAACCCTCAAAAGTATACATAGTCGGGCCATAAGTTCTGTCACATGGGTAAAATTTCGAATTTAGAATAGAGGCCACAAAAAAAGTTATGGGAATTCGAAATTTGAATATTTCAAGAAAATAAAAATACAGGTTTTCTGGAATATTCTTCATTTTCTAATATGGAGTGGACGCGCAAAGAAGACAGAGTCGCAATAATTGCATTGCATCGTTGCGGCCACGCACCAACAGTGATTTTTAAACTGCTGAAAAATTTGAAAATTCCACTGAGGTTCATTTATCGTACTATCAAACGATTCAGGGAAGATTCAAGTTTAGATGATAAACAAAGAAGCGGTCGACCTCGTACTGTTCGGACTCCACCTGTCATCAAAGCAGTGAAGGCGCGAATCCAACGAAATCCTGTCCGCAAGCAAACAATGTTGGCTCTGCAGATGGGACTAAGCAGAACCACTGTTAAAAGAGTATTGAATGAAAACCTAGGACTGCGTGCTTACAGAAAAAGAACAGCACATCTTCTTAACGCACGGCTGAAGAAAATCAGACTCGAAAGATGCCGGGTTTTGTTAAGGCGGTACGCAGGTAAAAAATACCGCGAAATACTTTTTTCGGACGAAATAATCTTTAATGTTGAGGAGAGTTACAACAAACAAAATAGTAAAGTGTATGAACAGTCTAGTGAAGAAGCGAGCAAACGTGTGCCACGTGTTCAGCCATCACCCTTCGGCATTCATGGTTTGGCTTGGGGTCTCCTATTTGGGTCCAACAGAGGTGTTTTTTTGTGAAAAAGGAGTGAAAACCAGTGCCCTCGTATATCAAAACACAGTCCTAACAAACATCGTGGAACCTCTTTCACAAACAATGTTCAAAAATAGGCACTGGGTTTTCCAGCAGGATTCTGCACCGGCCCATAAGGCGAAAAGTACCCAAAACTGGCTCACGACCCATGGAATTGTCTTTATCAGGCACGAGGATTGGCCCTCCTCCAGTCCAGACTTGAATCCTTTGGATTATAAAATATGGCAGCACTTAGAGGAGAAGGTCTGCGCTAAACCCCATCGCAATTTGGAGTCACTTAAAGCATCTCTGATTAAAGCAGTCGCCGATATTGACATGAATGTCGTGCGTACTTTGATTGATAAATGGCCTAGCAGATTGAAGGCTTGTATCGAAGCCAGAGGAGGACATTTTGAATAATTTTAGTGTGGTTTAAATCTGTATTTTGTACCCTTTCATTTGATATATAAATGAAAGGGTACAAAATACAGACGGTTGTAGTGCGTAACTCATTGTGTCATTTATTTAACTTTCCAAATGTGACAAAACTTATGACCAGACTACGTATTATCTTCATATATTTATTGTTAAACACGTACATTGGGGTTACAGGCGCAGGTGTAAATACAAGTAGCGTACATGCACTCTGAAAGGGTATAACAAAGTTTGCTTATGTCTAAATAAAACATTTCAAAATTAACAATAAACTTAAATTAAAAAATGTATATATACTTTATGTTCTGCCTGAGTGGGTTATATATAACTAACTATATTTTTTTAAATCATTCATAAATTCGCTTAAAGTATAGTAGCTTTTGCTTATTAACTACTCTTTTAATTTTAATTAATGAACTCTTAGTACGTAAGAGTTCATTAATTAAAATTATTTTTACTTTTGTATTGCTGTCGCTATCCCAAACTCTTGACAACACAACATTGAAATTTCTTTATAGACCTCAACGATACAGGTTATACCTAGTGTGTGGGTCATAAGCATAATACTAAACTGTGTATCATTTGTTTTGGTAAATAAATACTTTTTCTTTTTTTTTCTTTTAGTAGAAGGCTGAATGAATTATTAGTTTTTTTCAATTTTAATGTTATTTGGTAGATTATTGTAAATTAAAATTGACATAATATGGACTTTTTTGTAGATTTCTAGTTTGGGTTTCGGTAATATTAAATTATTTTTCCGTCTAGCGTTAGTGCAGTGTTGATATCGTTCGGGATGTTGTATTACGTAGGTGGCTATTTCAAATATGTTCAGGGATGTTATCTTTTTGGAAGTGGGGTTTGCAACTGTCTAAGTTTTTAATATTGGCTATGATTCTGACACATTTTTTCTGCATTATTAGTAAGTGAATATTAGAGATATACTATAAAGAGTAGAAAAATCTGATAGATAGACATCGATTACTAATCTCCGATGCGGTGCCGAGTAATCCCGCATCCTGGCGCTCAATATATCACGCGGGGCGGTGTAATCCCGGATCTACGGGATTTGGGGGGATGTGTTATGGTATAATAACTCTATGCGATTATGTCGTGTCTTAATCTGTGGATGTTGTCATGTCGTCGGCATTTTACTGACAAATAAATAAGTAAAAAAAGCAGCAAAACGATGTTAGAATATACATGACAGAAATTAAGACACGATGTAGATACATCGTGTAAATACACTAACAATGATGGAAAACATCGTGAAAAAACATTATTTACTCCACAGCTGCGGCAATGGCATCACACCAATAGCGTATTGAATAATTCACAAAGTTACCCCGCTCGGTATACTTGAAATGTCGTCTATATACCCGAAAACGAGCCTACGAAATCTGTCTCCTAACAGTGAAGTGCATACGTATTACATAATATAAACGAATATACAATCCTAAAATCCAGAATTCATCACGTGACAATGACTAATGTCATCCAGGTAAAAACAAATTAAACTTTACAGTTTTCTCATGTAGACCGATTCCTGTTTTTTTTTTAAATGGGACCAAACTATATTGGGCTTCCCTTTCGAACGAAGAAAGAACTTTTAAAATCTGTTTATAAATAGTACCTTTCGATGTAACAAACAAAAAAAAAACAACCGAATTGATAACCCCTCCTTTTTTTAAGTCGCTTAGTAACTGGCTAAAAGTGGGAACAGGTGTGCTTCGGCCACCCCGGTGGGAGAAGGCGTACTGCTGTGCTCCTATTATATATACACATCTTTATTCATATACATCATATTCATTAACATCATCAGCCTATTAGGTAATAAAATATTTCTTTCTGGTTTACTTACAAAAAATGTATCTAAAATTCTGTGGGTGAGCATGCTTCTGGGTCCTATGCAATCAGGACATTCAAAATGACGTATCGACTTTTGGTATTAGAATGTTTTAAACAAGCCATACCTAAAATGGGCACTTCTAATTTAGACTAAAATATTTACTACTCAAAAATGCTCAACTTAAAAAAAAACCTTACAAAGTCGGAAAATAATATACGTAGAACTAACCAGACAAAAAGATATACGCATCTGATTTTACTTATCGCAAGTAACTTGGTATTAAAAAAAATACTGCCCGACCATACTTAAGTATAGTCACAGAAGAGATAATAGTACTCCGTAGTATAGTATTAATATTGCAGAAGCTTGGTCGAGAAATCTCTTACACTCGAATTACCAGACAAATCCCGTTGCTGAGTAATTTGTTAGACAGATATTTTATGTGTTGCTTCTCTTTACGCGGATTTTCTTGGTCCGAAAAATAGAAAGCAAAAATATAAATGGAATGTCAAATGTCACCCAAATTACTCTTCTGATAAATATTTTCCGCCCCGTATCGAATGGAGTGTTGAAATGTACTGCTGCCACTACGTATAAACACAAATATTTAAATACAGGCACATACATTGCTTCTGGCCCCACACTAGGATACCCCTGTATCGTGGGAACCAGAAACAGCGACATCACAGACCTGTCAACATCCAAGACCTCGGGATTTTGTTTTGTTTTTCTTTATACCCAGCCGGGAATCAAACCCGGGACCTCTCGCATGGTAGGCAGTGCCAAAACCACTGCGCCACAGAGGTCATCACGTATATGTGTCACGCTATGTTATTTGTTTGAAAAGGTATGTCCCTTCGCAGGATTAAAATATCTTTTTCCCGAAATAATGTAACATGGGTCTTTGAACGATGTTATTCACTAGAATACTTGTTTCTTTGACCAGTGAGTTGGAATGTCGTCACGCACTGTTCCATGTTTGATTTGATTTGCTGATTTGATCCACGTTTTAGTGTAACAAATAAAAACAACCTGTTGTACGATACTTTACGAAATGTCCATGTACCCACGTATATTTAACAATTACTGTACCCTATTTGCACGAATGCCAGCATCACGCACAAACCTCCGTGGTTTATTTGATGTAAATGTACCTAATTAAGACTGGATTTTACCAACGAAAGAGTAACTTTTACTCGAGAGTATCTTCTACTTTTTCATAGACAGTAGTGACACCCAGATCAGGATCACCTCATTTTGAACTGTCATTGTCATACAAGTTATCCCCGGGGTAGTTATTCTCGTATAACTTTTTGTTAGTAAAATCCAGCCTAAGACGGTTCATCTCCTTTTGGTAAATAAATAAAAATAAAAAAGCTACAATTTCCAACGATCTTTTGACGCGCGTGATGACAGCTGGAACTAATGCTTGTGATTAGTTATGACCGAAATAACTGTGTTGATGACAGGTTCGTTGCATTACGTTGCGCAGAGCAGGCGCCCCCCTGTGAACGTATCAGGTAAGAGATCTTTGGAAGACTGTATAATATTAAATATTTATTCAAGTCGGTTTACAGTCATCATGTTGCGTTTGTTTTACGTTATCGCTCGCTTCTCACAGTCACAGGAAATGCAGGTTACAATGCGGTTAAGATTTATGAATATCATTAAACGAATGAAATAAATAATTTACCTTAAGTAAGTTACACAGTTATTGAGGAACATAAGTTGATAATCACTCAAGCGTCTGTGAAAAAAACGACGGCCTGCATTTTTCAAACGTATGATCTGGTAATAAAGTTCAAAACCTATGAAACAATTAGGACAAAATAATATTCAATTTCAATGACGTTGGACCCTTCAGTAAGAAAGAAAATTGTCAGGAAACCTTCCATCCTTCCAATCCACTATCATGAAAAATGCTTCATTGAATAACTGGTTAGATGTGGCCAGAATTGCGCCTCTGTTACCCCTATGGAAAAAGGCGTGACGTTGTGTCTTCGAGTTTGTTTCGATTCCATAACTCCTTTTACAAAGCAATTTAAGTAAGCTTTTTGATTGAACGTTTATGGTTCTTTACGAAAACAACACGCGAGGCTAGCATGTCTTTATGTCTTCAAAAACACACAGGATATTGTCTTTTATTTCCACCCGTATAAGGGTAAAGAATTCAAGCCGAAGATTTCGCGTTTTGGGGACGATTGCTTATGTGCCGTGACGTGAGTGTAACGATAGCGAAATTTGTCAAACCTTTTCTTTTGTAAGTTTTGACGATTTTCCGAACTACTGGAGGGTGATGTATTTGTATTTAGAGAACGTTTGGCTTACGTACCGGAAGAACTGTTTTGTGTTCTTTTGATATTCGAACTATGAGCCCTTTGTGACAAAAGTCTACATGCTCGTATACAGAGTGATATATAATTAGATGACCAAATTTTCAGATATTGAAAATATTTGTTAAATAGATTTTCACGCAAGTAAAGAGTAAATATGAGATGAAGCGCCTGATTCAAGAAGTCCCGGTCAGCCCTTTCGTCAGATAAATCATACATTTTGTATGAAAAATTACAGATGACCTTGTCGCATAGAGCACATTTCTTGAAACTACTAAGAACATCATAATTCATAATATAGGGTCAAGAATTTTTCCAAACGGGATGGCAGAAAAACCATTTCTGCACTATAAATTATAACCCGTTTATGAGCTTTAGCGTGTGTAGGTGTTACAAATTCCTTCGTCTTTTGAAGTGTATACCTACCAACACACAACCCATAAAGTAAAATAAAGCACTTCTAGATCTGCTGTCTCGGTTAGACTCCGATATTTGACCTCGTGACCTCGGTGACCCCAAGGTCGTTAGTGGCAATATACCCACACAGTCGCCCCGATACGAGCCTATGAGCTAAAACGCTTGGATGGGTTCGGCAATATGGCCCTAATAAAAAGGTTTTCAGACAACGTTTCGTGTCAGTCAATCTTAGTTTGTAGGATAGGTTAGATTTAATAATAAAAAAGTAAAGTATATACTATAATCGGCCAAGTGCGAGAAATCTCACGCGAAGAGTTCCGAACTATCGCATACAAAAAAAAGTTTCTGTATGGGGACACCCTTTTTTTAGGGACCCTATTACTGAGATTTCGCTGTCTGTCCGTCCGTCTGTCCGTCCGTCCGTCTGTCTGTCACCAGGCTGTATCTCATGAACCGTGGTAGCTAGACAGTTGAAATTTTCACAGATGATGTATTTCTGTTGCCGCTATAACAACAAATACTAAAAATCAAAAGAAATTTAATATTAAGGGGGGCTCTTATACGATAAACGTGATTTTTTGCTCATTTTTGCTCTTTATTGATATTGGTAGCAGGTAGACGCTTCAAATGTTCACAATATATTGATATTATTTACTTACTATTACTACTTTAAAATTAAATTAATATTTCGGGGGGGGGGTCACATGCATTTTTTTTGCGGTTTTTTATAGATAATGGTACGGAAACCTTCGTGCGCGAGTCCGACTCGCACTTGGCCGGTTATTTATTATTTCGTGTAGTTCAATATTTGTTGCTTGAGTTAAGTATGTATTAGTTTATTTTATACAATATATTAATTAATAAAAAAAAACTTCTGAACTTGTATTTTTTTTTACAATTCAGGATGCAAGATATCTATAATAATTATTTGGTGTGATCAAAGTTTATTAACTTTTACGGGATGTTACAAGCACATTTGGCGGAGGCTAATTAAATAGTAACCTTTTTAAATTCTTTTAGTTACTTTACTTAAACTCAACATTCTATCCCTGCTTAAATATAACTCGAAATAATTTACTCGTATTTTAGCCTGTTCGTAACGGTGTCGTAGCCCGTAGCTCAGTAGCGCCGTCGTAGCAAATGCTACAATTTCGTAACGCTCTACGAGAGTTAAAGTATTTAAATTTGTATAAAAAATGTAATCCCAATTATGCAAATAAGAGTACGTAATTTTGCTCATGATGAAAGCACCATCTGGAAATATTTATTATTTAGGGCTTGTACTCATACCCCCTTATTAATAAAAGTTTTACTCCGGGACTAAAGCTACTCCCGGATTAACTTTACTCCCAAAGTATTTTTTTTATTAATAACCCAAATGTTACTGGAGTTTTGAAAATTGCATCGTGATTTTGAACTTTAACACTACGATAAGTTTAAAATCCTATGAAATAAAATTGATCGTTTTAACGATCGGTAGTAACATTTGGGATAAGGGGGATACAGATAAACATTGTACAAAGTATGAATAAAATAACATTATACGACGAGACTTTAAAAAACACTTCATAACTTTAGCCGTGTTTCACTTCGTAGGATGCTGCTTAGTGCTGCAAACTTGAATACCTAGAGTGTCTGGAAACGTTTAATTTGGCAGTTATGAATCCGGAACAAAGTAAGAAATAAATAGGTATTAGGGTAGATATTAAATAGGTATTAAATATGTATTAGGGTTTATTTATGTTAAGATATATATGATTAATATGTATTCATGTAGGTACTTATTATATTCAGTAGTTTAGTAATATAATTTATTTATATTTTATTTTTTACTTTAGCACATATGCCTACCCGTTTTGAGTTTAAAAATGTATCCTGTCCATCCTGGGTTTGCTGGAAGAAATCTCTTTTTAGAGATAAGCTTGCCTTTGTTCATGCCTTTTCTGTATTGTTTATGTTTTTTTCTGATATGTGCAATAAATATATACGAAATATATACGAAATAGTAACTTTACGCACATACATTACATACCTTAGCGTCACATCTTTTCCTACATGGGGTGGCAAAGGCACAAATGTGCCCACTTCCGGCCAGTTATATAATATACTCCATTTTGCGTGACAGGGGGCTTGCGCATCGCCGCAGCTATGGAGTAATGAAGAGTTTCCTTACGATTTTCCATCACCGTTGGAGCGTCCGTATAATTTACTTCGATCACAACGATTTGTGTAAATAGAGCGGTCGGCAAAGCGAGTTAGCCAGGTTCACTTTGATCAGAACTTCGTTGAAATTGTTTAGTTTTAGTTATAGTATCTGTGGTTTTAGCAAACAAGACCTGCGGTTCTACTTGTTATCTAAAGTACCTACAATATCTATTTATACAGGGTGCAACAGAAAGGGGTTTACAAGCCGAAAGAGGATTGTTAGGGATATTATTCTGAACAACTTTCACTATGGGACCGACTTGATCAGAGCAACTTTATTTTTACTCAGTAAACGGGCCTAGCGCTCAGCATCTGTATATTCTGTATGGACGGTGGAGTGAAAAATAAAGTTGCTCTGATCGACTCGGTCCCTTAGTGAAAGTTATTCTGAATGATGTCCCTAACAACCCACTTTCGGCTTGTACACCCCTTTTTGTTACACCCTGTATTATTATCTCTTATTCCGACTGCACCAGAAGGAAAGTTGGTTTGGGAGTGAATTGTTGTTTTTTGTATACTATTTACACTTGAAAAAATCGTAGATACATCTTCAGGTGCCCCTATACGTTCTTAAGTGGTATAGAAAAAAAAAGTCGGACGAGTTATTTGTTTTTATAACAATTCCACTTGATATAAATCCATAAATTCACAGCTGCAGTGATGGGCTAGCCCCCTGTCATGAAGAATGGGGGACTAAATAAACTGCTCATTTCTATAGCGTGACGATATTTTTATTAATAATTTAAAAATGTTGAATGATAATAATATTGTCTGTATTTATTTTAAACTGTGCAATGTGTTGCCTTGTATTTCTTTTATAATTTGTGTGTGTATACCGCTACAGCAAATAAAAAAGTATTCTATTCTATTCTGTTCTATAATATTCTATCTATCTCGCATAAGCCCCGCCACACATACCAAACATTCGTATTGCTGTTGACGAGCCGCATGCGAGTAGCAGTATTTGAGACCTATGGCACAGTAGACCATAGGCACGCGGCTCGAAAACGCCAATGCATGCATGCATGCCAAAATCGTTGCATGTGCGGCGGGGCTTACCCTTCTGTCTTGTGTCTCGGGACATTCACATCACATTCACGTTATTGCTGAGGTATACATATAATACCTATTCTTTTTTTATACCTTTTAGCTCCTTGTGTCTTCAGGCTCTATTATAGGCAGACCTACCTACCATAGAAAGCCATAAACCTACCTGCAAGTTATTGGTTACATAACTCACTGCTCGACGCCAAAACTCTTCAAATGTTCGTTAAAGTTATGATCTCATTCTGTTTGGAATTCAGGACACAATTTTATCCGCCATTTTTCATGCTTACAAAAGGTTACTTTGATAATTAGAAAAACTTTTATATTTATTGCGGGTGATATATTTTTTGAGAAATCCAAAATTTGGCAGTATGATTCTCGCTCATTTGATATACAGATATCGACGATTATATCGAGTGATATTGTATGGGAATCACTCGGTGTATAGGTTTCGATATCCATATCCGGGCTATCTATCAACTAGATGCTAGGCAATCACTAAGGGACAAATTCAAAAAAATCAATATACTTACTGTTACCTGTCAATACATTTATGAAAATATCATGTATACCAGAAAAAACATAGGTTTATTTAAGACTTTAGGTCATAATCATGGTATTAGCACTAGAAATAGAAATAAGATTGCTATGCCCGCGTTCAGACTCAGTAAGGTTGCTCACTCTTTTATGGGAGTATGTGTTAGTTTTTATAATAAAATACCTAATGAAGCAACGGACCTACCAGAAAGGAGGTTCAAAAACTATGTCAAAAACGGCCTATTGAAGAAGTCTTATTACAGTGTAAAAGAATATTTAGATGACAAAACTGCATGGTCTTTACCATCTCAACGCACAGAAATCCAAAGAGGGGCGATGGACTCAGTCAGTACGTCTCTCCTCGGTGTATTTCCTTAGACTTAAGTAGAAATACATAACATTGTATTTTTAAGGCTCTGATATTTTAAAATAGGTACGGGGGAGATTTCTTGCCCTTCTTTGCTCCATCCCTAAGCCCACAACTTCCGTACGGGCGGTAGTATACAAAAATATTAATATTATATTGACGTTGACTAAGTAATATGTATGATTTTATGGTCTATAAAAATTTTGAACTGAAATTGAACTGAACATATATCGAATGCGCGAGAATCATACCCCTGCATCTCAATTGCCGTTATTATGATTGTATATTTTCTTAAAATGTTGAGAAGAGAGCGAACAGCTTTTCCCGACAGTAACCTGAAGGTTCTGTGAATAGCTTTGGTGACATGTGTTTAAGGATTCCGTTGTTATCTTATTAAAGAGTTGTTTAAAGTTGGAAACCTGTAACAAATAAGTTTCTTCAGGCGAAATATATGAAAATTCTGCTCTATACCAAATATTATATTATTCCTTCAAATTTTTAGTCAAAAAAGTAATAATTCAAGCTGAAAATAAGGAGAAAATTTTCTTATGAATAAGAGAAGAACTCTATCACGTAAATTCCTGAGAAGTTGGCAATGGGTGGACGTAAATAAAATGAAGTTACTATATTTTAATTTCAAGCTTCTAAGAAAGCTTTTCAACGCTTTCATTAAGCGATAAGCGCTTAGCCTAGTCTAATAGAGTCATTCACCTTACTGATAAGGGCTCGATTGCCAAAAAGACAATTTTCAGCAAACACAGGACAGGTCCCCAGTTTCAACGACCCGACGACGCATTTTTCTGTCTGTGTGTG
This sequence comes from Argyresthia albistria, assembly GCA_963457715.1. Taxonomy (NCBI): domain Eukaryota; kingdom Metazoa; phylum Arthropoda; class Insecta; order Lepidoptera; family Argyresthiidae; genus Argyresthia; species Argyresthia albistria. Next base: position 13,946,688 of record OY735252.1, read on the forward strand.
TGTGAGGGTGTGTGTGTGTGTGTGTGTGTGTGTGTGTGTGATAGTATGTCTGATATGTGTGGCAGTCGAGCGCTCGAATAGATGGGCGGATTTCAATACTTTCTGTAATTGGTGTAGACTTCCCTGCGATGATTCTTAGATTTATTTTAAGTTGTTATAAAATAATTACATTGATAAGAAACCAGTCTACCAAATGATTATCTTAACAAGAAAACAGTCTACCACTAACGGCCGAAATTAATAATAATATCCTATCTCCTATCCATAATCTGCAGATTTGAGATTTTGATTTAAATCCCATAGCGCAACTTTCAAATGTAACGCGTAATCAGCAGATCACTGATAGAGAAGGTTATTGGGATCGGCCGTCCGTTATTTTAAGTTGTTCTAAAATAATTACATTGATAAGAAACCAGTCTACCAAATGATTATCTTAACAAGAAAACAGTCTACCACTAACGGCCGAAATTAATAATAATATCCTATCTCCTATCCATAATCTGCAGATTTGAGATTTTGATTTAAATCCCATAGCGCAACTTTCAAATGTAACGCGTAATCAGCAGATCACTGATAGAGAAGGTTATTGGGATCGGCCGTCAGTCATAACTTTTCTTTTATTGTGATGTGACGGGGGTGATTTATTAAACATAATTTTAACCTTTGTTAAGATTATGTCAAACCACAAAATTAGCTCTACAACAAAGTTCCAACTTTGGCAGGGGACAAATTCCATCAAGCTACGTGGTTGACGCCATTCCAATTAAGTACCGATTGAGGCCGGAGTCTCCGGTTAATCAAATCACCTGTCTCAAACAGAATCTGTGAATGGACCGAGATTGCGCCACACGACTCGGGAGCTTAATTTAATACGTATGTTGATACATAGGCAAACCAAGCCATATTATACTTGCGCCATTGTTTTCAACTGAAGATAGAAATATAACTAAATTATATGAACTATTTTAGGAAAATGGTTTTTGCTCGTTTTCCATGCAAGAGGGCCGGTTCCAAATCAGTAACCATGTATTTTAATGACATAAACAATTACGATAAATAACCCTTTATACGGCACACTTTTCCTTGATCTAGACTTAATTACCGCCGACAGAGCTTTATAAAAGCTTAAATGGACCTACTAACGGCGATGAGACATCGTGGAAAGGAATGCAATTAATCACGGAATACTATTAATTACTGTTAATTAATGTTTATTGTATTTGTATAGCGTATTGGATTAGTCTGTAATTCTATACAATTTAATTTGAATAATAAATAAATAATCGTGAGAAAAAAACGATGAGCTAGCCACCTATCACGCAAAATATTGGATTCAATAACTGGCTAAACGTGAGCTTGCTTGTGCTTCTGTCTCCCGTATAGAAAAATGTGTGACGCTATGATGCGTTATGCTACCCTATCAACGTAATGTTACCCTATCAACGTGATAAGCTTGTTATTGCGCAGCCACACTATCAAACTGCTAAGCTGTCTACAGGAATCTAAGCCTTGTAGATCAGAAGCGAACGTACTGAAATTAAAAACATATACCTACGTGTATATTTTTACTGGCGAGAATCTTATTACTATAATAATAAATAATAATAATATATAGGTTTTTATTTCAGAAATCTTTTTTATAGTATTTCCATATTGAAAACTAGGTATCACAACATAACATAAACATTCAAAGGATAATAAATGTCAATTTATGGAACACTTAATAATAATAAAAGGAACAGTAAATCTAAATATTAATCAGTCAGTTCGTATAGGATTGTAATTTGTCTTTAATGCTAAGGGTAAACTTATTTTTTTTATTTGTTTCTTGAACTCAGTGTTATGCTCAAATTCCGCCAAACACACAAAAACACAAACACACACGCCTTCGATGTTTGTGATATAAAACTAGTCCATGTGTCGGCGGCCGATCGTAGAATCGGGCACATCATGATGTGCCGTCATGTGCCCCGCCATTTCATGATATGCCCAAGCAATTACCAGGCCCATCATGATGTGGTGGGTTTTAACGAAAATATGTCTTTTTAAAAGCATTTTTATTCAGCACTACATGATGTTTTTTGTGTTATACATGTCAAACGAACTCGGAGACTATTCGGGGGCTTCGCTGCGCTCGCCCCCTTTAGTCTTCACCTAAGCTACCGCAGTGTTTGCCTTAGGAGATTTTATCGTTTCATGATTATTCACGTTTGGACACATCATGATGTGCCCAATTCTACGATCGACCGCCGACATATGCAATAAGTAAACATCCAAAGCCCGAACGATAAGTCTGAGAATTGTTTGGTAACATTTATGAAGAAACTTTTGCACCTTCAGGTTTGAGATTAGACACGGTAATTTAGGGTGCGTCCAAATATCAGACGATTATTAAAATCGTTTATATTAACAAACTAAAAAAATATATAATTGAATGATCTGCCTTTGAAACTAAGTAAACATCTCGCCAGATCTTATGAAGAGGGCTGAATAGACGCCTTCTGATGCCACAATTTAGCCACATGTTTCTATGTTTGGTTCAATAATTTCGCTCGTAACTCCCCATCGGCGTCTCAACTCGAGGGTATAATCCAAAAGTCCTGACGGATAATGAAGATCATGTGCGGTATTTGCCGCCAACAGATTGCCGGTACAATGTTTGTTCTCGCCCGGTTTCGGTCGCGAGCCGGGAACTTGGTAAACCCACTGTTCTCGGATAAGTTACTGAAGCTTATGTTTGATTTGCCGAGTAGGCGGCATGATTTCTGCGAATTTAAGAAGTTACAGTTTGTATGTAGCGTAGGCTTGCGAAGCGAGCGTCACTGACGCAGCGTCTTTAGTGTCACAGTCAATTGTTTTTTTTTGTTGTTATCAATTTATGTGTGTACCAAGTCTTTGAATAAATGATGTATCTATCTATCTACGCAACTTAATGCAACGAACATGTCATACACAGACCTTTCACTGCTCATTGGTCATCGAGCGTTATTTCCACGACTCACCGCGCACCAAAAGATCGTTGGGAAGCTGAATGTCCTTTTCATATACAAGGAATATTCTCTTTTCATTTTCACAAGGAAATTGCTTGATATGCTGGAGAGTAAAATTACAAACGGCTGTAAGGACAAACTATTTCAAAACTGTACATTGAAGTCACAGAATACGATAAACGCAGCAATTCAATTGATGGTTCTGTCAATAGATGGCATTAGTAGCAGACTGCCACAGTCCAATAGGCGTTTTTAGGGTTTCGTTAGAGAAACAAGGAACCCTTATAGTTTCGTCAAGTCTGACTGTCTGTTTATCTGTCTGTCCGTCCGAACGTATGTCACAGCAACTTTATTCCAAAACTATGTATTAGGACTACACAGTTGAAACTTTACGATTTTTATATTTCATCTATTTTATTGCACAAAATAATACATTTTACAATTAAAAGTGGACAACACTTTCGAGTTTTTCTTTGCCTGCACGTTTTTGATTTGGAAATATTTCCGAATATCATTAAAATTGTTTATAAAAGAACAAAAATTCTTACAGCCTCTTATGATTTTTCTTGTGAATAGACGTTGTTGGTGTGACTACGGATCGGTTGGGCGTTATACGTTATTCGTTCGATATTTCGAGATATTCGTTGGTATGAAGAATTGCCGGTGTTTTTTAAGGTTTATTTATGACTTAAAACACCTCTTTGATTGGCAATTTTATAAATCCAATAAAGTTAAGCAGTTTATATTGGAATTTAGGAGTTATGGAGCAGCTTTTGTGTTTAATGAAACAAAATGACTTTATTTGGAACATAGCGTTGGCTAGCCATCGCTAAATAAGGTTGTTCCTAACTCACTACAAACGAACTGGTATTTTGCGTCGTTCGCCCGACACAAACTGTATGAAGAAGTGAAAAATAAAGTTGCTTTGATCAAATCGGTATCATAGGTAAAGTTGGTCAGAATTTTGTCTCTTACAACCCTTTATCGTATTTTTATTTATTAATTATTAGTAGGTTACCTGAACTGATAACCTGCTGGGGCCCTACCGCACAGCCGCTGTCGGCATCGGCTTCGTGTTTGACTTGCCATATTGTCATAATGATAAAGTTCATTCTTTTGCGTTTAAACACGATGCCGATGCCGACAGCGGTAGCGCGGTAGGGGGGCTGTTTTGAAATAACTTAAAATATTTCTTTTTGAAATAACACTAATTAAATGGGATGGGCAATGGGCATGCTACGTACGAGTGCTGCTATTTATCGCGTCGTTTGTATCGACTACTTAGAGCGCCAATGTTTTTTCGTCCTTGGGAGAACAGCGACATACTCTAAATGCAACTTTATGTGACCAAACGACCATAATCTGGTAAAACATGTAAAACATTAAAATCAATGTCCACAATTTCATGCCGGTGTACCGACACAGCCTGTACGAAGGCACTTTTACCGTCTATCTATTTGAAGCAAATCTTGGGATTCGCTGAGTGAATGGTGGTAAAAGCCTGAAACAAACGTAGATAACAAAACTTTTCGGGCTTTTACCACGGGTAGTTGGTAAATCTTAGGATTCACCGGTAAATTCTATGATCTACCGATTTCGGGCTTTTACAGTAACATAAATACTTCTTAACAGGCGTTATAAGTGAAAACTAAACCAATGCATAGAGAATACAGCGGTACATTCCAGTTCATGTACCCATTTAACTCCATCATTATTCATATTAGATTAATGCGTATTTTATTCAAGAGTACGGCAAAGCAGCGGTATTTTTATAAATTGTTCTGTTTGAAGCGAGATGGCTTCGGAATGCCCCGTCAACGGCGGCGCCTGCGATGGACTAAATTGCGTCCAATAAATAATGGTGATCATCAATTCCCGATGCTGTCGGTACGGGGTGCTACTGAAGCAGCGATTTATAAGTTCCAATCATAGGTTGATTAAATCTGTGGAATTGATTAGCCGCGATATATTGACTGTTCGTAATGATCTTTGTGAAAACTTTGATGATGTATGGCGAATTAGGATTAACTCTCTTGGTAGTGTTAAATTTCTAATATTGCAAAAACTACTACATAGCAACAACCCAATTTTAAAACATCAGTGCATTTACATTTAGCTCGTTCATCGGACTTAAGGAAAGAGCTTGATTTTTGCCGAAAGCATGCGAATTATAACTTGGTAGGTACCTTCTATTCGTATCTGCAGAAACATGAACATTAGGTACCAATTTTTTATTTTTAGAAAAGTTATAAATTAACTTAATCAAAAATTAAAAACTGCTCTAAAGACCAACCATTATTGTTCTCAACATAAATTAACTGCTACTTTTGAAATACCTCGTCTATTTTGTAATGACAAATAATCAAAGAAAATATGCCATGTCACTAGCAGCAGCGGCAACTTAGTGGTCCACATGCTATACAAGTACCTATATGTATACATATAAGTTTTGTCAAGCTAAAATATATAAACACCCAGTTTTTCTAATCTATTTGATATGTTTATAACCGTTTCAGCCTCAACGAATCATTAAGATGTGCCTTCTTGATTCTTTGCAATCTACATTCTGTATATCTGAGCGGAGTCAAAGTTCCCTGGACGCTGCTAGCCAAGCTTTCATGGCACTGGCACTACAATAATGAAAGTCTCTATCGCTCTATTTGTTGTGCTCATAAAAAGAATCCTCTTTTATAGCGGGGATATTGCAAAATTTTGCATGTCCCAGCGCGTACGACCGAATCCCCTTTGGAAAGCAAACGCTCTCGGCTTTGGAAGATATTTAAATGGCGGTGGAACGGGTAATTTGTTTTTAGATGTTGGCCAAACTGGCGACGAAAGAAAAAAGGAGCTGTTAACAAATTGTTTTTTCGTACCTTAAAGGAAATTCCGGTTATAAACGAGGTGTCACTGAAAATGAAAATACGAAAGATTCTGTTAGAGTCTTCGGACGGTCGAGTCGACAAACTAATTAAAAGTTGTGAACGCCGCGGGCTGTTGTTACGTGGCGCGTGCTTCAAGAATCAAGATATTAATTTCCGCGATAACTTCACTTTACTGGTAAGACTCAGACCAAATAAAATATCCAGAAAAAGGGTCATGTTTTTACCATAAGGGATGGCAGAGGCGTAGATTTGCCAGTATTGCAAATCTCCGTTTTGCACGCACACTTATTCATAGGCACATCTATCCTCACATTCAGCCAGGTATTTAGTACGCTTTATTGCATGACAAGGGGCTAGCCCATCACTATCACATATTACTTTTTAGATCTACTACACAGTCGTCACGGTTTTTTTTTTCTTTTGGTTAGTAGCAGCCAGGATTTTTTTTAAAAGCTTTTATTTAACTTGCACTGCATGTATATATGGATGAATGTTCGCGTCAAATTTGTCTGTTTGAATTTGACCCACTTCCTGCTATCCGATTGAGCTGAAATTTTGCATACGTATCTAAGTTGGATGAAAATGCAATATTTTTTGACTTGGAGCTGATATTTGATGATGGAGACGGAAGGTGGCCATGGAAACTCTGTCATAAAACATCGCAACACCATCATGTTTGGGCACGTTCGATTCGTCTTGATAAATAGTTTGGTCCTAAAATACATTTTTCTTCTTTTTAGGGAATTAAATAAAAGCTTAATTTAAAAATGATTTTTTACTTTTATTATTATGTCAGCTTGGAGCTTGAAATGCAGGAAGTTGGCAGGCCTATTTGTATAAAGCAACCTTTTAGTTGCACCGACAGGTTTTGTATTTAAATGTTTAGGATAATAATTGATCTGAAAGTCTTACTTTAGTAAAGTATATCATTATGTCTGAATTGCGTCCCTACATTTTTTTTATTTTGAGCAGGATGAAAGGAAAAAGAACAGTAATGTTAATGGAATGAGATGAAATTACCTATAATATAAACTAAAACCATCAGAGTATTTTGTATAGTTTCACATTTCTCTAACAAAGGCTCTTTGTTTGTTGCAGAAACATTCGACAAGTCTGGCGAGGACCCAGTCATCGCTGCGTTAAGACCACATGGTGTGGCCGACGACGAGCCAGATGGACTCGCGATACACACTATGGACTCGTTCCAGAGGTACTTCGGGAACGTGACCGAAGTCCAACAAGCCCATCCGCAGAAGCACAAGCCCACAGCACAAGACGACCACGTCTCACTACTAGATCACTTCATTAACCTAGAACATAGTTACGATATCAACAACGAAACAGAAACCCACAGAGTGACAATGGAAGATATAGTGAAAACAGAACAAAGTGTTAAAGACTCAATAGCAAACGACAGTGATACAGGCAATGTAACATTTGTGAGAACTAGTGAAAAAGAAGACGTAGTGACTAAATTCCTAAGGTTGATAGAGACACAACATTTGTTAGGTAAAAATTGTTTAGCAGGGACTGATTTAAATTTAGGCGAAGGGGTCGTTGATCGATACGCGCAAGAGAGGTTTAGAATAGAAGCGGATGTAGCTGTGAACCGAGCAAATATGCTGACGAGGCTCTGGAAGTATGCGGGGCCTTCTGTGATGCACAACGAATACCTGCTCCATGCGAGCGTGTTCTCAATGGTAGAGTTCGATGACGACATCTTCGCGGCCGGGAATTGTTACGACCAATACCAGTACAAGGACTACCAGCTGTTCTGCCCGTTCGCTTATCGTCTTCCAGAAGGGCCGATACTGGCCAAGGACTTAGCTGTAGAGTACAAGTACCTGAGTAACACGTCCGAGTGGTTCTACATTGCGAGGAAGAATGCCGAGCGCGTGATCCGCAACCACAATCAGTTTAGAAGAGGTATGTTGGGAACATTTCCAAGCGTACTATTTGAGCTATTAGATGTTTGTAGTGAATCGGATGTTTTTCACTTTATAAGCTGAGATCCTCGCAATGTTCCAAGAATTTTGGCTCATCTCTTAAAGTAAGAAATCAATTTCACTGTGAATATGTCAAACTGAATATCTTAGTTGTATTAATTTTTACTGAGAATTAATATTCTAGGAATCAACGCTGGCTTATATTTGTTAACGCTTTTGGAAATTGCCGGAAATTGGAAAAACCAGAAGCTAAAATCTTTCTAGACCTTTAATATCGAAATCAAAAGGTATATTCTTAGAAAAATAGGCTAGATTCTTCGTATAATAAAATATAATTGATACTCCAGCCTGTTTTCAAAATATAGCTATGATCCGTACAGATTCTAAATGACGAGATATTTTAACAGAAAATATAGCTTCTTCCCTGATACCTATAACAAACAAGTCACTAGTATTCACAACCCTATAAAGCGCATTTATGTTACAAGGCTCAATTAATGAAATCACTGGCAGGCCCCGATTTTCCCTACTCCGTGTCAATTTATTACGATGCACAACAGCCTGAATCTTCACGGCCGCCATTCCTTTTCAATTACTTTCCAGATTTCTCATCTGCGCCTTTTGTTAACATTTCATTGATGGATTAAATCCCTTTTAAGTGACTCATAATTTGTACAATTTCGAGATTGGAGTACAATTGGCACTGGCGATGTACACCTCAAGCCTCAGTGTTTTATAATTCAGAATATTTTAGAAGACATTTCTAGGTTAGTAGAGTTTTGAATAAAGGACTCATTCTAACTTCAGACTTACCAAAACCTTATAGTTTTTATGTTTACTTCTGAAGCCGGCTGTGCTGAATTCATCGTATTGGTAATGCACGATAATTCCATTAAATACCTACCTTATTAGGATAATGAATTCACTCCTAAATAAACAACTACATCATTGTTATGACTTTTGTGCGTGTTAATTAAACGTTATTATTACTCTAATATCGTAACTTAAAACTTACTTATTCGTTGCTTTTGCTTAAGTTTCGTTTATACATATATGGGGCCATTCATTTTAAATTAAAGCAAAATATCATGTTTTGGATCATGTTTTATTTTCTGGTTTTGTAACTTTTGAGGCGGTAAATTTATCCAGAGACGCAAATCTATCATTCTATCATCGAAGTTCTGTCCCTGGGAAATGATACGTACCTATTGAATTTGTTCGCACTGTTCGGCGCTCAAACGAAATTGGGGGAAGAGGTTATTTATTTCTTGTTGCCATAACAAAATTATCATGTCTTCCATCTTTCAATTAAAGAACGAAAGCATGTTATCACTGCCATGCCATGTACCATACTGTGATTAATGTGTTAAGTAAAAAGCATAGTCATTGTCCAAGTGAATCTAAAAATAATTGAATTTATGGCCTGTGTCAATAAATCCAACGCGAGAGAACCGAGTAAAAAGTTATTTTTAGGGTACCGTACCCGAAGGGTGCCAAACGCGACCCTATTACTAAGGCTCCGCTGTCCGTCTGTCTGTCCGTCCGTTCCGTCCGTCCGTCAGCGTGTCCTAGAGAACGAACTGTAAAACCAAGAAAGTTAAAATTTTCACAGAATGTGTATATCTGTTGCCGCAACAACAACAAATACTGAAATACGAGAAATATTACAAATTAAAGGGGGTCCCCATACAAGAGACGTATTTTCAATTTTCTTTTTGTTTTTGTTTTATTGTTTTGAGTGCTTAAGTAAACGATAATAAGTATTACGATGGTAAAGTCAAAGTCAAGTCAAAGTAAATTTTTTTATTGACCATAAAATCATAAAGATTGCATAGTCAACGTCAATACAATATTAATATGTTTGTATACTACCGCCTGTTCGGAAGTTGTGGGCTTAGGGATGGAGCAAAGAAGGGCAAGAAACTCCCCCGTACCTCTTTTAAAATATGTGAGGGCCTTAAAAATACAATTTTTTGTATTTCTACTTAAGTCTAAGGAAATACACCGAAGAGTTGGATTTCTGTGCGCTGAGATGGTAAAGACCCTTCTTGTGCGTTTCCGACTCGCTCTTGACCGATTTATTCTACTGTCCAGGGTTCAACACATACACGTACAACGACACCGCGCACACCGAGCGCTCGCCGGATGAGATACTCTCGGTCACTTACGAGGACGGGAAGTGGTCGAAGCCCTATTACGACTGCGGCGGCGGCAACATCTGGATGCTGACCTACACTGTGCCCTTCTTTGGGTATAGCAATGGGACGTACTTCTTCAAGTAAGTATAGCTTTTTATTTTAACCGACTTCCCAAAGGAGGAGGTTTACAAATCGTCCGGATGCCCCGATCGCGCCTAGACGGATGGACCGATTTGGAAAATTGCGGAGGCTTAGTTATATGGTCCCGTTTGGCACCCTTCGGATACGGAACCCTAAAAATGGTACCTAGACCTTCATTCCGCTATTAAAATTACAATTCATTGATCATAATTCATAATTTCTTTATTGCACACTATTAGTTGACATAAAACAAAAGTAAATAAAAATTGTGTAAAAAGGCGAACTATCTCTAAAAAGAGATCTCCTCCAGCAAACCAAGTTCTGATGAGAGAGGTTAATAATTAAACAGGGGTAGACCATGTGTACAACAATAAACTGAACATACTATTACTTAAATATGATATTTATACTTTATTGCACAAAATAACACATTTTACAATTGAAAGTGGACAACACATGACAAAGGCGAGCTTATCTCTATTAAGAGATTTCTTCCAGCAAATTTAGGATGGACAGGAAATAATTTAACAACAAGTAGACCCATGTGCACAACATTAAATAAGTTAAAACAATAAACTACGTAACAATGATATGCATCTAATCACATCTAATAAAAACCAAAATTGAATATACTTATACCTAAATTAGTCAAAATACTTATATAAATATAATCATCATCGTCATTCAAAGATCTCTATTGTACTGTCAACATAATAGTCCGGTCAATTTAGCTTAAAAATAGGGTTATCCGTGCATAAATTCCCAGCAAGCTTGGCATTAACGTTAGAGACACCATTATAATTAAACTGTGAAAACTTTCCATCGACCCTAAAAAAAAAACACTGTGCAGAAAAAATAACACTTTTTCGAACTTTAAACTTGAATGAAACATTTTGCACTAGTTATATCGATGGGAACTTTTCACAATTTCAGTATAATGGTGTCCCTAATGTTCATGAAAATTTCCAGCTCTTGAAATTTATGCAAGGATACCCGTATTTTAAGCTATGACTGGACTACCATTTCGGATCATTGAATGGTCAGCGAATTGTAATTTAAATAGCGGAATGACCCCCCAGATCTGGGGGCTTACCGGATATTGGCTGTCAACATCGTCTTTGTGTTCGACTTGCCGTATTGTCATGAAGATAAAGTTCATTATTGCGCGTATAACACGAGACCGGGAGCCAATAGCCAGTAATGGGCCTATTAGACTACGCTGTCGGCAGGGCCCTGTCTGGCTCACTGTCTCTTTCTAGTCGTTCCTTATGAGTGAGACGTCTATACAAATCGTGCCCTGCCGACAGCGTAATGTAATAAGCTCTTAAGGGGCCTCACGAATAAATTAGGGGTGCTTTTATGATGTGTATTTCAGGAAATACTCGACTAATCGTAATCAATTTCTAGTATATGTAATTTGATTATATAATCTAGGGTTTTCAAGAAGGAAAACGTGTTTGGATAAAATTTTCTCGATAGAAAATAAATCCAAAGTCAACCCCTTTTTTCAATATTTTTTCCTATTATACCGCAGTAGTAGTAAATATGATTTTTCTATTAATTGAAATAATATGTGGGTAATCGTTGTTACTAGCGATTTCATGAATGAAATGTAATTCTTTGGAGTAGCTTATTTTTTATGTTTTTTTTTTTCGTTTTGGCGCTTACGTTGATTCAGATTAGGCGCGAGCGCACAATTGCCATCCCACTTATTCCTGTTCCCGAGTTATATTTGCTTCTCACTTCCGCAATCTTCGTTGACCTTGGTTTGTAATTATTCGTACCTCGCCTTAAGGCCGCTATTACAAAGTGTGACAAAAAAAAATGCCGAAAACTCGCGCAATTTTGAATTCATTGCAATATAATGTGCTTATGAATATGCAAAAGTGGCTTGACTGTTTGGACTTAACAAAAGGCCCAGAGGCGGGAACATAACATCTTCTAAAAGTCTGTACTAAATTATGCACAGCTATTTCCAGGATGAATTTTGGAAGTAAAATAACTTACAAACAATAACTTGAACTAAATTGTAGGCTTATAAAGTCTTATTGAATGCCATCTGTGAAGTACCAGATTAATGTTTTATTTCAAGAAATATAATGATTCTATATTTATTTGTCATATTTATTACAAGCGTTTTTTTTTAAATCTCAATAAGGCTTATGGATCAGTTGAATTTAGCCATAACCTCATATCATAACCTAAATACTCGGAGTTCGATTCCTCGAATTTCAAATTTAAGCAACTAATTATTCCTTCCAACCAGGTGTAATGAAATTGATTATTGCCTAATATATAGATAGATAATAATTAGATGTACAAGATAGTCGTCGGTTATTTACTGCAGTGCTCACCTATTGTAATGGAAAACGTCCAATCGTTTTATTTTTCCTTCAATATCCACGATGATGCTCTCGATTAGACTACCAGCCTTATAAAACATTGGAATAAGTACTTTATTTTATTGCAAATAACTGAACCCGTCGCTGTCAGTTTGGCGCGAAAACGGACCAAAACTTTTTGATGGCGTTTCGTAAGTTCTATCTCCGAAAGTAAAAGATAAAACTTTGTGTCAATAAAAAAAATGTGTCTTACTTTCGGAACGTTGTATCACTCTCTTATCACTCCTGCTCTTGTTTCACAGAGAAAAGAAAGGGAAACTGAGACGCAACCTGTCCTTCAAATATACGTGTTTTGATGTCACCAACGCAAGAATGGTGCCGTTTTCTCCAAATCAATTCTAAGTTAGAAACGGGCTTGTTATGGCTTGAGTCTTAAAATAATATTAATGTGATAAATCTTAATTGGAAATTCTCTATTGAGTTATCATAGTTACACAATCTGTTAAGCCAAAATGTAAATCTGCCCTGAATACACAAATCGGAATGGACAGTGCAGTGATTAGACGATTTATCGGTCTGCCAAGTGGTCAGGTTCACAAGATAGAAGCAGAACTCACCAGAATATCAAGACCTCTGTAGAACAGATTCGTGTTATTCTTCAATGAGTTTGAGTGGATTGTAGGTAGAGCTCTAATTGAACTGGTCGCGGCGAAAATGCTTGCAAAATCCGCCTTAGTTCATGTTTATGTACATTTGCATATCTCGATGTCTGTTTTCGTTGTCCCTGGTGCACAATCGGCGCGCAATACAACAACCTTCTTGGCTTGTGGCGAGCATTTGCGTTGACTTAAATTAATACAGTTGTTATTGCTTATAATCACCTTGGTCTTAAGGATAATTAGAATGGAAATTGGCAGTTATTATAAGAACGTTATAGTAAAAGTTAAGAATATTATCGTCTGTTTCAAGAAATCCTAATAAATGGTGTGTGATAGATTCATCTGTAATTTTACAGACTTTGTGGTTCATACTTATATATTCTATAGAGCTTATCGGGACTTCTTGAAACATACCATTAATCTGTCACATTTTGCTAACTCAAATATGAAAACCACAGCAAAAAAAATCTTTTCTAGGTGTGACTACGGATCGGTTGGGTTAATTTTAAATTATTTATTGGATAAGGTGCCATTGTCTCATTCCTCAAATAGAGTTTATTTGTCTGTTTATCTGGGGCTTTTGACATATCTATCACACGTTACTAGTACTCTGTCCATTTTCTGTGCGTCCTTTGATCTCGCCGCCTCGGCCAAAGGGCTCCGACACTCAATCAAAGAAAGCTGCCGCCCAATTAACGCACATAAAATGAACAGAATATAACAAAAAGTAAAAAAAAAGTTATCTGTCTGTCTATCTATCTCTCGAAAGACCCGGGCTAAGTCACTTTAGAAATGCGTCTCAGCGTAAAGGCGAGGCGTGCTCTTTCAAATGTTATACCTAGCTACAAGCCGCACCTGCAGAACACTCAAAATTGCCCCTATTCCGCGATTACTGCAAAGCAATTGTCTTCAGATATAAAAGCCTTTGAAATGCTTGGCACATTGTGCAAATGTTGAATGGGAAAAACTAGTTTTCGGGCTAACGGGTCGGTCTCAAACGTATATTTTATGTAGACCGCGGCAACACTAAGTAGGTCGTTAGACATTCTGCAGACCTAAGCTTAATGCCACTAGCTACTTCGAGCCCCTCAAAGCATTAGGTGTGAATTATTTGCATAATCCTTCAGGGAAATGGGCCTACTACAGCATAATGATAAGATCCGCAAAGATTTCAGCGAGGCATCTTATTTTGTGCGTAAACTTTGTCAGTTAAACACGATTTCGAGGAAACAAGCGTACAATAAAGTTTATTAAAGTGTAATTTGTTTGTTGAAAGGTAGTGATGACATCTTCTACAGACGTCATTTATGTAGGACAGACATAAGTACAGGCACATACATTCTAGATAATATAGCGTGAAACAATCCAAAACCCAATTACTTACTGACAAACTTAGATTATATACAAACAAGAGTATTAATAGTCTAAGCTGACAAACTCTGAGTTGCATAAAATGATTTTGAAATAACTCAATATGTGCGAGAATCTTATAGTATTGTCATCTGTTTCTAATACTTAGGACATGCTAAAATTTCAAATTCGTTTCGTGCAAACCTTTAAAATTTCAATTAAGATAGTACCTGCCGAAAATACAAACCGAGGAGATACTAAACTTCTTAAAACTTTGACACACTTTTTAGAGTACCGTGCCCGAAGGGCGCCAAACGGGACCCTATTACTGAGCCCCCGTCCGTCTGTCTGTCTGTCCATCTGTCCGTCATCGGATCCTACAGCACGAACCGTAATAGCTAGAAACCTGAATTTTTTACAGAATGTGTATACCTATCTGTTGCCGCTACAGCAAAAAATAATAAACTATACGAAATATTAAAAAAATAAGTGAGTGTCCAACGTCCATACGAACAACGTGTTTTTTTGTACTTACTCTCGTAAGATGGGTCTGAACCCTTCGTCTGAGAGTCCAACTCGCCCTTGACCGATTATTTATTTATAGTTATTCCAACAGAGGCACGAGTGGCATCGACATAGACCTGCGTCGCGTCGACATCGACCAGTGTCCCCTGCAGACTGGCAGCACGCAACTGAACATCTTCGCCGGGACTGACAAGTGCAAGAAGACGACTACAGAGGTAACTACAACTCTATTGCTCGCAGAACTCGCAGAAGCACAAAATAGTGTTTGACTTTGACAGTGACTACCAAGACGTCAACTAATGTCTATTGCAAGGGGATGAGAGAGGGATGAGAACTGAATTTCCCCTAATTTTAATGTATTTTTTTTTCCTTTTCGTCCATGAGAATGACAATCTCTCGACTGAAAGGGCTCAGTCTTCCAACGATCTTCCAGCGCGTGATTGACCGTTACAGGGTGGCTCCACTTCTACGCAACTGAATTCAAACAACCTGTCAAAAAGCGTTAGTTCCACCTGTCACTGCAAGTAACAAGATCGCGGGAAAGCTGTGATTAATAATCTCGTAGCAATACCTTTGTCTTTTTCGTTCATGTTGTATTTTTTGTATTTACATTGCTAACCTTTTTGCTACGAGTTTAGTCATTCGGGTTTAGCTAAAGTACACAGTAATTATTCGAGGGCACCTCGTGTATCGTTAAAAACAAGAACTTCTTTCTTGATCGTTGTTGCATACATTAAAATGTTAAGCTCGACTTGGCGGGGGCGCTCCCGGGCTCCCAGATTGTCTATTACGGATTGGTTATCCTTTATCGGGATGCCCCCTGAGTACCCTGAGTACATACACTATGCAATTCCACTAGTATGCAATTTTTATTCATATACTTAGGTAATTTTTTAATAAAAAGCACGAAGCATCGAATGATAGCAGCCGTTTTATACCAGTTTCTAACTTTGTTATAACTTTGTGCTCAAAAATTCGATGTATTTGTAAAAAAACGTTTCATAGAATGTACTCTGATTTTAATGAAAATTTTCATAGCAATACAGTCCTTTGAATGTCGTCTGGCTGGAGTGCAGGTATCCCGTGTAAATTAAGCTGTTTCTAGGAACAAACAGTCACAAACAAATCTAACAGATAAAAGTCGTACTTTTTAGAATTCGATATATGAATCCTCAATGCTCCTGAAGTATCAAAGAATTGCAATGGTATTTATTAGTAGTTTAGTTATTTTAGAACACTATATATTACAAGAAAAAAATGTCTAACAAATATCTCAACACAAGCAATATTTAGGGACAAGATCTGTTATGTTTGACCTCTATGAATCTAGAAAATAAGCATATTGGCATCCTAAAAGTAAAGTTTTTACGAGTCTTTCATGAAACACGTAGGTAACACGACTAGACGTAGGTATATCTCGCTTCAGGTGTGAATTTGTGATATACGATGCGACGATCTCCGCAGATCATAAAATTTACGCGACTTTTAGCACTCTCGCCCTTTTCTATAAAGTTTACAATCTCATGGGTAATTTTCAAAGAAATCAATATCGAAGACATAAAGCGAATGTTCACGAATCTTATAAAGGGCCCGAAAGCTTTTCAGAGGATTTACATGATCCGGTAAAAGCATCGGGCTTTTTATTAGATACCTACAAAATGTATTACTTTAGTTCTGGTTAAGAAAATACGAAATTTGATCCGTGATCTCTTTTGTTTGTGAAGTGCTAATGAAATGAAAATGAAATTAAATACGTTTATTTCAGGCTTGAGAGCCCATAGTTACAATAACAAGCATTTATATAGGATATACCCGTACTAAACTTCTTACTGTTTTGATTTGAGGCCAAAATAATTGAAACAAAAAGTAAAACTTAAAAAAACCGACTACCACAAACCCTTTTTTGATTACAAACCAATAATGTTGATGTTGTACCAGCTGGGCACCGGAGATGTCGTCCGTGTAGCGGGAGTAGCAGGCGGGAGACAGGCAGGACCCCTGCGGGACGCCGGCTGCAACGGGGTGTTCGTTGGAGACGGCGTCTTCCACCATCACTCGGAAGCGGCGATTTCTCAGGAAAGAGGCGATGACCTGGACCAATCTTCTTGGGGCTGGAGACGTTGACAGCTTGTACTTGTTGACAGTGTACTGAACTGTTCTGGGCGTGGCTGGATGTGGGGCAGTAGCTTCGCTAGCAGGAGTTTCTCAAACACCTTTGAGGTGGTGCTGAGCAGGGTGATCGGCCGATAGCTCGTAGGCAGCTTGATGTCCTTGCCCGGCTTGGGCAGCATGATGACCAAGCCCTCCTTCCATTGGGTAGGGTAGTGACCCGTGCGCAGGATACCGTTAAACAGGCGCGTAACGGCCGCCACAGTACGTGGCGGCAAATGTAACAGCGCCGTGTTGGGTATGCGGTCTGCGCCCGGGGCTTGTATCTTGTATCTTCTTGTATCTTCTGTAAGGGGGCTGAAGTGCCTGCACGTGGCCCACATGTGCGGGGCCTTTGTGCATGTCTCCTTCTCCCTCTCTCTCATCTCAGCCAACCCAACTCCTCCACAAGTTGGAGTAGGAGGGCTGGATGTTCAAGGAGCTCCCGGGTCGATGATGCTTCTCCCAGAATCGCCATCCTGGTTTCAATTGTGGATGGACATGCCAGCAACATGTGCTCGACCGTCTCTTCCACTTCCATGCAACCCCTGCATAGGGGGCTGTCAGTTGCACCTGTAATTGTCAAGTGTTTATTTAGTGTACAATGGCCTGTTATAAGGCCTGTTAGTATTTTTATTTTGCTGCGTGGCAGCTTTATTAGGTAGTTAGTAAACCTATGGTTACACTTGTTTATAAAAAGTTTTGTGTTTTTACAGTCTTCTCTGCTGGACCACAATTTGTTCTGTTGCACTAATGTGGCTGATTTAAGCCGCTTCCTTAGTGCTTCAGCTGATAATGGCGAGAAGGGTGGAGGGCCGATCGCCGTCCTTCTAGCCCCTATTCTTGCTAGCTTGTCCGCCTCGCAGTTGCCCTGGTCTCCTTGGTGACCCTTGACCCACTGGACTGTGACTTTGTTTTTGCTGCCTAAGTTGTTTAGTGCTTCATGACATTCTAGTATAAGTTTAGATTTTGTTAGCGGTCTGTTTAGTGCGCTTAGTATGGCAGCGCAGTCTGTTTTAAAGGTAATTTCCATTCCCTGTGCATGATCTTGTATATGCATGGCTCCGTGGAGGAGGCTCAGTGACTCCGCTTGAAACACTGTTGTTTCCTCCCCGAAGTTCAGGGAATGGCTAATGTTAAGTTCTGGCGAGAAGATACCTCCGCCTGTGTTGCGGCTATTCTTTGACCCGTCTGTGTATATTGTTATGGTGTTCTGATTTGGGTTCGGTGTTGTTTCTACATCCCGAGCTATAATTTCGTAATTCCTTCCGAAAAGGAATTCAGGTTTTATGCGATCAATCCCAACAATGGCTTTCGGTACGTCGTCGAAAGCTTTTGACAGGATTGTGCAGTGTCCTTTGTCTGCCAATTGGCCTTTCCATTGGCCTGTACTATACAGTCTTATGGCTGCAGATTTTGCCTCCTGCTGTATGAATAAGTCTAATGGTGGTATCCCTAGCATTATTTCCAGAGCCGCTGATGGCGTTGATTTCATGCAGCTTGTGATCGCTACACACGCCATTCGCTGGAACTGCTGCAATTGTGCTACCGTTGTAGTTTGCGTTGTTCGTTGCCACCATACCAGGGAGCCGTACGAAATGACTGGTCTCACCACTGCCGTATATATCCATCGACATATTTTAGGCTTGAGTCCCCAGCCATTACCCACCATCTTCCTACACTGGAAAAATGATATGGTGGCTTTCTGCGCCCGGGGCTTTCCTGGGCTTGGTTTGTCGGAAAGCACGCGTGATCTGGCCGGGCGTGATGACGATGGGTTCCTCATCGGAAGCTATCGGCGTGGCGAAGTACTCTCGCAGGTGTCTCTCGACTGCTGCGACGTGCTCCACATCATCCGTAGGGTTCGGCTTGAACTGGCTTTCGAGACATTCGGCGAAGATATCCGCTCGGTCTTGTGCAGCAAATCTTGGTAGTTGGTTTGATTGGTCGGACAGGTGCAGGGGTCGACGACAAATCCCGGCACAGGCGATGCACGGAGGGGACGTGGTCGCCTATGGACTCGACGTGGCGTTCCCAAGATTCTTCGGCGTGGAGATCAAGATGGCGCTTCAGCTCGGCCGTCATGGCGTTGAGCCTGGTCTTCATCGTTGGGCAGCGAGACTGCTGCCACTGCTTCCGGAGAGCGCGCTTTTCGCAGATGAGTGCTCGTAGCTTGGCAGGGAGAGGAGAGGGTTTCCCCCGGGGAGCCACGGTGTGCGATGACAGGTCGAGGGCGTCTTGGATCTGGTCTGTTAGCAGCGATGCCAAGCGGTCAACGTCTTCCGCAATCCGAGTGGACTCTTATACGAGCTAGCTCGTATGAGTTCGTCCGAGTGCACTCGGTCCGAGCGTACTCTTAACGTGAAAACCCCGCTTGAGTAAACATTTTACGGTAGTATCGGTGAATCTTTAGAACTTCATTTATATTTTTTGGGTAAAGAATGATTTTTTTGATATTAATTTACTTTATTAGCATAAAATTGTGTAACATAATTGAATATTTTTTTTAAATAAAATGAGAGTGCATATTTGCTGCATGCGTGGCCTTTTTGGGTAGCTCAGTGATTATTCTGAAGATACTTGCCTTGTTTAGGTTAGCAGACTTTCCGTTTATTGATGATAATTTGATATTAAATTGGGGATTAAATTCTGGTAAGTACTTACGATTTTTTGGTTGTTATATTTCATTATATCTGCTGATTGCTTAAACCTAAGCCTTTGGGATTCGAACATTCTTAATTATCTTATCAATATATTGAAAAATCCGCGCTATCCTAACTACCTTCGAGACCGCTTTGAGTATCTCTTTTCGGGAGATCAGCTTCGTAGATCTCACACTGTCTCACTTTTGGCCACTCCTCGACATAACACCGCTGCGTATGAGCTTCGTATTCTACTGTCGATGTCGGACAGTAGGCTGGCGTCAGGCTGGCGCTTGTGAATTGCGATTCCGGTTTTAGTAGAATACCGAATGCGTCGTATTGAAGCTTGTGCCAGGATTGTGGTATGCTTGTGTACAGTAGAATTCGGGCCCAGGTTGCGAGCGGTCCGGCTTTGGAACGAACTTCCTTGCACTATTAGAGACAGTCCTACCCTTTTCTCTTTTAGAAACGTATTAAAGAGCATTGCCTCTCTCTTTAGTAAAAGTTATTGTATGTATAAATTTATTATATGTAAAGTGTATGTAGTATATCAGTATGTATAGTATTGTATTTAGTATTCTCAGTATTTAGTATTTAGTATTAGTATTCTCTTCTGTATTTAGTATTTTTTCGTTTATATTTTATTTAAACTTGTTATTGTGCACTGCCTACCATTTCATTATATAATTTTTCCTTTCACGCCTGGTTTGCTGGAAGAGATCTCTTTTTAGAGATAAGCTCGCCTTTGTACATGTGTTTTCTTTTAATGTAACTATGAAAATTATTGTGTGCAATAAATAATTGTGAATTTTGAAGTAGGGTGGCAATTGTGCGCTCGCACCTAATCTGAATCAACGTAAGCGCCAAAACGGTTTTTTTTTTATAAAAAATAAGATATTTCAGGGAATTACATTTCAATTTTAAATCGCTAGTAACAACAATTACCCACATATTACAATTAATAGAAAGATCATTTATTTATTACAACTGCGGTAAAAATGAAAAAATATTGGAAAAAAGGGTTGACTTTGGATTTATTTTCTATTGAGAAAATTTTATCCAAACACGTTTCGTATTTTCGTATTTTGTATGTATTTATTTATTTGCATAAGCGCACACACACACAGACACATAAAACATTAAAGATACTTAGCGCTAAACAGAATATCATATAAACATACAGACACAGATAGCAAATACAGTTAAATTTAATTTGCACTAAGATAGACGAAAAGAGACAAGACGATAAGAGAGACGATGAGAGAAGATAGACGTTTTCCTTTTTTACAACCTTAGATTATATTATAGTCAAATTATATGTAACAGAAATTTATTACGATTTGCCGAGTATTTCTTGAAATACACATTTGACATTTGAACACATTTCATTTGATCGTATATTTTTTCTCCCATTAATTACGAAGTTACCGCCATACAATACAATTCTGTATTTCGAAAGACCTTTCAAATAGTATAGGTTACTATTTGCTACACAGGTGGGCCCAAACTGGGCATGGTTCTCAAAAAAATAAAATTGCCGTGTGATATCAAATGAAAGCGCATGGTGTGAGAATCTCGAATGTATTTTCATAATATTTTAAAGACTGATTTTGAAAAAATAATTTCAATAATAAGAACGATTCCCATGTCATCAAAGCCTCTAGGATACTTACCTCTAGGGTACTTATAGGTACCATGCTAAGCAGGTGTTCACACATGCTAGTAATAAGCATGCTAAATTTAAACATTCTTCTAAATAAGCGTGTTCAAAGCAAACAGTTGGACACACATGCCATGCACAGGCTCTTCGCCAAAATGGAAGTCTCGCAAGAAAATACTAGTCAAAACAGTGGTTCCGTAGGAAGATATCATAGTGCCAGTTCTATCCGTACAGAACTCAATAAGATATTCTTATTGATTGCAACGCACGTTTAAGAAACTGAAATCGAAATGATAATGTAGCATGCTCATAAGCAAACCTTTTCAGACACGCTCAAAGCACGGCCCCTTCCACCCGCGCCCCAGGAAGCATGCTCACAAATCAAACGTCGGTTGATTTTTGAGCATACTAAAAATGAGCATGCTCATTACTAGCAATGTGTTGCTTGCTACTATTGAGCAAATGCTCAATAAAAGCATGCTTTCGTGCTACTAATGAGCATGTCTGTCCGTAGCTTTAAACATTAACCTGCTGCGGTTACCGGGCGTCGTCGTCTGTAGTTAGTTGCATCAATAGACGGCGTTAATCACCGGCGTCCAAGCACATCAATTATACTGATGTTCATTAGTTAATTACACGCTCATACGGCTCACTGTGGGCCAAATACACGAATTTAGTCAATACCGCGCAGCTGCTATGCTACTCAATTTGAGTACAGTAGTATATAAAGAAATATTTACATACACATACACATACACTAATAAATATATACAAACTACCTGAGATTTAAAGAGTAAGGTAATGTTGAAAGATGGATATCCCATATAAGGTTTTATTATTTTATTATCTTATTTATGCGAGTTCGACTCGCACTTGACTGATTTTTAGGGTTTCGTATCTCAGAAGAAGAAACCGTTATAGGATCACTCGTTGCTCGTGCGTCTGTTCGTTCGTCCGCGTCAGGGAGCACTTATTCAGCGGAGAGCGCGTAGATACATTTTCCTTTGAAACACAACTCACCAATTTACGGGCGGCGGCGGGGGACGAGGTAAGAGAGTTGTGATTGATCAGCCGCTGCGAAACTGTCTGGCGTTGCGGCCCGTCATCGTATATAGGTTGCGTATGCGAACGTTTGTTGAAAACGTTCGGCGAGCCGCATTCCCCCGCAGGCGCAGTCAATCGGATATATAGTCTCTGGTCCGCGTCCGTCACAGGCAATTTACTCAGAACATATTGGACTCATCAAGTTAAAATTGGTACACATATCAATATCTGTGACCCAAAGACAGAGGTGCAATGTAAATATATAAAAATATGGAATATGGGGGTCACTTTTGGGGGGCCAAATGAGAATGAGATGTAATGTATTTTTATAATATTTTAAAGACTATTCTTGAAAAAGTTGTGCTCAATAATATGACCGATTCGCATGTCATCCAAACCGCGAGGGTACTTCCCGAAGTCCTAAAAATCTGAAATTTGGTATGCAAGCACATTTTTGCAACCATATCCCATATCCCGAAATTTACAACTTTAACCCCCTAATCTGTCGTGTAAAGTTTGTATGAAAAACTGAATTTTAGGGTACTTTTAGGGTATTTTGTTGTTGTTAGTCCTATTTATTGTTGTACGAAACCCTCTCAACGCGAGTCCAACTCGCACTTGGCAGCTTATTTTGTTACCAAATCACCCATCGAACTAAACTATTTATCTTCCCCCCGCCTTGCAGAATCAAGAGAACGCATTTATTTATTTACATAGACTATTCTGAGTTAATTTCATACTAAACGGTTCGCCGACAAATCCTAAATAACAACAGTTCGCAGTTGTTCGGTCGTTCGAGCGGTGTGCTTCTGAGAGTGAAGGGGTTAAAACTTTTGATCCCATGTTGTAAATCCCACCAATAGATAGCCACTGTGTTGCTCAAAATCCTCGTATCGGTGCATTTGTGCAATGCTTTTCAATGTCATAATCCTGTTAATTGTCTGGGTGCTATTTTTAATGATAACGACGCGATTCAATCTCAGAAAAACCAACAATCACTATGTTAACCAAATTAGTTGGCCCCCAGCTCAGCCCAAAACTAATACCCTCTTAAAATAAATGAGCTTTAACTATCTATAAACAGAGTGGCCTGTAGGGAACCTGTTGAATAAAGTATCAGTTTCAATCCACTTGAGTGGAACATTCTTCTGAAGATACCTAACTGGACGTTCACCTGAGTTTATGAAAGCTACTTAAATACAACTACGAGTATGCATTGCTGGAATCGTATTATTCTTCGCTCACTAACGAGTATGTAGGTATTTCATAAAAGTTCTACTTTTATGAATGAGTCACCTCAGAACAAAGAGAGACTCGTTGAGAGAAATGTATCGTTTGATTTTAAGCTAATGCAGTAAGGGGCAATCTTTCAATAGGTACCAAGATAACTTTATTTGATATTTCAAGTTCCTTTGAAATGTAAAATTTTCAGGTGAACGCTATCTGAGGAGTGGATGATCGGCCCTTAACCCCTACCATACATGCCATACATTTGTTGCATCATCGCGATTTTGAACCTCATACCTTCGTAATAAAATTCATAACCTATAACGGATAAATGACGTTCCGGAACGTCATCGGTAACTAAAGGGCACCTGGTAACACTAAAATTATCAACTGGGTTTGCGGTGGTGGAAATTTTCACAAATCTTAAAAGAAAATGATAAAATAAAGTATATAATGCAAGTCTGTGATTTATTGCAGTAAACTGCAGCGCGACACTCACGTCCGCGCAAAAAGTGCGAAAAGTGCAAAAAAGTGTGTTTTTTGCAAATTACACAAAAAAAGCTGTTGTTTTCTAAAATTTTAAACACAAAATTTTTAGATAAGTATTTTGATTAACGATTTTTACACATAACAAACATACCCAGCGTTTCTTGAATAACTAATTTTAGGTAAAAACAACTATTAGATTATATTTTTTTTCATATAGTTTTCAATAACATGATATTTTCAAACACTAAATTTTTAGCCAAGGGACGGTTTTATATCATATATTTTTTGTGGATTCAGGAAGTATCTCAAACTGCTGGAATAACTTTTTAAAGATAGGCATTTTGCTGGACAATCGTTTTAACATTGAAATCGTTTGAAAGAAGCATCACGCGAAAATTCAACAGCTGTCTGCGGTAAAACTGGCAAATTTGAGCTTAACTTTCTGTCTAAATTGATGTCAGAGAATTTTTGAAGATACACTGTCTGAAGGCCTTATCCTTAGAAGTAACGATGACTAATGATTATTTTACAAGAATTCATATAAGATTGGACGTCTAGAAGTGCGATCAATTTTTATAAGCATCGTTTTCTGCTCTTATATTCGTCTGTCTAACATAGAGAAACACGGCCTCATAGCGCTGTCGAATGACTTGGAAGGAGCCATTATGCGATTTGACTCTTTGAGCTGATATAATGTTGGAGCTCACGTACCTAAACTTCAAGAAAAAGATGAGGGGTTTACTTTACTGATTATATTAGAATACTTTCTTCGAACAATCTGCGTAGGTACTGATATCAAGAAATCTCAGATTGCGTCTACTAAGAATCCTATTATTATTGTATCTCATCAAATCAAAACATAAAAAAACAAAATCTTATAAGTGTATTAGGCTTGTGTCCAAGGTAATCCAATAAATCTAGGAACAAGTCTTAAGCTGAAGCATTATGTACAAAATGGCTTGACATTCTTAGAATTGTATATTTCCACCAGATAGATTTTATAAAGTCAATTTTGTGCAAAAAAGACATCATTTGATGGCACTTTTACATGACGTCATTCTGTTGTTATTTCATAGAACTCAGGAACAAAAGTTCCGTTTTGTTTGTTTCTTCTAAGACATTAAGTATAGACATTTTATTTCTCTCTCAAATTAAATAAAATAATGGTGATTTAAAAGGGCACCACTGCGTATTTTGATTGACAAGCCAAATAATAATATGTAACTAAAGAAAACACGCAGTATTGTGCAAATGTTGCCATCATTTAATTTACGACTTCATTGAGAACTTCCATTTACAATATTCTATCTATCCATGGTTTTCACATTACTAGAGTAGAGATAGATTTGACAGTTGCGCTATTGAACTTATGTCAGATTGGACCCTATCTATCTGTCAATTGAAGATAGATAGGTTATTGAAAATGGCCGAAACTGTACTAGAGCTATAAGCCAGCATAGTACAAGACTGAGACCTACAGTTTCGTAATCAAAAACGGCAAGCTTGATCGACTGGAAAAGTCTTAAGGTCAACAAGCTCAGAGAAATAAACAGAAAAAGGAAAACCTTTTTATCTTCACTTTCCGGACCGGAACCGCTGCTATAAATAAATACTTACCCTAACCCTCTTACTACATTTTTTTACTATTTCATTCAATTTTGGACAGTCCTTTAAATTACTGGTCTCGCAAATGGATGACAATCCATAATAGCTTATAGGTACCTATAACTTCAGGTTCACCCTTGCTCAGCTATCAACCTAGGTATTTTAATATTAGTTTATTTGTTTATTTATGTTAGGTTTATTTATTTTATTTTATGTAATATTCATGTACTTCTTTATGTAGTATATTCAGTAGATTAGTAATATTATGATTTATTTATGTTTTATTTTTCACTTACTTGAGCACATAGGCCTTACCTGTTCTATATTTTATTTTTTTCTGTCCATCCTTGGTTTGCTGGAAGAGATTCTCTTTTTAGAGATAAGCTTGCCTTTGTTAATTACTTCTTAGTATTTTCTGTGTTTTGTCTTTTATGTGCAATAAATATATACGAAATATACACGAACCTCTCACATCGGAACTTGGTTTGCTAGAAGAGATATCTTACGAAAGATACGCTTGCCTTTGTTCACTATTCTATGTTTTTTTTATTACCTATCTTAATATTTTGTGTGCAATAAAGAAATTGAAGATGAATCATGAAATCGGCGATAGAAAACATCAAGAGAAAATCTTCATATTTCCATAGCTGCTGCGATGGGCCAGCTTCCTCTTACCCTGAATTAAGTTTTGAATAACTCCTACAATTTTCTGTGCCTCTCCAATGCCATGTTTCTTTTCTGAAGAGTTTTCTATTGGCCATTCGCTTGTGTGTACGCTCGCAGAGATCACGATGCGGAAACATTTAATTGGCAAGCCAGCAAGCCCTCGACGAAAGCCTGTATTGTAAATCTCTCATACGTCACATATATTTTTTTATTACTTAAAAAACAACGATGTATAATATGCAATGTAGCTCATGTAGGTAATGTAGAAAAAAAATTGTGCTTTCGATTGACAAGATTTGGTTTTTATACTACAGTCTATTCGTGATAAGAATGTAGTGAAATTTAAATTTAAATCTGTTAACACACACTCACAGGACATCAGGACACAACCTTCGCGTTCGAAAGTTTGCCTTCAACTGGTCACTGTGAACTTGGCTTGGTAATTAAATTGGAAACGATTTGATTGGTTACGGGGCGTGGCCAGGCCGCCGGACAGTGATGACTTTACTGCATTCTTATCACGAATAGACTATAATCTCAATCTTCTAAAGAACTTTAGGTCTAGTGGGTTTACTCTCTTTTCTTATGTACGTTTACCAAAGTATCTCACGTATGGTCTATTTATTCTTAAGTTACAATTAAAATCAATCAAAAACTAATTCATGATAATTATATAAAATGCTGAATTAATTTCATTCATTCAACAATCAAGTCTATCAGATCTCGGCATTTCATTCACATATAATTCCCTTTACTAAAAATGACAGTTGTTTGATAGTTTAGTTGGACAAGTAAGGATAATAAGGCCCGGTTTCTCAAGAGATGGATAAACGGTCATATAACTTTATTTGATACTTCATAACGGTGAAATGTCAAATGCTTCCGATAAACAGACAGATAAATGCTACCTGAGGATGGAAAGATCGGCACAGACCATAGGTATTCATATTCATCATCACCATCGTGAGAAAAATGTCATTTAGCCCGAGTTCCGGTATTCGCGGAGTTGCCTAGGCTGTCCCCCAGGCACGCAAGTTGGAGCACAGCAGTGCATTGCCTAGGCTGTCCCCCAGGCACGCAAGTTGGAGCACAACAGTGCATTGCCTAGGCTGTCCCCCAGGCACGCAAGTTGGAGCACAGCAGTGCATTTGCCATCTTGTATGGGAAAAGGGAGTGATGCTATGTTTGTCATCGCCACCACAGAGGAAAATCATGACTAAGTTCTTTCTGTTTGTATTGAAATGTGTGTTTCCTCCGCAGTGCCTCCCTGTGCCCGGATTGGGGTTCCGCCGTGGATCGTATCGCTGCCTTTGCCGTCGGGGGTTCTACTTCCCCAACACGACTGCACCGAACAGATACTACAATGGCAGCGAAATCGAGGAGGAGTATGAAAAGCATTTAATGGTGAGGTTTTAGTTCGTTGACCGCCATGCTCAGAGTCATTTAATGAACTATTAATCCGATAAGAAATAAAAAAGTAAATGTAGCCCATTATGTCCCCACCGAGGGGCACAGACCTTTACCCGGATAAGAAATAAGAAATTTATTTGCAAATTGATTCTAAAGGAGATCATTCATTTTGGGCCAAAAGAAAAATCGCTCCATGGTTTGTCCACAAATGCATGGAACGAACAGGTTTAGTGTGTAAAAAAATGTTTTTTTGTGTTCTATCCGAATATTACACTTTATTTTTCTGGCCAGCACTTTCACTTTTGGCCCAAAAATGTATGGACCGTGAATGATCCTTTAAATTTACATACATACAAAATCGGCCATTAACTGCCGTAGTCTTAGTTATTTAATTATATTCCAAATTTTTATTTCCATACAAAATCTTTTACATGGGTAGTTCTTATTACGACGGAATAAAACTGGTAATTTTTGGTTCCACACATTTTTTATAAGATTGTATAGAAACTAGCCAGACGTCAAGGACATGCCTTACAAAAGCTACAGTATTGTGGGTCAGACGTGAAGTTTTTCGTAGTTTTATTAATGATGGCCGATTAAAGGTTTTTTCATGACAGGAAAGTGAAAAATAGCGCAGAAAAATAAAAATATTGGTAGCATAAAAAATTGCATATTTTGTAAACTTTACAATAGATCGCATCTCCATCTTGGTGTTCTCAGCTAACACTCCGCCGAGCTCGCTTGTCATCGCCGCGATGCGGTCGTGGTCCTGTAAAGCCAGCGTTGTTAATTTGGTTGGAATAGTTTTTAATCATAAATATGTATTTTTACCTTAGATTGAAAACCAACTAATATGGTAACATAAGAACGTCCCCTCCTGGAAAGTGATTAGTTTGTTTATTATAATGAAAATGTGCTCAATAATATGACCGATTCGCATGTCATCAAAACCTCTAGGGTACTTCCTAAAAATCTGAAATTTGGTATGCAAGCACATGTTTGCACCGTGATATCCCATAAAAAGTCTAACTCTACAACTTTGACCCCCTAACCCACTAAACCTGGGGTGCAAAGTTTGTATGAAAAATAGAATTTTAGGGTACTTTTAGGGAATTCTGTTGGTGTTAGTCCTATTATTGTTGTATGAAACCCTCGCAACGCAAGTCCAACTCGCACTTGGCAGCTTATTTTTATTTGGTACGATGGTGCGGAACCCTCCTGTGAAGTCTGACTCACATTTGGCCGATTATTTTTACTTGGCAGAGACAAAAGTAATTTTTTGAGGAATTTTCTACGGCTATTCTCGGAGGAATAATTATATACCCATTACTCTGCCATCATTTGTCACATTTCATTCATCATTATAATTTTTATGAAACTTCTAAGGAAGCCAGCTTTATGCCTCATTTCTTAGTTTAATGGATGACTTAATTTGGGGATCTCAGTGGATAATGATAATATTTCTAAGTTGAAATAATAATGTTTTGGTCTGGCAAAATTTCTAAATTGCGCAGACATAAAGGTATATATAGCAATCATGATTGATCAAATGAGCACAAATACAATTAATATTGATTGATACTCGTATCTTAATATTGCATAGGTACTATCAATAGTAACAATAAATATGGCCTACTTATTTACTCAGCAAAGGTCGCAGGCTATACCAGCTCGTGCGGATTGAATCAATTTAATTCAATTCATTTATGAATGATTCATTTATTATTTTGATTCAATTCAATTCAATTCATTTATTTTGATTTTTCTTACAGCAAAACCATTTCGTTACATAGGCGGTAAAAAATATTTTATTTACGTACCCTCTAAAGTAAAATATTGGTAAAGAAGAAAAAATATAGATAAGCTAAAACAAAACTACTAAGCCCGGATTTTACCAACGAAAAGTTATACGGAGAATAACTAAACTATCCCGGAGATAACTTGTATGACAAATGATAGTTCAAAATGAGGTGATCTGATCTAGGTGTCACTGGTGTCTATGAAAAAGTACTCTTTAGTTGGTAAAATCCGGGCTAAATCGTATCGTTAACCTTTGAGAAACTTCACCGCAACTTAAATATTACCTTATCTACTTTTTGGCTTTTGGCGACATTAATTTTCTTGTTAGCCACTGAACAGCACTTTGTTCCGATATCTGGAGATGGAATCTTATTGACGATCGTGGCAATGAAATGGAAGGATTACCGAAGACCTCTTTCCCGAATCCTTGAGTCGGATCAATTCGGTTTTAAGCAGCACAATATATTTATCGGCTGCTACCACGGTTGCCCCCGCAGCCAATCGTGTCATGAATAAATACGAGTAATACGCATAAGGGCGTGGACAGAAGATGACGCGCCCGCTCCGTCACCGCTCCGCGCCCGCTCCGACGCCGCTAAGCCTCGCTCTCCCCGCCTTGCACCGATTTGTGTCTTATTGCTCATTAATAAGTCTCTTATTACATCGATAGAGCGGGCACGGCGCGGCGTGTCGGAGCGGGCACGGCGCGGCGTGTCGGAGCGGGCGCGGGGCGGGTGCAATGAAATATCCGATGTAATAAGAGACTTATTAATGAGCAATAAGACACAAATCGGTGCAAGGCGGTGAGAGCGCGGCTTAGCGGGCGCGGGGCGGGTGCGGAGCAGCGACGGAGCGGGCGCGTCATCGTCTGTCCACGCCCGCCCGTCAGGGGTCGAAGTACCTCGATTGTGTGCATAGTTCTTTGTCGTTTAGGATCTTGGCTCTGTCTGACATAGCTACTGCCGTGTCTATAAATCAATTCGTATGACACGATTTATTAAGCCTAGGTACAGTTAATTTCACAATTAATGTTGGGCTTTGGCCCCTTTTGAAAACTGGCTCTTGGTCATAATTGTGCCTCTGTCATACAAAAGACATAAAGTATTGGGACGACCTCTGTGCTACAGGTCCCGAGTTCGAATCCCGGCTGGGGACAAGAAAAACCCCAGGTCTTGGATGTTTACATGTGTTTGATGTCGCTGTTTCTGGATCCCACGACACAGGGTATCCTAGTGTGGGGCCAAAAGCTATGTATGTGCCTGTATGTAAATGTTGTTCTATGTCGCTCCCCCGATTGAAACTTCATGTCATAACGAGGGGAACGCATAATGCAGCCAATGCCAATGCATCCCCCACATAGCTGGGCCAGCCCTTATTTTTGCTACCGGACATTTTTGATAAGACGCGCGTTACCTGTCCTCTCCCTGCCGCTCCCCATTATCGTGCGCGTATGTTTGTATTAACTGATTTGTATTTTCATTCAGCACCAACACAGTCTCTACTCCTCGAGCCTCGGCTTCGAGTGCTTTCCCTGCGCTGAGGGCTGCGAGGCGTGCCTCGACGGGTCGCCGTGTGTCGCCGCTCTCAACTGGGTCGTGAGGAGCACCATCTTCGCGCTGGCTTGTCTGGTCATCTCCTGTCTGCCTGTCATCGTCTGGTTCACCATCAAGTATGGACATGTGAGGGTGAGTAAAGGTTTTCAGAAGGTTTTCAGCTACGAGAGTTGTCACAATAATGGGTTGGCCATTTAATTATTTTCACGTCTTTGAAATAGCTGCCACAGCTGAGACCGGGTGACCCAGAGGATCGATTTTTACAACTACCTACAGTTAAGAGGGTATACGTCTATATGAGATTTCAATAGGTATGTAAAAGTAAGTTATTTTTTTCTATTAGCAATTACTAACAATTGGTTATTAGTACTGAAACTGAACTAACAAAGCAGTGCATCGCAATAATTCATGGAATTTGATTTTATCTTCAGTACCTATCGTTATGCAAAATCTTCTTTACCCGAAATAACTAAAATCTATTATTCTGCAAACCGAAATAATAAAAAGATTTTCTAAACGGCTTGTCTAGAGGTCTAGAGAAAGCATAGTTCAACGATTTCTAAACAATGATTTCCAAGAACTATAGAGTTCTTCAATACATTAGAGATGAATACACCTCCACTAACTCACGGGCCTAAAAGACCTTCAAAAAACTAACATAAGCTGAAAGTTCAAGGCAGAAAATTTTAAAACACTTGAGAAAGTGGAAACTGGCAAAGACTCGCTTTCTAACCTTGCTGACAGGCACTGACTGGATAGCTAGTTTAAAAAAAAACTCCTAGATTTTTGGAATAGTACTTTACGTGATAATGGTTCCATCATTTTACTGGAGCAATGGACAAATACCCAATTGGTGACCGCGAGGCGAAGCTTAGCGGTAGCCTTTACCTTTAAACGAGAAATATTTGTATGTAACGATATATATTTGAGTTATAGAAAAAGGCCTACAGCGCCTTTTTTTAAAATTGCAATTGTTAATTATATTATGAAATTGTTAAAACCACCAACCACCGCCCAGATATTATTATTTTAAGTGAGGGGATCGTGCGCTAGAATCAATATGGCGGTTTATCTATTTCAGAATCCACCGTCTAAATACAAAGGAGCATTCTCAAGTTACATGCTGAGTTGTGATTAGCACCATAAAAGAGAAATGCAATGTGTAGCCGGCCGAACATATCAATCGGCGTTGTTTTTCTTGGTTAACTATGAAAGACGGGGGAAAATGGGGGGCAGAGTCCCTCCCCATTAAAAGAGAAATGCAATGTGTAGCTGGCCGAACATATCAATTTGCGTTGTTTTGTTTGGTGAACTACGAAAAACGGGGGGTTGGGGGGGTGGAGCCCTCCCATTTAAAGTGAAATGCAATGTGTAGCTGGCCGAACATATCAATCGGCGTTGTTTTGCTTTGTTAACTATGAAAGACGGGGGTTTGGGGGGTGTAGCCCCAACATTGAAAAAAAAATGTTTAGCTGGCCTGGGGGGCAGAACCCCCCCCCCCCTCCAATTAGAAGAGAAATGCAATGTATAGCTGGCCGAGTATATCAATCAGCGTTGTATTGCTTGGTGAACTACGAAAGACGGGGGGTTGGGGGGGGGGCGGAGCCCCCCATTAAAAGAGAAATGCAATGTGTAGCTGGCCGAACATTATTATTGGCGTTGTTTTGCTTGGTTAACTATGTAAAATGGGGAGTTGGGGGAGCAGAGCCCCCCCCCATCAAAAGAGAAATGCAATGTGTAGCTGGCCGAGCATGTCAATCGGCGTTGTATTGCTTGGTGAACTATGAAAGACGGGGGTTGGGGGGGCGGGGCCCCCCATTAAAAGAGAAATGCAATGTGTAGCTGACCGAACATATTAATCGGCGTTGTTTTGCTTGGTTAACTATGAAAGACGGAAAGAAAAGACTGAAGAGAATACAAAGACATCTACATAAGCATACAAACTTCAGTCATCTTTCAGTCATCCTTCAGCATTCGATCAAATCAATCATACAAATACCATACATACGTCACAGCATGCTGAAGAGCGCAGCAAGGCGAGAGAGATGCAGAGGACCGCGGAGCGAGAGGGCTCAGCGACAACTTCACAACACACATCACTGCGAAATACCGACCAAGCAGGGTCGATCCATACATTTAGTCGTTATATTTTGTTAAATTAAGCAAAAATTCATTGAAGAAAGTCAATTCAAGTGCATGTCAACTCAAGCAGCTTCGAGTCTTCATTTTCATACATACAATCACCCATACAAAAGGATAGAAGCTCGTCATTCATACATCTCGAACACGTCGGCAGACAAGACAGCATTCATCCAAAAGGCAACTAAAACCAAACCAAAATCAATGACAAATGCAATAAGTAACTGGCCGAACATATCAATCAGCGTTGTTTTGCTTAGTGAACTATGAAAGACGGGGGGTTGGGGAGGCGGAGCCCCTTCATTAAAAGATAAATGCAAAGTGTAGCTGGCCGAACATGTCATTCGGCGTTGTTTTGCTTGATGAAATATTAAAGATGGTTGGTTAAAGAGAAATGCTATGTGTAGCTGGCCGAACATATCAATCGGCGTTGTTTTGCTTGGTGAACTATTAAAGTTGGGGGGTTGCCCCCCCATTGAAAGAGAAATGTGTAGCTTGCCGAGCAATTACATATCATTTGGCGTTTTGTTGCTTGGTTAACTGTTTAAGATGGGGGGTTGAAGAAATACAATATTATAGCTGGCCGATTATATCAATTGGCGTTGTGTTGCTTGGTGAACGGTAAAAGACGGGGGTTGGGGGGTAGAACCCCGGGCAATAAAAAATAAATAAAATGTGTAGCTGGCCGAACATACCAGTTGGCGTTGCGTTTCTTAAAGAACTAGAGCAGAGCTCCGTCCGCAGCTGGATAAGTATACCCGTAGCTTGCGGTACTCCAAGAACGATGAATGACGGGGTTGGGGGTGCAAAGCTGTTCGATTATTTTTTCATCTATTGGCTAGACGTGGGCGAAGCCGCGGGCAAAAGCTAGTAATTATATACAATTGTAGGTATATATATAACCATACCGCGATTCAGGATACACCTAACGACATCTATTGGTGAAAAGCATAAAAAACGAAAAATACCTACTATAGTCCATTCCTCCATAAGTGGCGAATCTCAATAACAAACCATAAAATCTGACATTTGTAGTGAAGGGAATAAGTGAATGTGATCCGATAGAATTGAATGTTGAATGAACGAAATTTATTTGGGATTTTTATTATATGAAATATGATTGAGTTTACAATTGAGTTTTCAATTGATTTCAGAAGCTGTTTTATAATAATGATTCGAAATAGTCTTTAAAAAAGCAATTAATATTGATTTTCTACTATTAAACATGAAATAAAATAAAACCGACTTCGGGTTTGCTTAAAAATATATTTATTGTCATAAAATATATTTATAATAAACTCAGTTAAACTACCTCATATGCATCAAGTTAAATAATTAACAACGGTTTAAAAAAATAAACTTGCTTAGGTTTCTAATTAAATTGATAATAAAAGGTGTGGTCGATTGGTCGGTCGCCGTGTCCATTAGCCCATCGAGCTCCATCATTTTTGATTCCTCTTTAATGACGTGCTCGATACATTTGGTCCACGACTCAGAATTTATTTTTCTCAAGCCTTCACTTAACAACTCCTTAACTTCCGCCATTTTAAAACTTTTGTTGTGTTTGCCAACATGGCCTTTTACTTGCGGCCATATCAATTCGATTGGGTTTAACTCGCAATGGTATGGCGGAAGGCGTAATGTTATAACATTTTTCTTGGCTTTTCATCAACAACTTTTTTCTTGTAGTTCAATTCAATCAATTTTTTGAAGCATCTGTTACATAACAAATGTTGTTTGTATAGATAATATCTGTCCTACAACAAATTTTCAGGTCAAAATCCCGAGTTTAAAAAATGAAGGACCTCTGTCTATGAACCTAAAAAACGTTCCACTGTGTCACGTGGTCCGTGCCTGCGATGACAAAGCCCCCGCTGCACAGGAACTCGGCATTTGCTGCTGGGCTAACGCCCACTTTCATTTGTTTTTTACATATTTTAATAACACAACCTCCGCTGCGTGTATTTCATTCATTCGTTCAATTTCGATCTATCATTCACATTACCCCATCACTAAACGAAACAACATGTCAAATGTGTGTATTTTTTCTCGTAATTACAATTTTGGAAATAATGTTATTTCTAAACCGAATTTTGACAAGTTTTTAGTGAAATTTTGTGTATTTATGTTTAAAGTATACTCTGTGAGTGATTGTGAAAACCGTCATCGAGTGATCCTGTGAAATATCGAGTTTTTGTGATCACGTGATCTTTGTTTACATCTTACGCCACTTATGGAGGAATGGACTATACATCGCACGGCTGCACACATGCGCGCGTGTTCGGTATGCACGCACACATAGCCTTCGGGAATTATGGAGACTGCTTCACCTTCTGTTCCGCGACGGGCTATCAGCGCTATCATCGCTCACGTGACGTCACAACCATCATGACCGTTCCGAATGGGAAATCACGACCACAGATATCCATTCGGAACGATAAAACGCGACGGTAGGCGTCGACACTGACAGATGTCAAACCATTATAACCAAACTTTTGTTAATTTTTAGTAGTTGAATTTTCTTTGTATTGAGTGATTAAGTGAGGAAAATTGAGGAAAGAGCTTCAGGAGTGTCTACTGATTGCTGTTCTTAGTTTGATTGTCAGCTGTCAGAGTGACAGCTGTCACGATCTATCAGTGCTCACGTTCTCGACGATGGTCACTGATATCCCAACATGGCGGAGTTGATGATGTCATTCATGACGTCATGGTAACCATTTTGAGATATCGTTGTCACGTCAAAAACTGATTCGGAATGGCATTGTAGACGCTGTAATCGATTATGGCGCCGATGGTCGATGTCACGGAACGCGGCGTCAATTCAATCGGGGCGCCGCGCCGTGGCCGTGTCGTGTTTGCTCGCTCTCACTCGTTACCGCCACCAGTATGTCATCGTCGTCGTCTTTTCGAAAACGTGTGTACTGTTGTGTACATGGATGCCTTAATAACACTGGGACAAATCCGGAGCTATCTTTTTTCCATATACCAAAGGATCCCGAGAAGTAAGTAATTTTCCACAACGAAATGTAAACACACACGCGAAACATTATGATATGAATTAAACATCAAATACCTAGTTAAGTATTATTTTGTGAATGGGTGATAATTAGTAAGGTTTTTAGTTTTGCGTTATGTAAATGAGGTTTATTACTTATATATAATCGAGTAGTATGGTGGTAAGTATTAAAATATTCGATGAAGTAGGAAACTAGAAACACATACCTGACGATCTGTAATATTATTAATATGTGTAAACAATATTGTCTATTAACAGTAACAGAAATACTTTGCATAGGTACCTACTTAAAATCAAAATTGGTATTTTAGGTAGGTAGGTATGCCAAGCCCCAAACGTGACAGCCCTGCGTATCTAGCGAAAGTTGGTAACGAACGCTCCTAAACGGCTTCTGATTTACTACTGTTCTATATGACTGTATACTGAGGTATAGTCCATTCCTCCATAAGTGGCGTAAGATGTAAACAAAGATCACGTGATCACAAAAACTCGATATTTCACAAGGATCACTCGATGACGGTTTTCACAATCACTCACAGAGTATACTTTAAACATAAATACACAAAACACTAAAAACTTGTCAAAATTCGGTTTAGAAATAACATTATTTCCCAAAATTGTAATTACGAGAAAAAATACACACATTTGACATGTTGTTTCGTTTAGTGATGGGGTAATGTGAATGATAGATCGAAATTGAACGAATGAATGAAATACACGGCAGCGGAGGTTGTGTTATTAAAATATGTAAAAAACAAATGAAAGTGGGCGTTAGCCCAGCAGCAAATGCCGAGTTCCTGTGCAGCGGGGGCTTTGTCATCGCAGGCACGTACCACGTGACACAGTGGAACGTTTTTTAGGTTCATAGACAGAGGTCCTTCATTTTTTAAACTCGGGATTTTGACCTGAAAATTTGTTGTAGGACAGATATTATCTATACAAACAACATTTGTTATGTAACAGATGCTTCAAAAAATTGATTGAATTGAACTACAAGAAAAAAGTTGTTGATGAAAAGCCAAGAAAAATGTTATAACATTACGCCTTCCGCCATACCATTGCGAGTTAAACCCAATCGAATTGATATGGGCGCAAGTAAAAGGCCATGTTGGCAAAAACAACAAAAGTTTTAAAATGGCGGAAGTTAAGGAGTTGTTAAGTGAAGGCTTGAGAAAAATAAATTCTGAGTCGTGGACCAAATGTATCGAGCACGTCATCGCTAATGGACACGGCGACCGACCAATCGACCACACCTTTTATTATCAATTTAATTAGAAACCTAAGCAAGTTTATTTTTTTAAACCGTTGTTAATTATTTAACTTGATGCATATGAGGTAGTTTAACTGAGTTTATTATAAATATATTTTATGACAATAAATATATTTTTAAGCAAACCCGAAGTCGGTTTTATTTTATTTCATGTTTAATAGTAGAAAATCAATATTAATTGCTTTTTTAAAGACTATTTCGAATCATTATTATAAAACAGCTTCTGAAATCAATTGAAAACTCAATTGTAAACTCAATCATATTTCATATAATAAAAATCCCAAATAAATTTCGTTCATTCAACATTCAATTCTATCGGATCACATTCACTTATTCCCTTCACTACAAATGTCAGATTTTATGGTTTGTTATTGAGATTCGCCACTTATGGAGGAATGGACTATACTTTGTTCGATGATGATTACCTACTGTCTATAATAAGAATGTGCTAACCTACTATGCATAAATATTTATATTATATGTGGGTATACTAAGAAGTTGGGGTTGAAATTGGGAAAGGTTAGAGTTTTCTTTAGATTTGTAGGCTAAACACTTATCGTGTTCAAAATTTTAAGCTTGTAGGTCTGCCAGAAAGTACCATAGAATTATGATGATCAGTGAATAAGTGAGTGTCAAAATTAAGAAATTTTGGCTTGCTGTAGTTTCAACTCTACTAGTTCAAATTTAATGAAATTTTGAGATTAGTCTCAATATATAGTGTTCTCTCGGCCACAAAAAAATAAGGTTCTATCTTTGTCTACAACGAAATTAGAGGGGGGTAGAATATGCGCTGAAGCGTTCCAGTAAAGCATGGTACTGTGGCGCATTTGTTTGTTTGTTTGCTCGACAGATTTTTGGATTCGTTCCTTAGAAAGTGCCTAGCTTCTACTTGGTAGATAGCCCAAACCGCATTGTGCCAGCCAATCCTACTCGTATTCGGGTAAAATGGCCTGTGCCCTCAGTGGGGACAATTACATCTACATTTACTTTGTAGCTGGTGACTGGTTGGTGAGAAAGACTCTTTAGGGAATATTAATAATGTGTATTCAACGAATAAAAGTACCAACAAACGGAAACACAAGTACTGGAAAAGAGACTGTTGGCGCCTTCACACTAGCTGCGGTCACACCACCGCAGGTGACACGTTGCAACATATGAACCCTACAATCATCTCCTTCAACAAAAAATAAACTTGGTTTATATAAATACGAAACATATGCACACGTATGTATGGTACAACATTTACATTTACGTAAATCAATTAATAAATAAAGGAACAAAAATACAATGATGAAATTCTTATGTTTTTGTGTAATAAAGTATAAATGAAATGAAATTAATGAATACAAATCTCCAACAAAATCAAAACATAATAACAAATGGCGAAACGTGGGCGCAAACGTGCCACTGCCCCGCTTATGGGAAAAGGCTCGACACTGTGTTATTGTTGATAATGATGTTCATTTAATTTAACTAGAATATTATTTTTGTTGTTGACTGACGTTCCTTGAATGAGTTGTACATTCTGCACCGGATTGTTTAGCGTCACCAATATTTATACAGTTTCCCAATGGCATTGGCGCAGCAATTGTTGTCTGAAATAAAAAATTGGAGAACATTATAAGTCATACTAGAATGTTATGTTTTTAAACCTACTTCAAAAAAGTGGCCAAGTGCTAGTCGGTCTCGCCCATGAAGGGTTCCAGTAGCATCATAAATACACCTAGACCAAATATTAGAGATGTGTAACTCAGGAGTTATACATAAAAAAGATATTGTACATCCTTCAAACTTTCCAGCAAGGTGAACGAGGCGTGTGTGTAGTATGTATAGTATGGCCACCAGAACTGCTCAATACTAGGTACAAATACAATCTACTATGCGTGGCTGACGGACAACGCATGCCTAAACCGGTGGACCTAGAGCCATGAAACTTGGTACAGGAGTTCCTTATGTAGCGTAAGGTAGCACTAAGATGGAATTTGACGAAATTAAGTCCCCAGGGGGGGAGGGGGGAATAGTTTGTATTAAACTCAAAAAGCACTTGACATTGGTTTTTAATCAAATAGGGTTTGTGGAAGTCGGTTTTTTTTGTTTTACTTTTTGTTTCAATTAAATGTATTGATTTGTGTGCAATAAAATATATTGAGATTGAGATAATATGGTAAACCAAGTTGGTAAATTTGAACAGTAAATTCCGTCAATATTGGACATCTTAATATTCATGTATTAAATAAGTATATTGACATGGCAACCGCAAAAGCCGCGTAAGTGCTAGGTTTGAAAGTTTGAATCCTCGTGAGGGCATAATATTATTTTCTTTTTGTTTTATTGTTTTGGGTGCAAGTTTTGTTGTACAATGTTGTACAATGGTACGGAACCAATCGTGTGCGAGTCCGACCCGCACATGGCCGATTTTTAGGGTTCCGTTAGAGAAACGAGGAACCCTTATAGTTTCGTCAAGTCTGTCTGTCTGTCCGTCCATATGTCACAGCAACTTAATTCTAAAACTATTAGGACTAAACAGTTAAAACTTGGTATGAAGATGTGAACCGCTTTACGATTTTATATACAAAAAAATTGGTTGCCTGTAAAGTCGGTATACGGGCGAAAGTTTTACGTGACAACGACTTTGAGTGGTAAAATAATTTTAATGTGAATATTCATTCGTATAGTAGGAAGAAGGATGAAATAATAGTAACAATTTAAAACAAAGGGACGCGTGCCTTTCACTTTTTATGTCTGTCTCTCTCGCTCTTAGACGGGCTAACCATGCCCGAGTGGAAGGGACGCGTGCCTCTCACTCGCTCTCATTGTGAGCGCATAACGTGAGCGGAGCGTAACGCAGTTTCTTGAAGTGTCACCCGGCAAACCAATTTATAAGACGTTGTCACGTCAAAATGAAAAAATAAAAAATTGACACATTACTGACATACATGTGGGGTGTCTATCGATAGGGCTTAAAAATGACGTTATGGTTTCTAAAACCATTTTGAAAAAAAAATGTGCCCCCCCCCTCTAACTTTTAAAATAAGAGGGCGAAAAATAAAAATAAAATCTATGCTGTGTATTTCAATACAAAATTTCAACGAAAATTAGTTTAAACAAAATATAATAAGCAGTTTTTAAAATATAAAACATTTATTAAATACCGCAAAGATATCTTTGTCATTCATACAAAACTATGAAAAACAAAGTTACAACATCCATCCAGTCATATAATATTACCGTTACTACGAGGCGAGTCCGACTTTTTTCGAATATTCTGTTACTCAACATTTTAATAGCTATAAATCACAGCTGAAGCTAAACCATACCAGTGAGTCAGGGTCTAGCGACATTTATTTGCTAGTGAACAGGAATCTAAGACTCTACTGCTACTCGTATGAATCTACTGCTTCATGTGGTATTTCTAGAAATCTAGATTGAAATGAATGAATGAATGAATGAATGAAGTTGTTTATTCTCCAACTTAAACCTATGATGTAGTTAAACCTATGTAAATATCATTAAGGTATTAAGGTCTAGTGATAGGTATGATGCATTGATTGAACATTGAACATCTAACTCCTAAACTAGTGTTACCTGTATCTTAGGAGTTGGGGCTCTCTCTTTTAAGGTATACATTATAAAACTAGACATGTCGCTAATTAAGCGCTAGTTAAAAAAATAAGTTTAAATAGATTGTTGTCGGGGAGGTTACGCCAAGTTTGTAGAGTAAGAAGGTCCTCAATTGTGAGTAATGAAATGAGTGAAGGTGTATGTATGTGTCTGCGGGTGAGGGTGTGTGTGAGGGCGTGTGAGAGGGTGTGTGAGGGTGTGTGTGTGTGTGTGTTTGAATGGTGAATGGTATGTAGTGAATTCTTGAAAATATTATATTTGTTGTATTTATTAATTAATTGTATTTAGTTTATCTTAAGGGGGCTGCAACCGCGTGAATTCAAACGTAATACAAAAATGATTTGAATTTGAGAACTATTTCAAAGCATTTAGACTGTTAATCGGATTTATACACTAACAACAAAACAAACGTAAACACGCAGGTTCCTGTTCTGTATACCAGGGTTCCTCTTCAACCAATTTAAAAATATTTTTAAGTAATTTGAACAAGAACCTTGGTATACGACCAGGAACCTGCGTAAACACTGTATAAATCCGATTAACAGTCTCACTAGTCTAGTCAACTAATTCTCAAATTCAAATCATTTTTGTATTACGTTTGTATGGGAAATTCACGCGGTCGCAGCCCCCTTAAGATAAGGTACTAAGTAAACATTCGGTGTCGTCATAGTTGAGTTTTTGAAGCCATTTGAATATTTTTTTTTTTTTTTTTGTTAATGGATATATATTGAGTATTCTGTTAAATTTATTGTATAGGTAGGGGCAAGGCAGCAGAAAAATCGGTTCATAAAGGCATGTTTGAATTTTAAAAGTTGACATATCTGTCACTACGTCTCTTGAGCAGATTCTGTGGTTCAAACTGCAGAAGGAAGTGCTGCCTCAGTAATATTGAGTATATAAATAGGTGCCTAACAGTGTATACCTCGATTTATCAATCTTGGTTCCGCTACGTGTCTAAGATTTTTGAAGACTATATAAGTTTTTTATTTTTTTTAATTGCCTATAGCATCCCAATGCTGGGAAAAAGCCTCTCTTCCCT
Source organism: Argyresthia albistria (assembly GCA_963457715.1). Lineage (NCBI taxonomy): Eukaryota > Metazoa > Arthropoda > Insecta > Lepidoptera > Argyresthiidae > Argyresthia > Argyresthia albistria. The sequence continues at coordinate 13,988,990 of OY735252.1, forward strand.
GTTTCCACGCATCTCGCTCCTGGGCCGATTATCTGTATGTATACGTACTCTTTTTGCCGTAGTGTCGATATGTTGTTGAAAATTTAAGTTCTGATCGAAGATTACACCAAGGTATTTGATATGCGAGGTACTAGTTAAATATGGACAATTTGAATTACAGGTATCGGGGTCAGTGCAGGAGTGTGTCACTTTTTTGTGATCAGCAGATGGTTGTGTTGCATTTGTTATAGTGAAAGCAATGTATTTTGTCTTATCATTGTTAAGGGTAAGATAATTTTTATTTTTACGCAACCAGAGTGATACAGTGTAAAACCCACTTTGTGCTGTCTTAAAAGCTTTATCCCATGTCTTATGTGAAAAAAAATGATGCCGTATCAACAGCATATGATATAATCTTACCGTGGACCGGATTTAATTTGAGCAGATCGTTAATGTAAATCAGAAATAGGATTGGTCCCAAAATACTGCCCTGTGGAACTCCCATCTGGACAGGCAGGTCAGAGCTTGTAAGTATGATCATCAATCATGACACACTGTTGACGTCCAGTAAGGTAGTCATCAAATAATTTGAGTTGGTTACCACGAATTCCCAAAAGTTCTAGTTTACCAAGTAATATGGGGATAGAGACCGTGTCAAAGGCTTTAGCCAAATCCAGGAAAATACCTTGTTGTTAGTATCAAGACCATTTACCACATAATCAGATAATTCATGAACTGCGTCATCTGTAGACTTTTCAGGCCTAAATCCAAATTGACATTTTGAGAGTAGGTTGTTATTTTCATGGTAATTGATAAGTCTTGTATTAATTATCTTTTCTAGAATTTTAGATATTGATGGTAGAATAAAGTTAGACCTGCAGTTATCGACACGGTCTCTATCACCTGTCTTATGTATGGGGTTAATTAATAGTACATTACTTCAGAGGGAAGAAAGTGACAGTTCCATACCGAGATTATGTCATTTGCGCCACGAGCTTGCGAGGGGCGCAAACCATTTGAGGTATGGAACTGTACTTTATCCTGAGGTATGTATAGTGCTTTTTATTACACCTACGAGGAAAATTATAGACATAAATGCATAGAAATCTGCAGTACTTATGAAAATTTCATACGTTGGCAAAAGGAAAAGAAAACGACTTCATTTTCTGAAAATGTATTGCTCGAAGTTTTTGCGAAAATGCGCGGGCTTTTCCTTTTTTTATTCGCCCGTTTCTGGAGTAGGCTAAGATCAAAAGGTCATGCAGCCACTTCTTCCGTGATTCCGCGCGTTTTATATACAAAAATAATTTCGTTTTTAATTTTCTGTATGCACCAAGGAGGTTGGTAGGTAACTGGTAAAAAAAAACTGTATGTGGCCAGTAACAATTTACTTGAAATTTAATTAGTAGACAGTTAAAGTCTCTTTGCAGTATGACTGCTGACAAATAAAAATAAAAAAACCGGGTATGTAATGGAATTTCATACATACTTCCCACCCTTGGGTCGGAAGGATTTTTATACAAACTTCCATACCTTGGGATGAAAGGATTTGAAGGGCGGGATAAAGGCGTTTCTTCCCTCTAATTGGTATAATTCGTATGTATTTTCAGAGCAGGTGTGATAAAAAGTCTCTTTGCAGTATGACTGCTGACAAATAAAAATAAAAAAACCGGGTATGTAATGGAATTTCATACATACTTCCCACCCTTGGGTCGGAAGGATTTTCATACAAACTTCCATACCTTGGGATGAAAGGATTTGAAGGGCGGGATAAAGGCGTTTCTTCCCTCTAATTGGTATAATTAGTATGTATTTTCAGAGCAGGTGTGATAAAAATACTTTTTTAAGCAATTTGGGAATGTACCAGCAGCTAGACAGTTTTTTAGAATGTAGGTTATATGTGGGACCAATATTTCTCGATAATTCTTATGGAGTTTGTTTGGAATCTTGTCCCAGCCAGTAGCGCTGGTATTTTTAAGCCCAGTTATTATGTTATTAACCTCCTCTTCGTCGGTGTCCAGGAGGACAAATGAGTTAGTGTTTCTGGTAGGAGGATTAATTGATTTTAGGATTTTTAAATTAGATAGGGGAATTTTACTAGCTAAGACATCTCCAATATTAGCAAAATATTTCTTAACGTTATTAATAGAGTTTTTTTTTATCATTTTGAATAAGTAATTCGTAAGCCGATGTTTTAGACTTCGTTGTATGTGTAATTGTTTTAATGGCTTCCCAGATTTTTTTGTAGCTTTTACCTGCTTTTTCTATTAGTTTTTTGTCATGATCTCGTTTAAAGTTCCTATATCTCTTGAAGGTTGTATTTAGAATTAGGTTATCAGGTGTTTTTTTTTGCATTTTAATGCATCCGATCTCGGCATTTTAATAAGCCTGGAGTTATCCAGAATTGCCGAATGCTTGAATTTTTTAGGCTAAACACTATACAATTGTTCAAAATTTTAAGCTTTTGGGTCTGATAGAAGTACCTAAGAATTATGTATGATGATTGGTGAGTGAGTGAGTAAGTCAGTTACAAAATTAAGGAACTTTTGATTGTGGCAATTTTAAATCTAATGGTTGAAACTGAAGAAATCTTGAGGATATGTCTAGACATTGCATCCTCTTGGCCACAGAAAATTCAGGTGTCTATATTTATCAACAAAGAATTGAGAGGGGGTCAAATATGCGCTGAATGGCTTCCAGTAAAGGATGGTGCTGTTGCGCCCTTGTTTGCTCGACTTGGCGGGGGCGCCCCTGCACCCCAGATACGTGCGACCTTAAGTCTATGAATGGAAAATACCAAAAATATCTTACCATCAAGTTAGCCACGAGAACAATCAACAGAACGAAAATTAATGAGAACTTCATGATAAATGTAAATATATTTTTTACCTAAAGTAGCAATAATTAATTGTTGGAAATTACAATAAGTACTGTGTTGAATCATTTCGAGGAACTATATATATCAAGGGCATGCAATGAATCTCATGAATACAATGAAACAAATGCAAACTTGAACAAATACATGCACTTTTATTCATTTATTAATTTTCTATAGGTAGCATAGACAAATATTTTTGTCATAAAAGGCACCTGTGTAAATAACTACCAGGGTGGCGAACCGCGTACGGGTATGGCTTGGTAGTGTCTATAGCAAGAGCGTGGAATAATTTTGTTTGTAGCGCGCTCGGACCTGTTCCGGCACTGTCGACAAGTCAAAACAAGTTTTTTTGCGCCCTCGTTATTAGCCACTGGCATGCAAATCCGTACGCGACTCCAGGCCTCCAGGCCCTGATTTATTAATATAAATACAAAATTATGTTAACCGGCCAAGTGCGAGTCCGATGCATACCAACTGGCTTCGTATTAGATTTCTAATCACCAAAGTAGGCGTGCTCTAATTAACTCCTATAACGGTCGCGTGGGGATTTGGAATGCCAATATTGTAAATTATCTGAAGATAGAAATAGTATATTATCTCATATACATGGTCAGCACCGGGATCGAACCTGCATCTTCTGCGTGAGAAGCAAGCATGAAACCTACTAAACCACGGAGCTCTACAATTAGACGCACGCGTTTTGTTTTCTTAATAAGATTTAGGCACAGATATTCAATAGGCTGAAAGATTGAATTCTGTGCCTAGTGCCTGCGTAGATTTTCGGTATAGAATCAATGGTGTTCTATCTCTTGTATTTACCAAGCCTTTCGGACCCGAGTCTTAACAACAACGATACTAAAGATTCTGAGTTGTATTTATAGGTACGAGTAAGAATGGGAGTGAATTACGAAAATCAGGTGTTTTTTTTTTTGGAAAGCGGGAAAACTGTTTTCCTCGATACTCACGATTGTGTTATGTTGGGCCGAAGTACAGTACTCTTTTTTAGGGTTCCGTACCCGAAGGGTGCCTAACGGGACCCTATTACTGAGACTTCGCTGTCCGTCCGTCCGTCCGTCCGTCCGACCGTCCGTCCGTCTGTCAGTCACCAGGCTGTATCTCATGAACCGTGGTAGCTAGTCAGTTGAAATTTTCACAGATGATGTATTTCTGTTGCCGCTATAACAACAAATACTAAAAATCAAAAGAAATTTAATATGAAGGGGGCTGCCATACAACAAACGTGATTTTTTTTGCTCATTTTTGCTCGATATTGATAATGCTAGCAGGTAGACGCTTAAAATGTTCACAATATATTGAATATATTATTTACTTAAAAAATAAATAATTAAATTAAAATTAAATTAATTAACATATTTTAATAGAAAACAGTGTGTTCTTTCTGAAACAAATAATAAATCAGCTTTTTAGTTGCATTCTTAGGTAATAAAAAGCTATATGTAGGCTAATAATAAGTACAAAAAGTTAACATATTGCATATCTTTGGATATGAATCGCCATCGTCCATACATTTTGAGTGGATAGTGCAGCAATGACAGGCCTCACTGCGTCCTCTCCCTCATCTGTCTCTGAAGAGTTTTCATCAGGCCCTTGCTGCCAAAGGTCCTTTCCATCTCCATCGGAGCTGTCATCGAATTCAGAGTCAATTATCGCCTCCAAGATAGCTTCCCCATCACGAGCTATGTTTGTCAACTCATCCCGCGTACTTAACAGCTGAAATAATTTGTAAAAATAATTAATAACATTATTTTTATCTCACTGTGAATAATACGAAAAGGAACTGTTCGGGCCGAATACTCACTTTCGTGATACTCAAAAGCAAAGCAAATTTTAACATACAAATCATGGCATTTAAGAATGCAAAATAACGTAATTTACGTGTTTATTCTATTGTTCATCGACACATTTAATAGTAAGACAAAATAACTCACTTTTAGAGCCAAACAGTAATCACGTCACAAATTGCGAGGGAAACGGGCGCGGCGCGTGGCGACAAACCGTCATTGATGCAAAATGGCGTCGTCGGCTATCGGCTTGTGAAAAAGTCTACGGTTATGTTAGCTCCATACAAAATAGTAAAGTTACTCACGAAAGTGAGGGCTAGGACCGAAAGGGATAGTAACTTTTACATCGGGATACGATATTACTACTGCATGTTCCTATTAGATTATAATTGTAACACAAGGGGCGTAAGTGAGCGATTCCGGAACACGATCCAATTTTGCGTTATCGAGCGCAGCTCGCAAAGGGCGCTAACGGATTGAGTCGAATAAAGTTCGAGGGTGAAATAGCTACTTAAAACCCTCATTCTACTTGACATCATTAAAAATAAAACATTTATGCAGGTTTTAACTGAAAGGTGCTTTTAAGAATTTGTTAGGGACATCATTCTGAACAACTTTCACTTAGAAACCGATTCTAACGGAGCAATTTTATTTTTCACTTCTACATACGTCTCGTGCCGGGTGATCAGCTGATTTGTATGAAGAAGTCGGTTTCATAGTGAAAGTTGTTCAGAGAGAATGATAAACCATTACGCACCCACTATCAGCTGTCACTATTTTTGACAGCTGTCACTATTTTTGACAGGTAACAAGCTAAAAACGGGCATATCTCAGAAACTTGTACCCGTTCCAAGACTCGCCAAGACCTGTCACATCTCCATACAAACCAGTGGTCTAGGATGAGTAGTTACCAACATATGACATGTTTTAGTTTGACAGCTGTCCAATAAGGGTTCCTTTTTTCCTTTTAAGGATCGGAACCCTAAAAACGAAAGCTACTTACAATGCATATTTATAATTATATACAATTGTAGGTATATATGTATATAACCATACCGCGATTCAGGATACACCTAGCGACATCTATTGGTGAAAAACATAAAAAACGAAAACTACCTACTACCACAGTATACAGTCATATAGAACAGTAGTAAATCAGAAGCCGTTTAGGAGCGTTCGTTACCAACTATGCAAAGTATTTCTGTTACTGTTAATAGACAATATTGTTTACACATATTAATAATATTACAGATCGTTAGGTATGTGTTTCTAGTTTCCCACTTCATCGAATATTTTAATACTTACCACTATACTCGATTATATGTAAGTAATAAACCTCATTTACATAACGCGAAACTAAAAAACCTTACTAATTATCACCCATTCACAAAATAATGCTTAACTATTTGATGTTTAATTCATATCATAATGTTTCGCGTGTGAGTTTACATTTCGTTGTGGAAAATTACTTACTTCTCGGGATCCTTTGGTATATGGAAAAAAGATAGCTCCGGATTTGTCCCAGTGTTATTAAGGCATCCATGTACACAACAGTAGAACATCTACACACGTTTTCGAAAAGACGACGACGATGACATACTGGTGGCGGTAACGAGTGAGAGCGAGCAAACACGACTCGGCCACGGCGCGGCCCCGATTGAATTGACGCCGCGTTCCGTGACATCGACCATCGGCGCCATAATCGATTACAGCGTCTACAATGCCGATCCGTGACATCGACCATCGGCGCCATAATCGATTACAGCGTCTACAATGCCGATCCGTGACATCGACCATCGGCGCCATAATCGATTACAGCGTCTACAATGCCGTTCCGTGACATCGACCATCGGCGCCATAATCGATTACAGCGTCTACAATGCCGTTCCGTGACATCGACCATCGGCGCCATAATCGATTACAGCGTCTACAATGCCGTTCCGTGACATCGACCATCGGCGCCATAATCGATTACAGCGTCTACAATGCCATTCCGAATCAGTTTTTGACGTGACAACGATATCTCAAAATCGTTGCCATGACGTCATGAATGACATCATCAACTCCGCCATGTTGGGATATCAGTGACCATCGTCGAGAACGTGAGCACTGATAGATCGTGACAGCTGTCACTCTGACAGCTGACAATCAAACTAAGAACAGCAATCAGCAGACACTCCTGAAGCTCTTTCCTCAATTTTCCTCACTTAATCACTCAATACAAAGAAAATTCAACTACTACGACTGTCTTCGACTCAAAATTAGGAAAATTAACAAAAGTTTGGTTATAATGGTTTGACATCTGTCAGTGTCGACGCCTACCGTCGCGTTTTTAACCGACTTCCCAAAGGAGGAAGTTTACAATTCGTCCGGATGTTTTTTTTTTATTATGTCTGGTGCCCGATAGCGCCTAAACGGATGGACCGATTTGGAAATTTATTTTTTTGTTTGAAAGAGTTTACTTTCCCATTGGTCCTATTGACACTAGGTCAGGATCTGATGATGGGATCCTGGAGAAATCGAGGGAACTCTTCAAATATTATAGGCAGACCTATAGTGATTTTTGTGTTTTTCATAATAACTCGTGCAAATGCACATGGTAAGCATAATATTGTGATGCGGAACTGCTGATGAAGACCACCGATGGCCACCAGATCTGCTCGATACTAGGTACAAATACAATGCGTGGCTGACGGGCAGCCAACGAATAGCCTAAACCGGTGGACCTAGAGCCATGAAACTTTGTACAGGGGTTCCTTAGTAGCGTGGGGTAGCACTGATCTGGGATTTGACAAAAATAATTCCCCAAGGGGGGGGGATAAGGGGTTACAGTTTATATTAAACTCAATCTAATCAAATAGGGTTTGCGGAAGTCGGTTTTTTCTAAAGTTTACTTTTTGTTTCAATTATATCGTTCCGAATGGATATCTGTGGTCGTGATTTCCCATTCGGAATGGTCATGATGGTCGTGACGTCACGTGAGCGATGATAGCACTGATAGCCCGTCGCGGAACAGAAGATGAAGCAGTCTCCATAATTCCCGAAGGCTATGTGTGCGTGCGTGCATACTGAACACGCGCGCATGTGTGCAGCCGTGCGATGTACTTTGTTCGATGATGATTACCTACTGTCTATAATAATAATGTGCTAACCTACTATGCATAAATATTTATAGTATATGTAGGTATACTAAGAAGTTGGGGTTGAAATTGGGAAAGGTTAGAGTTTTCTTTAGATTTGTAGGCTAAACACTTATCGTGTTCAAAATTTTAAGCTTGTAGGTCTGCCAGAAAGTACCTTAGAATTATGATGATCAGTGAAAAGTGAGTGTCAAAATTAAGAAATTTTGGCTTGCTGTAGTTTCAACTTTACTAGTTCAAATTGAATGAAATTTTGAGATTAGTCTCAATACATAGTGTTCTCTCGGCTACAAAAAAATCAGGATTCTATCTTTGTCTACAACGGGTAGAATATGCGCTGAAGCGTTCCAGTAAAGCATGGTACTGTAGCGCATTTGTTTGTTTGTTTGCGCGACAGATTTTTGGATTCGTTCCTTAGTAAGTGCCTAGCTTCTACTTGGTAGATAGCCCAAACCGCATTGAGCCAGCCAATCTTACTCGTATTCGGGTAAAATGGCCTGTGCCCTCAGTGGGGACATTGATTACATCTACATTTACTTTGTAGCTGGTGACTGGTTGGTGAGAAAGACTCTTTAGGGAATATTAATAATGTGTATTCAACGAATAAAAGTACAAACGGAAACACAAGTACTGGCACCCTAGCTGCGGTCACACCACCGCAGGTGACACGTTGCAACACCACCGCAGGTGACACGCTGCAACATGTGAACCCTACAATCATCTCCGTCAACAAATAAATAATTGGTTTATATAAATACGAAACATATGCACACGTATGTATGGTACAACATTTACATTTACGTAAATCAATTAATACATAAAGGAACAAAAATACAATGATGAAATTCTTATGTTTTTGTGCAATAAAGTATAAATGAAATGAAATTAATGAATACAAATCTTCAACAAAATCAAAACATAATAACAAATGGCGAAACGTGGGCGCAAACGTGCCACTGCCCCGCTTATGGGAAAAGGCTTGATACTGTGTTATTGTTGATAATTATGTTCATTTAATTTAACTAGAATATTATTTTTGTTGTTGACTGACGTTCCTTGAATGAGTTGAACATTGTGCACCGGATCGATCAGAATCACCCACAGTAATACAGTCTCCCAATGGCATTGGCGCAGCAATTGTTGTCTGAAATAAAAAAATGGAGAACATTATAAGTCATACTAGAATGTTATGTTTTTAAACCTTCTTCAAAAAAATGGCCAAGTGCTAGTCGGTCTCGCCCATGAAGGGTTCCAGTAGCATCTTAATACACCTAGACCAAATATTAGAGATGTGTAACTCAGGAGTGATACATAAAAAAGATATTGTAGGTACATCCTTCAAACCTTCCCAGATTTTTTTGTAGCTTTTACCTGCCTTTTCTATCAGTTTTTAGGGTTCCGATCCTTAAAAGGAAAAAAGGAACCCTTATAGGATCACTTTGTTGTCCGTCTGTCTGTCTGTCTGTCTGTCTGTCCGTCCGTCTGTCCGTCCGTCTGTCACGACCCCTTTTCGCAGGAACGCGTGGAGGTATAATATTGAAATTAATATCGATTACTCAGGTCTATGGTCCCTTGGAGCTGTGAAAAAAATAAACTTCTAGGTCCACGCAATCAAAACATACCGCGATATTATGTGATAATTTTGCTGGATTTGTATGAACTCGCGTGGAACTCGCAAGGGAATCAAAACCTATAGGGTACTTCCGGTTGGCCTAGGGTCATGAAATTTGGAATGTAGGAAGGTCTTATAGCACAAATAAAGGGAAAAATCTGAAAACTGCAAATTTCTGTCTTTCTAAAAATATTCAATTTCGTTTACATGGATGACATCACACTTTAGTTTTTTATGTGGAAACCTAATTACACGTGTTACGTTATTTGTCATGATCTCGTTTAGAGTTCCTATATCTCTTGAAGGTTGTATTTAGAATTAGGTTATCAGGTGTTTTTTTTGCATTTTAATGCATCCGATCTCGGCATTTTAATAAGCCTGGAGTTATCCAGAATTGCCGAATGCTTGAATTTTTTTAGGCTAAACACTATACAATTGTTCAAAATTTTAAGCCTTTGGGTCTGATAGAGAAGTACCTAAGAATTATGTATGATGATTGGTGAGTGAGTGAGTAAGTCAGTTACAAAATTAAGGAACTTTTGATTGCGGCAATTTTAAATCTAATGGTTGAAACTGAAGAAATCTTGAGGATATGTCTAGACATTGCATCCTCTTGGCCACAGAAAATTCAGGTGTCTATATTTATCAACAAAGAATTGAGAGGGGGTCAAATATGCGCTGAATGGCTTCCAGTAAAGGATGGTGCTGTTGCGCCCTTGTTTGCTCGACTTGGCGGGGGCGCCCCTGCACCCCAGATACGTGCGACCTTAAGTCTATGAATGGAAAATACCAAAAATATCTTACCATCAAGTTAGCCACGAGAACAATTAACAGAACGAAAATTGATGAGAACTTCATGATAAATGTAATTTTTTTTTTTTACCTGAAGTAGCAATACTTTATTGGTGGATATTACAATAAGTACTGTGTTGAATCATTTCGAGGGACTATATATATCAAGGGCATGCAATGAGTTACATGAATACAATGAAACAAATGCAAACTTGTACAAATACATGCACTTTTATTCATTTATTAATTTTCTATAATAGGTAGCATAGAAAAATATTTTTGTCATAAAAGGCACCTGTGTAAATAACTACCAGGGTGGCGAATCGCGTACGGGTATGGCTTGGTAGTGTCTATAGCAAGAGCGTGGAATAATTTTGTTTGTAGCGCGCTCGGACCCTGTTCCGGCACCGTCGACAAGTCAAAACAAGTTTTTTTGCGCCCTCGTTATTAGCCACTGGCATGCAAATCCGTACGCGACTCCAGGCCTCCAGGCCCTGATTTATTAATATACAAAATTATGTTAACCGGCCAAGTGCGAGTCCGATGCATACCAAGTGGGGATTTGGAATGCCAATATTGTAAATTATCTGAAGATAGAAATAGTATATTATCTCATATACATGGTCAGCACCGGGATCGAACCTGCATCTTCTGCGTGAGAAGCAAGCATGTAACCTACTAAACCACGGAGCTCTACAATTAGACGCACGCGTTTTGTTTTCTTAATAAGATTTAGGCACAGATATTCAATAGGCTGAAAGATTGAATTCTGTGCCTACCCAAGCAGCACATTTGGTGGCATAGGAGTTCCATATTATATCAAATTGCTACGCTAGATGATTTTTGGATCTAACGTAGGTGCTATATAGGTGGTTAGAACCTATATAGCACCTATATGCAACCAAAAGGCGAAAAATAGCAGCCTATTTTAAAGATCTAATAAGGTCTAAACGCGTTCAAATTGCTACCGTTGGTGAAAATTGGAACTTCAAGTGCAAATTGGACTGATTGAACGAATGATAGTCTATTCAGTTCGTTCATTAGATCAGTGTAGTACTATTAGTGGCAAGCAGGATTGTTTTTGCTTTGTTTTGTTTGTGTAAGTAGACTGAGTGATTATTGGAACTGGAAGAGATTTTCATCGTATATAACTACAAGGTAAGTGCGTTATTAACGAATGGTGATGGCTAGACTTCTACACTCTAACAACAACATATTTACGTAATTAGGTACATGCGCATGTTCTGTCTTAGGATCAGATAAAACCGGTGCAATTTTGATTTTATTGTGAAGTGCATATTATATTTCTTATAAGATTTTAATGCGCCATCGTTCTGATGAAAATTTCCTCAAAAACAATATAATAATTAATTGTAACATAACCTCACTTTTACATTTTCTGTAGAAAATCTGTAATCTGGTGGTCAGAATGCGATTATTTTGTTGCTAGAATGTATCAGATACGCGTCAAATTTACGTTGTAAACTTGTTATTGTTTTAATCGTCTCAAAATATTTGCAATTTGCGTTCGCCATCTTTTAATCATGGCGATCAAACCAATTATTTGCAGTTGCAATATCAGCTTATTTACTCCATAATGGCACCTATACATCCAAAAATCACCTAAATGCACCTTCGAATTTATCAAATGAGTGAATATTAGACCCTGTAGTAATTATTTTCGGTTTCAATTGGTGATCCGTGAGAAAACAAAAAAATACTTGGGGCCAGATTCTGCAAGCGAATCGCATGTACTACTAAGCGAGATCGCGATCGAAGGGTTTATGGGCTCTGCTCGAAAAGGGGTGTTATGATTTTATTTAACGCGTGTGTCACTCTGGGTATCTGTGTATCTGTGTCTCTGTCTCTCAGCTCGCGGAGCGTAAACGGGTGAACCAATTTGAATGTAGTTTTTTTTATTCGAAAGTAGATTTCTTGGATTTGTTTGGGGCTATGAATAAACAAATACTTGTTTACTATGCAAAGTATATTTTCCAACTGAAGGTAAAAACACTATCACAATATATTCAAAATAAATATGACAGTGACAGGCTTGACACAATGTTCCAAGTAGTTTTAACACCCCCCCGCAAAGTGTACAGCCTGTATAATAATAATACCACAAACACCCTGTATAAAAACACCTCACATGACAAAATAAAACTAATAAACTTTATACACCAAAAAACATATTAAACACACAAAATTCATATACATACCTAACCTAACCCTAAGCTATTTATACACTTGTAGTGCTTCAGTTTTGGCAAAGGTTTGGTGAGGATGTCGGCAGTCATTTCTGTGGTATGAATGTATTTGAGTATGAATCTATGTTCGGATAATGATTGGCGTATGAAGTGATGTTTGATGTCGATGTGTTTGGTGCGGGCGTGGTATGTGTTGTTTGTGGCCAGTTTGATGGAACTCTGATTATCCGTGTGTATGATGAGGGTGTTCGTGAGATGGAATACTTCAGTGATAAGTTTATGAAGATATATGGCCTCCTTGCAAGCCTCGCCCAATGCCATGTACTCCGCTTCCGTACTGGAGAGGGCTACTGTGCGCTGCTTGCGGGATTCCCATGACACTGGAGCTCCACTCATCATGAACACGAAGCCGGTATATGATCGACGGTCCACGAGATTATTGCCGTAGTCGGCATCCACGTACCCCAAGGGGTAAAGTTCAGATTTACGCGAGAAGTTAAGAGCCATATCTTTGGTCCCTTTGAGGTAACGAAGGACCCGCTTAGCGGCCTTCCAGTGTACCCCCCCGTAATGTGCATTGAATTGCGACAGGTAGGAGACCGTGTGAGCGATGTCAGGTCTAGTGCATATTGCAAGGTACATTAGCGACCCGATAAGCTCTTGGTATGGTACGTCTACTTCTTCTTCCTTGCTAGGAAGAGTTAGCTTTAGACCTGATTCCATGGGTGTCGTGACTGAAATTGCGTCTTGCATACCGAACTTTTCTATCAGCTTCTCTATATATTTTGTTTGATCGAGTTTTATTCCATCTTCGGTCTGAGATACTCTCATTCCGAGGCAGTCTTTGAGTTCCCCAAGATCCTTTATAGTGAACTTTTTCTCAAGGTTGCTCTTGAAGTCTGCCTTCATTTTATCATTTGTGCTTAGCACGAAGAAGTCGTCCACAAACACTGCAACAATCAGTAGGTCGTTGCCGCATCTTCTGTAGTATATACAGTGCTCTGATTGAGCTTGAGTCAGTGACATCTCTGCCATTGCCTGACTTACTTTTAAGTTCCACTGACGTGGAGCCTGCTTCAAGCCGTACAGGGCTTTTTTCAGTAGGCATACTTTTTCTTTTGGGTTTGTTGAAAATCCCTCTGGTTGCTCCATGTAAATCTCCTCATCTAGGTCTCCGTTCAAAAAGGCGGTTTCCACATCTAGGTGGTCCATTTGTAGTCCATGGTGGGCTGCGTAGGCCATTAATAGTCGAACCGATGATAATCTGGCCACAGGAGAGAAGGTTTCACCATAATCCACACCAGCCACTTGGGTGAAGCCTTTTGCTACGAGCCTGGCTTTGAATTTTGTGATACGGCCTGAAGTATCCTTTTTGATTTTGTAGACCCATTTACATTTCGTTGTTTTTCTGTCAGTAGGTCTGTCTGCTAAGGTCCAAGTTCCATGTTTTAACAAGGAGTTGTACTCTGCTTGCATCGCTTCCAACCATTTTTCTTTTTGCGGATGTTCGGTGACTTCTTTATAGCTCTCTGGTTCCTGATCAGTAGTCAGGTAAAGGTTGGACTGGTACCTTTCAGGAGGTTGCCTGCTGCGAAGAGGATATCTTCTTTCAGGTTCCGACTGTACAGTTAAAGGGGGTTCTGACTGTACAACTGAGTCAGAATCAGGCTGTTCCTCGGGATAGTCTGGTGCAGTCACAGGATCATCTATCGCTTCTGCCGGCTCAGGATGTTCCTCACTTTGAGGATGAGGTTCGGCTGGTAGTAGTGGCGGCTGAAAGTCAGGAACTGGGTCTTCGTCTTCAATGAATGTCACGACTTTTGACGTTGAAGTTGGAGACAGTTGTTGACTGCTAGACGATTGTATATTGGACTCTTGTACCGGTTCATCTTGTTCTTTATTTTCAATAAAGACAATATCTCGGGCCGTGATTATTACCCGAGGATTTTGGGGTTCAACAAGGCGATAGGCTTTGCTTTCTGTTGAGTATCCAACAAAGATGCATTTTTTAGTCTTGGAGTCGAGTTTCGAACGTTTTTCCTTCGGGACTAGGGCATGAGCTTCGCATCCGAAGACTTTCATATGTGAAAGATTGACCTTCTTGCCCGTCCATAATTCTTCAGGAATTTTGTTTCCTAGAGCCATTGTAGGCACTCGATTCTTGATATAGATCGCCGTATTTACTGCTTCTCCCCAGTATGAAGTCGGTAGTTTGGAATCCTCAATGATCGTACGGTTTGCACGTTCTGATACGCCATTTTGTTGCGGAGTATACGGGACTGTAGTCTGGTGTACGATGCCGCTTTCCTTTAGGAATAAAGTGAAATCATTATTTACATATTCACCACCGTTGTCCGTCCGCAAAATTTTGATTCTTTCGCCAGTTTGGTTCTCAACTAAGTATTTAAATTCTACAAACTTTGAAAAAACTTCGGACTTTAATTTTAAAAAATATCCAAAAGTTTTGCGACTAAAATCGTCAGTAAAAGTTAGCAAATAAAGAGAACCGCCCCACGAATGCGCACTCATAGGTCCGCATAGATCCGAATGTACTAATTGTAGGACTTTACTCGATTTGCTTGTAGAACTTTTGAATGGTTTCTTAGCAAGTTTACCTTGTAAACAGGGAATACATTTCACGTCCATATTCCCGCTAAAATTTACGCCAGTCTGCTTACTTTTTAAAATAGACAAACTTCTTGGGTTTAAATGACCTAGGCGTCTGTGCCATAGCAATGCTTCCTCCTTCGTTGTTTGTGTGACATAGGCCTGAGAAGTATTTCTATTTAGTTTGTACATACCTCTATGGCTTGATCCTGTCGCTATGACAGGGCCTGTCACCTGACAGTTGCCACTCTGACATATTTTGACATCTTTCGATGTAAACAAAACATCAAAGCCCTTTTCAGTTATTTTGCTAACAGAAAGTAAATTTGTAGCCAGATCAGGAATGAATAAGACTCGCTCGATTTTACTGACATGCTCTGAAATAGGAATCTGAACTGTACCTATACCACGGCTCATTAATTTCTCCTTATTTGCAACATTAATCGGCGTTACGTAGGACGACATCGACAAATACCAGTCGCTCCTGTTGCTCATGTGAGAGGTAGCTCCTGAATCTATGATCCAGTCCTGAGAACCTGTAGGAGTAGATGAAAAATTAGTGAAACAGGATGAAAGTGTGAACTCTGAAGTGTAATTAGAACCTAAATCACTTTTTACATTCTTCTTATTTAGAACTTTTCTACACTCTGAAACTGCGTGGCCATTTTTCTTGCAGTAAACACAGAATTTCTTAGTGACATTCTGGCTCTTCTTTGCTTGAAGTGCAGCAGCTGTATCCCGGTGTGTCTCTACGGTTCTGATAGGCGTAACTCTTCGTTGATCTTCTTTTAGAAGAGCCGAAACGACATTCTCTGACGTAATCTTCGTATTGGAGTGTTCGAGAGCCATGACCAGAGGCTGAAATTTTTCTGGAAGACCTGACAGCATCATTATTGCCAGGAACTCATCGTCAACTGCAGCTTCGATAGCTTGGAGTTCCTGCTGCGTGGCGAGCATTTTGTTCGTGTATTCCTGAATATTTCCATTAAAGGAAGTTGCTAAGAGTTTCTTCATAAGGCGAAGTCGTCGTATGAGGCCAGTACCTGCGAATGCCTTTTTGAGGGAGTTAAGGGTCTCAGACGCAGTTTTAGCTGACCTTATTATGGGATATATTCCCTCTTCGCACGCAAGACATATTTTTGCACGTGCCTTTGCGTCCCTGCGCTTGGCAATGGGGTCCTCGAGGTTGGCTGGAACGGTGACGACGTCCCACAGATCATGGTCTGTTAGCCAGCACTCTAGAGCAAACACCCACGTTGAAAAATTATGACCATTTAGTCTTGTAATGACCCGCGAAGATTGGTGGTCTCCACTATGAGTTGGTTTATCCATTGGCATTTGGTGGTCTCCACTATGAGTTGGTTTATCCATAACTAGTTTTATTGGCCCATAACCATTTGATTGGGGCTATGAATAAACAAATACTTGTTTACTATGCAAAGTATATTTTCCAACTGAAGGTAAAAACACTATCACAATATATTCAAAATAAATATGACAGTGACAGGCTTGACACAATGTTCCAAGTAGTTTTAACACTTGGAGCATGTTCTTATGGTACCACCGAGCTGGTCTGATGATGGACTTCGAAGGTAGGAACAATTACGCTGTAATACATCTTAGCTGTATTGAAAATTTCAAATACCGGTATACCGAAATTTTGGTATTTTTTAAATGCTGCTGGTACTGTTTAAATTATTCCAAGAACGATGAGTAAGTCATTAAAACAGTTTTCTACGCTATGGCAGAAACACTCAAACTGTTTAAATAATAATAATACATTTCACGTACCTACTTTTAGAGAAAAACGTTACAACAAAAGATATTGGTATTGACGACCTCTGTGGCGCAGCGGTTGCACGTCTGCCTACCATGCGAGAGGTCCCGGGTTCGAATCCCGGCTAGGGACAAAAAAAATACCCCAAGTCTTGGATGTTTACATGTTTGTGTTGTCGCTGTTTCTGGTTCCCACGACACAGGGTATCCTTTTTTTTTTTATTTATTCATATATTAAAAGCTTAGGTTTAGTTACAAGTAGCAGCGAACGAAAACCAGACAAGGTTTATCTGTCGCTGTAAGTGTCTCTTATACAATTAATAATTTACTTTGAAGCAGATACATATTAGGTATATAATAAAAAGGTGAATGTAGTTAGTTCTTAGGTAAACTCAAGTTAAGACTTTGTACTATGTTATTTAGGTATGTAATTATCAATAAAGTGGTTTTTAATCTTACTACTAAAATTCTTATTGTTTATAAATATGTTTTGGAGATCTATTGGTAGTTCATTTACTATTTTAGGCAAGTAGTACATCCATGTTCGTTGACCATACACATTATTGAAATGTGGCAAGTGGAACGATTTTTGATAAGGTACATTACGCAATCTATCGGGTCGCTTTTTTTTGTTCAATTTAGTTTTATTATGGTTTTCTTCAATTAGTGTATGTAATTTAATTTTATCAAAAACTGTGAGAATTTTGCTGTATTTAAATGGTCCATTCCCGTTATTGTTATTTTTATATTCCATCTTAACTTTTTTTGGTGTAATGAGTTTTAGAATACTAGTTTGTAGTTTATAGATATAATCTAGGTATGTTTTATATGTTTTGCCATAGCTAGATAAGCCGTATCCAATGATTGAATCGGCCAAAGCCAGGTATATTAGTCTTAGAATTTTATATGGGACTTTATATTTTAATATGACTAGCTTGCTTTGTAAAGCCCTCAGTTTATGACATACATGTTGAATGTGAGGTTCCCAGTTAAAGCGCTCGTCAATAATAAGGCCTAAATATTTGTGTTGTTTTACTATATCTAGCGCATTGCATTTACAGTGTGGGGCCAGAAGCAATGTAAGTGCCTGTATGTAAATGTTATGTTATGTTATGTTATTTATTGTTGAAAGCAGTCACCAAAAAAATTTCAGCGTGAATAGCCTAAAATAGCTCAACTTTGATCGAGAGATATTACAAATTGAAAGTGGTCTCGGTACAAGATACGTCTTCACAACACGCTTGAAAAGTTTATACCAAGGCCATTTTGTTTTGGTAGGTAAGCCTTCTTTTAATGAAACTAAATTTAAATGATATGGAAATGTCGTCCCCGGACTTCTACAAAGACTTTAAATATTCATTGATGAATTACGACGTCTCTATTTATTCTGTAGAACTTTTAGAAAATAATTATAAAATTAATAGTTTTTAATTACTTTTGTTTTCATACAAATCTCAGAGCTCAGAAATTCATTTTTTCCTTTTGGCCACTTCAAGTTTGGCTGCCAGTGATGTTTTAATTAAATACTCTTTGGTGCGTTGAAATGATGTTTTGCAGTCTGCATAACATTGACATAATGAGTGAGTGAACCTCATTGTACGGAAATTGTAGATGGGTGTCTCACGTTTTCCAGTAGGTTGTAGACAGTGCTGCTTACGGCGGCGTTTAGTAGGTACTAAAGGCCCTAAAAGCGCGGCAAGCTTTGAATCAATTCAAATTCAACTAGCTACAAAGTTATTCTGACATAAGATGATAATTTGAACAAAACTGAAATCTCTTATTAGAGATAAGCTCGCCTTTGTACATATTTTTTCTAAGTTAAGATATTTTTTTACTGTCATGTGAGTACAATAAAGAAATTACAATAATTACAATTACAAAACTTTTTGGGTATTTCATGAAAAATACAGTGACAGTTCACACATATACAGGGTGGAACAAACGAATGGGCCCTGGAGGGAAAGTACCTTAAAATCTCAAGATATCCGTCCGTCCGTCCGTCCGTCTGTCTGTCACCAGGCCGTATCTCATGAACCGTGGTAGCTAGACAGTTGATATTTTCACAGATGACGTATTTCTGTTCCCGCTATAACAACAAATACTAAAAACAAAATAAATTTAATATAAAAGGGGCTCCCATACAATTAACGTGTTTTTTTTGCGATTTTTTATAGATAATGGTACGGAACCCTTCGTGCGCGAGTCTGACTCGCACTTGGCCGGTTTGATGTTTAACGGTTTTTGTGTAAATATTTATGGGGCTACTTAGCTATCTTAGTTAGTTTTACAACTTCAAGTGTCATTGTCGTTCTATATAAGTGAAAATTGGTACTCTCGCTTCTTGGCGACCCCCATAAAGAACTCAAAGTAGGATATTAGTGCATATAACAACCTAAGCTTATAGCTGCCACTATAAGTCATTAAATACACTAATATGCCATTCTTTGCATCTCAAAGAGCCAAATAGGCATAACAGTAATTTTAACAACCCATTTGCGACTATGGGTGTCATATCAGTGAATATAAAAGCCTATTTGCCACTGTTAGTTCGAATTTAGACAATTAAGCACTACAAGTTGTTAAATGGTGGCAAAATTCACCAATATGCCATTATCAGTAATATTTTGTTCTCCTGTAGAACTTAGAGCTGAGTTAAAAACTGGTCGTTATAATCTGCACTGATATGCGACCCATTATAGTGATTTTTGCCACCAACCATGTTTAGTTGGCTGCTAAATGCGCTAATGTGCTGCTTGGGTAGTGCCTGCGTAGATTTTCGGTATAGAATCAATGGTGTTCTATCTCTTGTATTTACCAAGCCTTTCGGACCCGAGTCTTAACAACAACGATACTAAAGATTCTGAGTTGTATTTATAGGTACGAGTAAGAATGGGAGTGAATTACGAAAATCAGGTGTTTTTTTTTGGAAAGCGGGAAAACTGTTTTCCTCGATACTCACGATTGTGTTATGTTGGGCCGAAGTACAGTACTCTTTTTTAGGGTTCCGTACCCGAAGGGTGCCTAACGGGACCCTATTACTGAGACTTCGCTGTCCGGCCGTCCGTCCGTCCGACCGTCCGTCCGTCTGTCAGTCACCAGGCTGTATCTCATGAACCGTGGTAGCTAGACAGTTGAAATTTTCACAGATGATGTATTTCTGTTGCCGCTATAACAACAAATACTAAAAATCAAAAGAAATTTAATATTAAGGGGGCTCCCATACAATAAACGTGATTTTTTTGCTCATTTTTGCTCGATATTGATAATGCTAGCAGGTAGACGCTTAAAATGTTCACAATATATTGAATATATTATTTACCTAAAAAAAAATTATTAAAATAAAATAAAATAAATTAACATATTTTAATAGAAAACAGTGTGTTCTTTCTGAAAGAAATAATAAATCAGCTTTTTAGTTGCATTCTTAGGTAATAAAAAGCTATATGTAGGCTAATAATAAGTACAAAAAGTTAACATTTTGCATATCTTTGGATATGAATCGCCATCGTCCATACATTTTGAGTGGATAGTGCAGCAATGACAGGCCTCACTGCGTCCTCTCCCTCATCTGTCTCTGAAGAGTTTTCATCAGGCCCTTGCTGCCAAAGGTCCTCTCCATCTCCATCGGAGCTGTCATCGAATTCAGAGTCAATTATCGCCTCCAAGATGGCTTTCCCATCACGAACTGTGTTTGTCTACTCATCCCGCGTACAGCTGAAATAATTTGTAAAAATAATTAATAACATTATTTTTATCTCACTGTGAATAATACGAAAAGGAACTGTTCGGGCCGAATACTCACTTTCGTGATACTCAAAAGCAAAGCAAATTTTAACATACAAATCATGGCATTTGAGAATGCAAAACAACGTAATTTACGTGTTTATTCTATTGTTCATCGACACATTCAATAGTAAGACAAAATAACTCACTTTTAGAGCCAAACAGTAACACGTCACAAATTGCGCGGGAAACGGGCGCGGCGCGTGGCGACAAACCGTGATTGATGCAAATTGGCGTCGTCGGCTATCGGCTTTTGAAAAATTCTACGGTTTTGTTAGCTCCATACAAAATAGTAAAGTTACTCACGAAAGTGAGGGCTAGGACCGAAAGGGATAGTAACTTTTACATCGGGATACGATATTACTACTGCATGTTCCTATTAGATTATAATTGTAACACAAGGGGCGTAAGTGAGCGATTCCGGAACACGATCCAATTTTGCGTTATCGAGCGCAGCTCGCAAAGGGCGCTAACGGATCGAGTCGAATATAGTTCGAGGGTGAAATAGCTACTTACAACCCTCATTCTACTTGACATCATTAAAAATAAAACATTTATGCAGGTTTTAACTGAAATGTGCTTTTAAGGATTTGTTAGGGACATCATTCTGAACAACTTTCACTTAGAAACCGATTCTAACGGAGCAATTTTATTTTCACTTCTACATACGTCTCGTGCCGGGTGATCAGCTGATTTGTATGAAGAAGTCGGTTTCATAGTGAAAGTTGTTCAGAGAGAATGATGAACCATTACGCACCCACTATCAGCTGTCACTATTTTTGACAGCTGTCATTATTTTTGACAGGTAACAAGCTAAAAACTGGCAAATCTCAGAAACTTGTACCCGTTCCAAGACTCGCCAAGACCTGTCACATCACCATACAAACCAGTGGTCTAGGATGAGTAGTTACCAACATATGACATGTTTTAGTTTGACAGATGTCATCAGAAATGGAGATCTCTAAGATACCTGTCACATCTCCATACCAACCAGTGGCCTAGGATGAGTAGTTTCCGAGATATGACATGTTTTAGTTTGACAGCTGTCATCCGAAATGGAGATCTCGCCGAGACCTGACACATCTCTATACAAACCAGTGGTCTAGGTTGAGTAGTACCCGGGATATAGCATTTTTTTGTTTGACAACTGTCATCCAAAATGGAGATCTCGCAGAGACCTGTCTCATATCCATACAAACCAGTGGTCTAGAATGAGTAGTTTCCGGGATATAGCATGTTTTCGTTTGACAACTGTCATCCGAAATGGAGATCTCGCAGAGACCTGTCACATCTCCATACAAACCAGTGGCCTAGGATGAGTAGTTTCCGAGATATGACATGTTTTAGTTTGACAGCTGTCATCCGAAATGGAGATCTCGCCGAGACCTGTCACATCTCCATACAAACCAGTGGTATAGGATGAGTAGTTTCCAAGTTTGTCAAAAATAGTGACAGCTGTCAAAAGTAGTGACAGCTGCCAAAAGTAGTGACAGCTGAAAATCCTATGTTCCATCCTAAAAATTATAATTTGTGAAGTTATTAATTATAATTTCTGCCATCCCATCTGGGCAAAGGCGAGATCATCTATTTTTTTAATGATCAAGGGTGTGTCGATTTGCTGGCGGCGGTGTGACTACGGATAAATAAAATTCTCCATAGTCACACCGGTGTGACTACCGGGAAAAAAAATTTCCGCAGTCACACTGGTGTGGTAAAATGGTGTGACTACCGATCGGTTGGGAATTTTTCTCCCAAGATTGCCACATCTCGTAGCTCGCATTAGCATACAGATAGACGGACAGACAGACAACGAACGAAGTGATCAAGCGTTCCATTTTTTCTTTCAAGATAGGAAATCTTGAACAGCAAAACAAAAACAAGTGATTTTAATGCACAATAACTACCATATAGAAAATATTTTTCTTTTATCGCAGTTAAACAAATATTATTCATATTCACAAATAATGCGCATTCAAAGAAAAAATACCGCTATAACATTCAATAAACGTTTTGTCGTGTGTGTTTATTTATGCTACCATTATGTATATATAGGTACCATAAATATTATATTGTTATGAAGCGGTATATGTTCAAGTTCAAGTTCAAAATTCCTGCGGTTCTTGAACCGGGTTGGTTTTAGAATCGTTCAAGTTTGATTATAATAACCGGCCAAGTGCGAGTCGGACTCGCGCACGAAGGGTACCGTACCATCGTACAACAAATCAAAAGCACTCAAAACAATAAAAAAATAAACAAAAAGAAAATTTAAAAAGTTTATGCCTTCACGAGATTTGAACCGACGACCTCCGGATTGAGAGTCTACATCATACCGGCTGAGCTACCACAACTATGTGGGTTGACGCGAAATATGCTATCATATTTAAATGTGTAGTATACATATGTGTCTATGACATGGTTGCTATGACAATAAATAAACAGTTTCAGTCAAGATCTCCATTTTGAAGTGCGTAAGTGTATCTAAACACGTCTCTTGTATCGGGGCCCCCTTTAATTTGCAATATCTCTCGTATTTCAGTATTTGTGGTTGGTGCGGCAACAGATATACACATTCTGTGAAAATTTCAGCTTTCTAGCTATTACGGTTCGTGCAGACGGACCCGGTGACAGACAGGACGGACGGACGGACGGACGGACGGACGGACGGACAGACGGACAGCGAAGTCTCAGTAATAGGGTACCGTTTGGCACCCTTCGGGTACGGTACCCTAAAAAGGTGTTTAATGGATAGCTGGTGTTCACTTTCCTAACCAAAATGCCTTTCTTTTTATGCGGAAATGCGTAGTTTTTCCGGAAAATTAAGTTGCCGAAACATTTGTCACCAAAACGAAAAACTCGGCTTCGTTAAAGGCACGTCCCGATCAGAACAAATGAGTGCAACAAATTCAGCCGTACTGCAAAACTTATCCGTGACATACTCGTAGGTGGTGTGGACGCTATTTGTACCAGCGCGTACATTGCACTGTGTCAATCCGCCGTTTAGCCGAACATACGATATACGGCCGAAATTAATAACCTATCTTCTATCCATAATCTGCAGATTTCAGATTGCTAGTGTCAATTTTGACATAAATAACATAGCGCAACTGTCAAATGTAACGCGTAATCTGCAGATCACGGATAGAGATAGGTTATTGGGATCGGCCGATAGTCTGTGAACCTACGTCCACCCTAGTCTGTAGGAAAGAGATGCCTAGAGAGTTTGCCCTTTTGAGAAGTTACCGTTTTGTTTATTTGAAAAACAAAACGGTAGAAGTTTCTGGGGTCGGAAAAGACTTACTCTGCTGACGATCTTTGCGTTTTGTGGTCGAGGCTTGGCTACGACACACGGTGTCCGATGTTTGTGTCTGTGTGTGAATTTTATGTCTCGTCTTATTTGTTTAGTAGTAAATGAGCAAATAAGAAGTACCCGTAATCGGCAAGCATGTACGATGCCCGCCGCATACAAAGTGCGAGGGGAATTTCTGTCTCTCTCTCTATCTCTCATAATTTTCTAATTTCTTTATTCTCCGCGACCACCCGCGGGGACAAACATGCTACAGGATCATAGCAAGTGGAGGTGTTATGGTTAGAGACTATAGACTCTGTCTACCAGTCTTCTGAAAAATGACGTGAGTTTTTTTTTTCACCAGGTGGTCCGCGCAGCGAGCCCCGCACTGCTCCGGGTCATCGTGCTTGGAGCATTACTGATCTACTGCACCACGCTGGTCATGTACGGCCGGCCCACCGTCTTCACCTGCACCGCCAGGGTCTGGCTGCGTGAGGTCGGCTTCTGTCTCACCTATGGCGCTTTGATGCTGAAGACTTGGAGGTGAGATACGTACCAAACAGCAGCCGTAGCATGCCTGCCCCCGCGGGGGATTTCAACGCGAGTTATTGAAGGACCGAGTACGTCATTACATGTTTTCTGTCTCACGATTCTGCGACAAAACCTCCCCCCGCACTAGGTATGCTAGGGTGCAGGTGTCCAATCAACGCACGAATTTGCGATGATATTTGAATTTTCGTAATTTCGTAATTTCTTTATTGCACTCACATAAAATAATACAAAAATAATATTAGAAAATATATCTAACTTGAAAGGGAAAGATAGTGCTTCTTTAACCGGTTCTTGAAGATGTTCGTTGTAGGACTGTCCCTGATGGAACAGGGAAGCTCATTCTACAGCCGTATGGCGTGGATTCTAAACCCGTGCTCGAAGGCTGAACCGTAGCGCTGTGGGCCTTTAAGCATAGACGTCATGTGAGGTCTCGCAGGAAGTTAGGGTAACGAGGGTTCCACGGAATAGACAAAAGATATGAGAGTCCCGTTGAAGACGAATTGGTAGCCATTGCAACTCCCTGCGATGTTGAGAGACGTGATCATTCTTTCGCAGAGCGAAGATGAACCGAATCGCTGAAGTCGCTCGAGTGTGTTCAGTTGCTCTTCGTTTGCGCTAACCCACCTGGGCCCGTATTCTACTGTACACAAGCATACCACAAGCCTGGCACAAACTTGAATACGACGCATTTGGTATTCTACTAAATCTCACAAGCGCCAGCGAGACGCCGCGCCGGCGGCATTGGAACGGCGCCAGCGGACAGTAGAATACGAAGTAGGCTGGCGTCACGCCGGCGCTGGCGCTTGTGAGATTTAGTAGAATACCAAATGCGTCGTATTCAAGTTTGTGCCAGGCTTGTGGTATGCTTGTGTACAGTAGAATTCGGGCCCTGGTAATTCGTAGCCCAGGGGCTGGGACATTTATAACACATCTCTTAAATTAACCCTAGAAAGATAACCTACGTCGCAAAGGCGCCCACGCTGCTAATATAGTGTTGTCTTTTTCCAATCGATGCGCGTATCAACTGGTCCTTCAGAGCCAACTCAGTCGTCGGTTAGCGCTGTAGCAGGATGGCTGTTTCGTCGCGGTAAGTACTATAATTTCATAGGTATGACCAGTGGATGCCCTCTCGAGGCGTATGGTTATAAGACTGAAATTGGTAAAGACTGTCTGTAAACCAGGTTGTTGTAGGTAATTCTATTGTAGTTATATTGTCAACTTATTTGCAAGAGAAAAACATTTTTTTTTTGTAATAATTTACGGGACTACCCCCATAAAAAGAAGGATGTTGATTTTATTTTTATTTTTTGTAGAGGTCTAGTGATTTATGTTTCCAAACTCTTAAAATAAAACAAATTCTTAAAGTAACGCATTTTATTTTTAAAACTATCCCGGATTATTAAAATAAGTACATTTGTTCAGGCAAATATGCCAAATACACCATTAATTAGACGCATTACAAAATCATGCGCCTCTGAAGCGTATGGTTATCTTTTAGGCAAGTTTTGCTATGGTTATCTTTCTAGGGTTAAATGGGGTTTGTTGCGTTTATACTCGAATTACTAATCAGTAATCACTAGCATAAAGGTATATTATTAATCATTACAAAACTTAGACTTTGGCGTTTACAATAATTTTGTATGATTTAAACCGGACATTTTTCGTAAGAAGCTACTATTTCAGTCTATCGGTATGATAATATTAAATCAACAACGAAATTATGTTATTCGGAGTAACAATAAAATAAAAGTTTTGTTTACCAAAACCCGAAAAGATGTACATACAATGTTTTTTTTGACGCTGAATCTCAAACTTCTTTGACCACCCACTTGAGTTGAATCAGGCAAAGTGTCCGGAACTACGTCATAGAAGGAGAATCTTAAATGTTCAAGTATGATATAAGTCAGTATTTTCGTATTGTTGCAGAGTCAAGCGCACTCCGCCGCCGCCGCTGAAACATGTCTTATTGCTTTTGTCACAGCTTTTTTTTTGTTTTTCCGACCAGCCATGTACAGTTCGCGGCTGGTCGGGATGACACTGGGAAGATATGGTATACTTTGTAGCTCCCCTTTTCCTATCAGATTACTCGACTTGACGAAACTATAAGGGTTTCTTGTTTCTCTAACGGAACCCTGAAAAGGTTATAAACTGGAGCCGCCTGTTGTGTGCGCTTGGAGTGGTGTACTCACACACAGCAGGCGGCTCCAGTTTATCACCTTTCTACACCCTAGATCGCCACCGATATCATGTTGTGTGTAGCCCGCTTTAACTACAATCCTACGCACACTCCCAAACACTATCTATACGAACGTGTCGGCTTGTAGAGGTTTGGCAAGCGTACGGACGTACCTTCAACGATGGACATTTGAGTGTACAGTGCCACCAACTTAGCTGTTCAGTTGATAGCGGTCGTCATAGTAGTCTTCATAAAAGCAGACATAGTATAGTATGAATTCTCTTTGATAGCGAATGACAAGTCCGTAGTACCAATTTTTCCCACCTGAACAGCTAAGTTGGTGGCTCTGTACAGCTTTTGATCTTTTGGCGTGCGGTGACAGGTGGAACTAATACTTGATGACCAGACCTTTCAGGTCTGCGTTGATAACAGCTTCGTTGTGTAGAAGTGGTGCCCCCCTGTAAACGTTACTTACTGAAATTGAAATTGAAAAAGACTTTATTAGCACACATTTTAAAGAACAGACAATAGATTACAGCGTCATAGTTAGTGCTAATAGGACCCGGCTCAGCAATGCCGAGCTGAGACGCTCTCAGCTCAGCGCTGGTTTATATAGAATAGATTACAGCGTCATAGTTAGTGCTGATAGGAGCCGGCTCAGCAATGCCGAGCTGAGACGGTCTCAGCTCAGCGCTGGTTTATATAGAATAGATTACAGCGTCATAGTTAGTGCTAATAGGACCCGGCTCAGCAATGCCGAGCTGAGACGCTCTCAGCTCAGCGCTGGTTTTCAACCGGACCTTCGGAACACAGGTCTACCACATACACACGTAATTTTGACAAAAGGAAAATAAAATAAAAACTTTCTTGTTCTTCTGTTCTTGTTCTTCTGTAAGGGGGCTGAAGTGCCTGCACGTGGCCCACATGTGCGGGGCCTTAAATAAAAACTTACGCGCCAAAAGATCGATGGAAGACTGTACGAACCACTTAGACCACAAGTGAACATGTCCACAGAATATCAGTGATCTTCCAAGTGCGATCAGCAAAGGCGGTGAAGATCTCCGACATGTACCTGCTCCGGCGCATCGGTATCATAGTGGGCGTGGCTTGCGTGCTGCTGGCCATACGCACGCTGGTGGCGCCACCTGACGTCATCGTGGGGAGGACCAAGGACGACCTGAAGGCGTATCTATGCAACTCCGACTGGTGGGACCATTCTTTTACTACGTGTAAGTCTTGAGTACCATAAAACTAACAACCTAAAATATATGCAGCTTTCCAACAATCTTTTTGCATGCGGTGACAGGTGGAACTAACGCTTGATGACAGGTTCGATATTGCGTAGAACTAGCGCCCCTATGTAAACGTCACTCAAGTGCCAAAATAACTGTTGTTGGAAACTGTACAGGGACATACATTGCTTCTGGCCCCACACAAGGGACCCTGTGTCATGTAACCAGAAACAGTGGCATCCCAAATGTACATGCAATCTAATCCGTCCAATCTTTTTTCTTCCTCTTATATAACGGATACGCAATATTTGTAATAGATAAGCAATATTTGTGTGCAGCTCGGTTCAGTTAATTTCGTTGCTCTCACTGTGAATTTAAGCTGTGAAGTTACGACCTCAGCGGCGTAGCAAAAGAATATTCTATCCTTCCTTCTGTAGGCCAATTTGTAGAGCTATAGGATGTATAATTTGGGCCCTTTCGGTGCTACAAGAATAATGTAGCCACTTTAAGAACCACTGTATTTCTTACCAATAAAGCCGAAGCCGTTATAGAGCTAGTTGGGCTGTCATGCAAAATGGAGTGTTTCATATCCGACAACTTAACACGGGCACAATCAAACCTCTACCACCTTGTATAGGGGATATTGAGGGATACCCTTAAAATATTTAGTTGATTCCTTTGTTGAAGCCTCTCGCTGTACATTTCCTGTTTTTGAAATAAATATATTTGATTTGAAATATATTTGATTTTGATAGAAAAACGCGTACAGTGCCACCAACTTAGCTATTCAGTTGATAGCGGTCGCTAGTGTTCAAATAGTCTTCATAGTTTAAGTATTCTCTTTGATAGCGGATGACAAGTCCGTGGTACCAATTTTTCTCACCTGAACAGCTAAGTTGGTAGCTTTGTAACGGTTTATGTTCTGTCACAGTGGAGGTGATATTCCTGGTGTGGGGCATCCGCCTCTGCATCATGGTGAGGAAAGCACCCTCGGAGTTCAACGAGAGCAGGTTCATATCCATGGCCATCTACAACGAGTTCCTGCTGTCCACGTTTCTCAATATTTCTATGTGAGTTCTGTGCGTTAATCTATCTATCTGTAGGTTCCTACTGTTCAGTGTTAAACTTTACCAAATTCCTCGGCAGAATAATGCTCATATTCTTATGTAACGTTCCACAGGTGACGTTACCATAAGTTTGTCGTGAAGTAATACATGCCACAATTATCTTAACTATGAACAGATATACTCGTATTGTGAGGATTTTCGTGTCATTTCACAGAACAACGATTATCTCCGAGCCTCCGACCTAGAAACCGCCTTTTGGTTGTGGAATGTCACATTGTTATTATTTATTTATTTATTTATAACAAGGCACATCAACAATGCAAACACTTACATTAAAATAAACAATATTCACAGAGTTCATGTGTTTGCATCAATTATAGAGATGCGCACAACATTCACAATTTATCAAATCGATCAATCTATGACAAGTAGACAATAGAAAAGAATAACCGGCCAAGTGCGAGTCGGACTCGCGCACGAAGGGTTCCGTGCCATTATCTATAAAAAACCGCAAAAAAAAATGTATGGGAGCCCCCCCTAAATATTAATTTAATTTTAATTTATTTATTTTATTTTTTAAGTAAATAATATACTCAATATATTGTGAACATTTAAAGCGTCTACCGGCTACCATTATCAATATCGAGCAAAAAAGAGCAAAAAAATCACGTTTGTTGTACGGGAGCCCCCCTTAAATTAAATTTCTTTTGATTTTTAGTATTTGTTGTTATAGCGGCAACAGAAATACATCATCTGTGAAAATTTCAACTGTCTAGCTATCACGGTTCATGAGATACAGCCTGGTGACAGACGGACGGACGGACGGACAGACGGACAGCGAAGTCTCAGTAATAGGGTCCCGTTTGGCACCCTTCGGGTACGGAACCCTAAAAACATGTGTCTACTGTCTAGATACATACCACTAACTAAAGGTTTGGTTAAAGTTAAGTTCGAGCAACGTTTTTAACAAAATAATACCAACTCAATACTTTTGAAAAAACTCACCGTTCCCATTATCATGTTGCAGTACAGAAAAATCTATGGCAAAGAGTATATTTGTATATGTTATTTATAACTCAAATGAGATATAATTTATAACCGAAAATATTGTAGAAGTTAGGTACTTCTATATAGCTCAAACATAATATTATCATAATATAATAAATGACGCCGCGCCGTCTTGCATGGAATATTATTATCGCAAACGACATATAAATAAAGACACAGATGCGAGTGAAAGAAAGCGAAGGGAAAAGAACCTTCTTTTTCCTTTCTTTGTGTCGTTTTTAAAGGAAGACTTATTGACCGTTCTGACTAAATTATATGGGCATTGGGTTGCTATGTAGTCACCACATTCGCATGAAACTGATGTATCTGCGAGGGGAGTCCTTCTCGTATTTGACCATTTATTTTGGATCGGAACCCTAAAAACAAATCTGCTGCAAATTAGACCTTTGAAACTATGTTTAAAAAGTCTAAAACTCATGTCAAAACAACAACTCATGACAAAATAATTCGATATAACCCGAAAAAAAAGTTTACACCAAAAAAACCACAGGTGTATGAAATTCCAATTTCATCCAAAATTAAACCCCGCTATTTACACCGCCCTCGTGTGAAAGCTTTACAACGTTTCAATTATATTAATTTTACAGTTCAAAACCCAAAAGTTTTAATTATCAACAGTTTATAGCTTTCAATTCACGAACTTTAAATAGCCACGCTACCCAGTTTCAGTCGACCCCAGAATTGGTGGCAATATTGTAAATACAGCCGTAATGATGTAAATTATATAAATTTAAATAAGACTGGTGTGGGCTGCAAACCGTTTGACGGGTTTCTAATTAGGAAAAGAACAATGTTGCTAGAACGACATTATCTGATGATACATTTAGTACAACAGGTGGAGTAGAACCAATTTTGATTTGTATTGATTAAGTATAGCCTAGCCATGAAAAGTTTTCGACCTCGAGGAGCAGGCAGCGTTAGACGCTATTTTGAATTGAAGGGGCGTATTTTACCTTGTAGCCATACGATTAAATAAATAAATTGAGGGGGCCAAAATGTGTTCTTTTTAGGGTACCGTACCCGAACGGTGCCAAACGGGACCCTGTTACTAAGGCTGCACTGTCCGTCTGTTCGTCCATCCGTCCGTCCGTCAGCGGGTCTTAGAGCATGAACCGTAATAGCTAGAAAGTTGGAATTTTCACAGAATGTGTATATCTGTTGTCGCAACAACAACAAATACTGAAATACGAGATATATTACAAATTAAACGGGGTCCCCATACAAGAGACTTGTTTTAATACACCCACGTATTTCAATATGATGGTATATTTCGCGTCAACCTACATCGTTGAGGTAGCTCAGCGGGTATGAAGTAGGCTCTCAATCCGTTGGTCGTGTGTTCAAATCCTCGTGAGGCCATAATTTTGGCCCCTTTAATTCAAAATAGCGGCTAACGGCTAAGTCCTTGAGGTCGAAAACTTTAATTTTTAATAGCTAGGCTATACTTACAAATAATACAAAACAAAATTGCTTCTACTTTACCTTTTGTAGGGCAAAAGCCCCCAAGGACTGGTCTATTTATTTAGTCAATAGCAAGTTTATTTTCTATACAAATATCACTGAATTTCGACAGTTGATGTAGCCAATTGAATTGTGAAGGACATGAAGACATAGTATGAGACGGTGTAGGTCACTATCGTCGTCGGAGATTGGATACGTCAGCTTTTAATAAATCGACTAGCAAATATATCAAAACATATTTTTTTACTATTAGGTATGACCTTTTACTTTACGATAGAAATTCAATAATTTACTGTTGTATCAAGTTACATTTGATCAGAAAATGGAGTCACCCATTTATTAGCTCGCCTTTGTACATATTATTCTTTTATGTATTTTCTGTATATCTGTTTTGTGGAGTACAATAAAGAAATTACTATTACAATTAAAATATAATGTTTGTTCGATTCTCATGCAAACATCATAATGTGCCGATAAATGGCACAACAAATCTACTTACAGCCGTTTGCAATAACCTATCCACAATCTGCAGATAGATAGGGTCGAATTTGACATATGTAAGTTCCATAGCGCAACTGTCAAATCTAACTCTATAAGTGAAAATCATGGATAGATAGATTTATGTCAAATGGACGTTAGACATTCAAAACTATTTCAGAGGGGCGTCACACAATACATCTTTGTAGACTAATTAATTAAAAGAGTTTGAACCTACATTTAGCGACAGACAGAAGTATCAGTCAATGGTCCAGGACTTGGGTACCCCGTTTTATAACCTATGACAAACAGATAATTACTGACGAATTCCCAGCAGTTCTTTAGTTAGGACAAAGACTAAGTTAACTCGATGCCGTCAGGAATACACACGCGGCGAAACAGTTAGGTTATTGTTTTTGATATTTCATAAGTCATATGAGAAGAAAGTTCACGGAAGATTCCTTCAGTCTACTTT
The DNA here is from genome assembly GCA_963457715.1 of Argyresthia albistria. Lineage (NCBI taxonomy): Eukaryota > Metazoa > Arthropoda > Insecta > Lepidoptera > Argyresthiidae > Argyresthia > Argyresthia albistria. The sequence goes on from OY735252.1 coordinate 14,021,360, forward strand.
AATCTCACAGTATTGCCAGTAAAATATAATAAAAATTGATATATATAGCAATACATCACTCGGTTAATGTCCAACAAACTTTTTTTAGTTTTCGTCAGAACTTTTATTCCGATCAAAGGACTATTTTTCATATTGTTACGCGAATTCTCTAAGGTACACAAGTGGCACACTTTTTTGATTTACCGAACGTAGTTGGATCGTTTTTCTAAGATATGTGAAGAAAAACTTTTAGGAATTTCTGCGACCTTTGAATGTGGATTTTTTAGTAAAACTTTTTTTATTAATGCCCTATGTTTGGCTCTTTATTCATGAATCCAATGTTCTAAAAATGGAATGAAAAAAAAAACAAAATTGTTATTCTTACACAATAAACCTGAGCAATAAACAGTTACCTATTAGATTAAATCTCTGTATGCCAATTAGAAAGGCAGCAGTTCATAAATTATCGAGGGGTATCAAGAATCAAGGGATTATTAGCGAGTTTGTTCAGTTGAGTTTGTAAAATGGCGTGTTTCAAGATTTCTTGGCTATAAGTGATCACACCCCATCTTGTTTGTCGGCAGGTTGTTCCTACAGTCCCCTGCCAACCCTGATCTGCTGTACATCATCTTTTTCTGCCACACGCAGCTCACTGTCACTCTTCTTCTCCTGTTTATCTTCGGAAGTAAGGTAAGAGTCAGAGGTTTCTTACGAGATCTAAGGAATCTTCAGTCATATCTTCAGAGCGGCAACAAAATAACTCAATGTTACTTGGCGCAAAAAAATGTGTTGTATGTATTGCTCAGAAGGGGGTGTAAATTAAATATGCCTCGTTTACCCCATAAGGGAAATGACGTGATGATGTTTCGACTAAGAACAAACAACATACAGAATTAGTAGAATTAAAGTTACCGGTGTTATTGTTAAGAGATCCCCGCCTTTCACACAACAGAATCCCCGCCGAACCTTTTATTCATTACAATGGGATGTTATTAAATAATAGAGTTACAAGGGTCATACAAATTGAATTAAGTACTTAGCTAAAACCAAATACGGAAATTCAAGCACCAATCTAGAGACAACAGCCGCACGACGATGTAATAAAAACATACGATGTTGATTTGATGTTCATGAATACGGGAAAACGGATTTAGAAGGCATCTGGAAAGCGGGAGCACTTAAATGAAAATCCAAATATGTTGGGCCTTGCAGGTAAAAATACTTATATAAAACATATAAGTATTTTTACCTGGATTAACATATTTGGATTTTCATTTAAGTGCTCCCGCTTTCCAGATGCTTTCTTGAACATCGGACTAAATGAATTAAACATAGATATTTAATATATCAAGTGTTGTCAGGGACCTTTATTATGTTTAAATAAGTGCAAATGTTAAAGCGTTTTGGTAACAGGTCTGCTAAGATCTAGGCCTGTAATAATAAACCACTCTCAGTTCTGAGAGCTATCTCAAGCGCGTAAAAATATGGTGAAACCGACATGTGACTTTACTAAAATAACTCAAAGCTGAGAGTGGTATATTTATTTTTCACTTATTTTAGGGTGGCTCACAGCCAATATTTTGAGTCTAGCTGACTGAGTTAGACAAAGACATACATTTAAGCATTTTAGGTAGATGACAACAGAATACTTCAGTAAGGTATAATTTTACTTGTGGAAGTCTTCTCGACTTTGAATCTCAGCATAAAATCACAGAAGTATCACTGGATCAGCGCCCTCACGAAGTTGTAAACAACATTCAACAAATTCTGCGGTATTGTGACTTTGTGACTACTTCTTACTCGTTGTTAGTTTAATATGCTAGTTATTTATTAATACCCAAACACAAACAGTAAAATGAAGTTTACAGCATATTGTTTAACTTTGTTGGCGTCTGTAGCTCGTTACACAGTTGTTTGTATACGACATAGTCAGTAAAATACAAATATCTGTCATGACCTGGAAATCATATAAATATCATCATGTGTCATCAAGAATCATCGGTTTGAAAATGCCAAAGAAAAAATAATTTAAAAGATCTACGAAAGGCTTTGAATTCCGTCTCAAAAGAATAAATCAATTCATTGGGAATAAATCCAGCCTCTCAAAGCGCAGCCATTTCACTGTTTAATGAGTTTTGTTTGTTGTACGATTTCTACAAGAATTTCCTGGCGTAATAACAAAGCAAAGTCTAATTGGATGAGTAAAAACTTTTCACGTCCGTCTCTAATTCTAAGAGTAAATCTTAGGAATGAAGGGCGTGTTAAAATGAGCTCAATAGAACCAATGGACCGAATGAATAAGGAAAAGTGTAGCCGGTAACTTCGAATATTTGGTGAATATTGATCATTATCTATTAGGAAATGAGCAACCGTCAAAAATTAAACGCAATCCAATGGCAAGTGATACTTTCCTATATACAATCGAAATTTAAACTAAAAATTGCAAAAAAATATGATTTCTTGTAAATAAACAACATAATTTATATTAATAGTTTTTCCCGCGTGGCTGAAGCGCGCGCTTACATTTAAATCCATAAATCCATACTCCATAGTGACAGACGGTTAGCTAGCCAATCGCCGCGGCTATGAACATAATAAAGATTACATTCATACAGGGTGCCATTTAATTAGCTGACCATATTTTGGGGAATCATAGTACCGAACCCATCAATACGAACAACTTTCCCCAAGAAAAATATAGTCGCAAATGAAAAAAATTTTTCGTCCTCCAGTTCATTGCCCCGATCAGCTGATTTCAAGTTACTATGGTAGTCCCAAAAAAAAATCGTTTGTTACCATTATGTTCCTTGGGGAAAGTTGTTCTTATTGATGGGTACTATCATTCCCCAAAATATGGTCAGCTAATTAAATGTCACCCTGTATGAGTACGCTAAGATTTATTGTTTCGTTGAATAATCCATGTCCATGTTGTCCATCTCAGGTTTGCTGGAAGAGATATTTTATTAGATACAAGCTCGCCTGTGTTCATATTTTTTCCATTATAAATAAGTATGACACACTTATTTCGCCAGGCCATCATGGTGTACAAGGGGCACGGCAAAGACAAGGACAAGGAGAAGACTGGCAAGTTCCGGTCGCGGCCCGGCGAGTCCACGTACACGATGACCACGAACCGGCCGCCGCACTTCTGTGATAACATGACTGAGAGGGATCTTGAGGTGGGTACAAGGTTGTTTCGCTATGAAAGTTTAAGGGTCATCTAGGCTACTAGGGGACCCCCAAATTTTAAGAGCCTCCAAAAACCTATCGAAGTCGCAGGACACCTAAGAAAAGGAGCTAGGTGTCCCAGTGTGTGTATTGTTGGTGAAATCGAGCATAAATATACTAATAGGTAGCGTTCGATTGCCTCCATATCCGCAGAGTAGAGTTTTTGCAGTTTACCCTCAACGGGGACTATCTGTGTCGCCCTCCCAAAGGTCGAAATAACTAAAAACATAAAAAATCAAGATGATAACATTAGGCTTTTAACCAGAATGATAACTACATATCTGTCATTATGTGGGTCTCTTGATTAGGCTAGCTGTTGATTTTTCAATTCGGTTGACAGGATGAGTACCGAAAGATCTGCAATCAGCTCGAAAAGTTGAGGGAGCGATGTGGCAACGGCGCTAATATTAGCAGAAGAATAGCTGTGATGCAAGACGCGGCTTCGCAGTATGAGAAGAAGCCCTCCGCTTCAGACCACTCCGCGCCACTCAAGCTGAACACCGTGTTCAGTGCAGTGGCCGACCGGCTTATGTGCACCGTCACACCAGCGGAGGAATCCAGCAGCAGCGGTAGAGAAATCACCTTCGAGGCACCACCCATCTACAGAACCAAAACAACCAACAAACCCGAAGAACACGTGGAAAAAAGCCACACAGACGTGACAACAGACTCGCCAAAAACACGAACTGACATGAAAGAACCAATCAAAGAAGAAAGAACAGAGTTGAACGGTGTTTTTAAAATATCCGGTGAATCAAACTGCAGTGATATTAGACCGCCCGAAGTGGGCAGCAATGGGCTATCGGAAAAAAGTGAATTGAAGTCAAGTCCGAGTAGCACGGAAACTGTTAGGGGCGTGCGGTCAGGCCACGCTCGGACTCACGCTATAGTTATCAACTTAGATGATAAGAGTAGATTTACTGAAGAAGTGACAGTATAGAAATTAAGAATCATTCCGCTTATTTCTCGTAAGTTTTTTTTTGTAATCTTCCAAGTTGTAAAGTAAATGTTACTCTAAGTGCATTAAGTTCCTCTCATCAAACTGACAGCTGTCTTGTTGCATGAAGTTTCGTGGAAATAGAGTCGTGTTAATGCTAGTCTTAACTGTGATTTCATTATAAAGGAAAGTGAATTCAGTCATCGATATTATAGTTTTAAGTCAAAATCTAAATGAAGAATTTAAAAATGCATATCGTAGTTTGATTGAGTAAGTTTATGAACAAAATTAAAACACTTCTCGGTAAAGTATGTTTACAGCGAAACTGTTAAGATTCATAAACTAAATTCTTTTTCATAGAAATAAATATTTTTATCGGAAGTTCGGTGTAGTCCCGTTGTCCTCCACTTCCGTGTCCCCAACTTTTTTTGGACATCGAAATTGTTTATTTTATTTTTTTAAGTAAATTACCTGCGATTTAGAAGGCGACACGAACTATACTAAAAAACGAATTAAAATGGTGTGTTTGAATATTTAATCTGTGGCCACCGCGCAAGAGCTGTCGGATTTGAAGGTTCCTTGTCAGTTTAGTGCCTTTAGTTCCTCTAGTTTAGTGGTTTTGACACCTCCCAAATCGCCCCCATTGCCTACTTGACTATGGAAGTTAGACCAAGTGCTGCCTAGAATGCTCATCATCATCATCATCATCATCATATCAGCCCACATTGACCCACTGCTGGGTATAGATAGGCCTCCTCTTTACCACAGAATGAAAGTGCAATTTGTTTTTTAGATCATCACTAGTCTGTAATCCAAAGCGCATACAAATTATATATCCCAGGAGCTTCGATCATATACCCAAGATACAGCATCAAATACAAATTCACGCCAAAAAGCTGTCCTTCGCTCGTTGCAAGTGTGTGCGTGTGTTAGACAAACAAACCAAGTGTATATATGGTCAAGCCCAGGAGTCCAAAGAAAAACAGTACTTTTTTAAATATTTTCATAGGAAAAAGTGAACTTGATAGCAACAAATATACTAACATTACATTTAATTAATATTTAATTACAAGTTTATTCATACGAAATACGAAACAGACTTTCTCCCCGACTTAATACAATTATAATTAGGCGCACAATAAATGTTTCATAGACGATTAGTAGGTACAATTGTTCCTATGTTCGTTTTTTCCTATGAAAATATTTAAAACAAAATACTGTTTTTCTCTGGACTCCCGGGATAGATTTTTATGGGCTTTGGATTTACAGATTACCTAGTGATGATCTGAGGAACAAAATGCACTTTGTGAGCATTGCAGCACTTGGTCCAGTTTTATGCAATCTCCTTTAAAGTTAAATAAATAACTTTTTATTAATTTAAAGTTAATTATTTTATTACAATTTCGATGTCCATTAAAAGTGGGGTACATGGAAATAGGGGACGACGGGACTACACGGGAAATTTTAGGAAATGCTCAGAAATCTATCGAACTTTTTGGCAGATTTAGTTTTTTTTTCCTAAATTACCTGATTCAGTGTAACTTATGTTTTAACAAGGTTTTAAGCTATGTACCTCTATAGATATAACCTACAAAATGTATAATATTTTATTTCTTGTAAAAGACGCTAATATTGCTGGAAAAGGAAGATGGATGATTGTGAAGTAAGCTTTATCTGTAAATTGCAATACAATAAATAACGTGTAATACTTGTAATTATTCTTCATATGAGACTATAAATTGTATATTTAAAGTCATAAATTGAAAGACGTTTAGTGACTACTAATATGTATATAAAATTATAATATTGATTTAGGACTTACTAAGTATCTAATGTGATGTATGAATAAATAATAATTGTTTCATAAGTATTGCAAAAATGTTTTTGGCAACATTTGCTAGCTTGAGAATGTATTTATATTAAGATAATATCAATGTTTTAAATAACTACGTAGATGATATTTTCAGCTAATTACTTCTAATGATTTTGTTAAATTTAAAACAACAATTTGACGTCTTGTAATGTTCAGCTAATGGTGGTATTAGTGTTGTATTATACGCCAATGATTTGTAAAAATCGTATTGGTTCTGGAAGTTGAGTTATTTTTATTATGAATGCTATTTTAACTTATAACTACTCTCATGTCATAAAGTTCGAATTACAAACTTGAAATTGAATTCATAATGACGTACTTTATAAACGGAATACAGTAATCAAATAAAAAAAAAATATAACACTACTTCTCGAACAAAACTAATGTTATTATAAAACTCTTTTTCCATAACGATAGAGTTCTACTTTTTTTTGGGAAAGGCAAGGGTCATGAAACCACAAAGCCAAGATGTTTGATAGTCTGTATCATTGGGAATTATTTTTTAGCTACAGTTGATAGCCAAACAGCCACTCAGTGTTTAATAAGTACTTGGAGGCAGGCAGGAAGATTTAAACAAAGAGGTTCATTGATCTGAGCTTTGATAATGTGGCCCAGCTCCGCGCATGCGCTGTGATGTGATATGCTGGGTTTTGGCGGCAACAAAAAGTCAACGTGACGTGAACAACATTTTCTTTTCTTGTGTCTAAGCACTGATTTATGTGGAAATATTGTTGTGTTTTAACTTTAATTTTTGTAGGAGAGACACTTAAGTATGAGAGTAGATAAAGTAGTGTATGAAACTGCACATAACTAGGTATTAAAACTCTCGTGGGATACTATTAAAAATCTTGCCTACGGCTCGGTTTTTAAACACCCACTCGTGTTCTATAACCCTCATTATGCAACAGTTTCATAAACTACTATTATGTATGATATAATTTATCATTATAAAACCATAGTCAGTATTATTCAGAGATAATTCTTTATAAAATCTACAAATCCTAACCTAAGTGTTATACAGCTATTAATTAAGGCATCAACCAGAAGAAGCTATGTACTTTCCTTGTCATAAAGAGTTTAAAAGTATTAAACGAGATTTTTTTTTCAAACACAACATTGGAAAAGTAAGTAGAACTCACAGTTTTGGCTTTCCCTTCACTCTGAGGCAGACCTCATCAAGTCAACCAATTATTTATGCATTGTCAGTAATTAAAGTTAAGAGAAAATTATTTTATTGTTACAGAAAGAAATAAACAAATTTCAATTACAAAATCCGCTGCTAAATGATCGTCCTTGGTATTATTCCAAAATGCAGCGCCGTACACGCGTGTCAGCAAGGTTTTACACCAACCACATGCTAAGGCTGGGTCCAGATACGTTCTTCGTTTGCCCCTATACATTATTATGGCAATATTGCCGTACAAAAAGCAATATTGCCGGCAACGACACGTCTCAGTAGTCGTAGACAGTATCGTATCAGCATTGAACGAGACGAAAAAAATGACTCGCGAATCTCGATATGGGTCAGAGTGCCTGACCGGAGCACTTATCGAGTGGAGAGCGCATAGATACATTTTCCTTTGAAACACAACTCACCAATTTACGGGCGGTACATAGGTTGCGTATGCGAACGTTTGTTGAATACAACTAAACGTTTGGCGAGCCGCATTCCCCGGCAGGCGCAGTCAATTGGATATATAGTGTCTGGTACTGACTGTACCACCGTAACACCGAACATGTCCGAACATCTCCAACCACTCGCTCGTACGAAAACAACAAAAGAACACATTTGAACGCAGCTTTATAAACCGAAGAAATATAATTATATCCATTGGCTGTACGGTCAGGGTGTGCTTTGGCCTGATCAGATAGACAAAGTATGTAGGTATATAAAAATTTTGATTCCTCTTCTTCACCTCCATTTTATTAACGACGTGCCTATACTCTTCTGAAATTAATTAAGGTGGACAACAGTCCACTGGGGCGGTTGTTTCTTTAGAAGAATTAAAATCTAAATTGCTATACTTTTTATTTGTCTAGTTAACGAGTGCTCCGTGGTTTAGTGGGTTTCACGCTTGCTTCTCACGCAGGAGATGCAGGTTCGATCCCGGTGCTGACCTGTCCAATGAGATAATTAATTTATCTAAAATAAATTATCGGACGCTCTGTGTTTCTGATGGCACGTTAAACTCAGCTACTTGGTAGTATGTAGTAGTCGTAAAAGCCCTCCACCAACACGCACTGAGCCAGCGTGTGCTGAGCCATCTTACTAGTATGCGGGTAAAGGCCTGTGCCCTTCGGTGAGTACATTAATGGAATACATTTACTTTACTTAATTAACGTTAATTCATTAATTTATCATAGAATTATAATTATGTCAATTGTAAATTAAAATATTTTGAAATCAATGTGCATTTAAAAAGCTGTTTAAACTGCTGTTACATATAATTTATTTTTAATCACTTAGTCACCACACTTTGCTACAAAAGTAATACTCGAAACACCTGTTATTATAAATATCAACAAACAATGGCGCTCAAGGTGAATGTACCTATCAAATAAATAAAATATTACTGTAAATACTTTATTTACTTTAGCTACAGTTGAGTAAATACCTATTGAAAATTTCGTACCTAACAAAATTGAATTAATAGGGCCACATTCTAAAACAAAGCATCACTCCTTTTTCCATACCGGCTTGTAGGGGCACAGTTGTGCATACGCTTAGCCTGATAAACAATAGTCCAATTTGCGAGATATAGGGTGCTAACCTATCGCCACAGTTATGGACGTGTGAAGATTTCTTCAAAGTTTTCCGTTACTTGTTAATAAATATTAGTGTAATTGACTTGTAGACGATGCACTTTTGTGCGATCTAAAAATAACCTGACTGACACGAAATTATGCTCGTGTATATCTCATGCGATATTAATTTACAATTAACCTATGAGCGAGCAGTGTTTTGTTCCCAACTTCTCGCGACTAACTTGCGCGGAACGTTAACATAGACACGTTTATTAATAATATTCATTACAAGTCAATAAGTAATTATGTATGTATTCTATAATGTAATGAACTCAAGTTATAAATAAACAACTGGCACGAATCGAGTATGAAGCATGTCTGAGCAAGAAAACCTCATTAATGTCCTTTACCCGGATACGATTAATATTGAGCCATACTAGACAACGTTGGCTCAGTGAGGGGTGTCGGGCTAACGGCTAACCCGACCTTAACCCTCTCGCTCTCCCATGTCTATTGTTCTCCATTGTTAGTTTGTGCAGCCTATGTCTGAAGCGATTGTCAGAAGTATAATACATATTACATATTGAATCAATCAATTATTTTTGCTTTTGAGTGTTTCAGTGATATGTAAAAGAAGTATATCAGTATCGACTAAGTAATCGTACAACGGTGTCTACATATTTTTTAACCTATCGCAATAAAAATACAATATCGTCTCATTGTTTCATAAATAAAATCAAAAAGTAAATGGACATTTTTACAAAATATATTGTTGTATTGTTGTACACGCCAGGCCAAACATGGGCAATAAAATATAATACCAAATACACAAATAGACACCAAATCAGAAGTTAAACTAATTGATGAAATAAAATATTATGTATCATTGCTGTAATCTTAAAAAATAAATCTTTTTCTACTCGTCGTGAAAAGGGACATTGAAGATAACTTTATTTCAAGTAAGATTCCTCTTGAATTTCTCTTGTGACTCATTATAAAAGGCTTATGAGAATACAAGCTTATGGTCCGAGTAAAATAAGAACCTTTTACAGCACAATAAATGAAAAAATTCCTATGATTCTAATCTTTTGTCTCTCAAGACTGTGGACATAATCTTTGAGTAGAAAGGATCTCTTAACTCAAAACCCTCTTAGCCCTTTGAGCTGCTTAATTTAAAAAATTAAAAAGAAATAAATTAATTCAGGGGATTCTAGGGACTTTATATACTCAGACAGTATTGCTATTAGGCAAATCCCTTTATGGAGTTTTTGAACGGCAATTATCGCTACGGTTATGTTGATACTGTGGTTAAGATCCTCAAAGCTCGCTATAAGGAATCGTCAACCGTTGTATAAGGGGAGTTGCTGCTCTCGCAACTACCGTCTAATTAATAAACATAGACTAAGAATAAAGAATATCGTTAATTAACGAATGTCAATATTTGGAGAGCTCCGTGGTTTTTGGCTCGTGGGGTTTTTCACTTGCTTTTCACGCAGAAGATGCAGGTTCGACTGACCAATGACATAAATCACTTATTTAAGAACGTTTTACGGACACTCTAACTTTGATCGAAAACATCGTGAGAAAACCTTCATCACTCCATAGATGTGGTGATGGGCTAGCGCCCTGTCACCCAAAATGCAGTATTGAACAACTGGCTAAAAGTGGGCACCATCGTGCCTCTGCCACCCCGTATGGGAGAAGGCGTGACGCTATGGGTTATGTCAATATTAATAAACGTGGTGCTAGGAATGAGTGGCACTTATCTGACTTTACTCTCAGAGTATCTTATCAGTATCTTACTCTGAGTTTAACCTGAGAGTAACTACCTAGTCTAATACTTAGTTAGAGAACTCTTTATTAATCTGTGGTTAGAGTAGGAAATCGCACACAGACCATAAAGTCTGTGAAATCTACTATATGTTTACTCCCTTGTTGGAACAGCAGCGTTCTCCAGGGCAGTAGATTGCGACTCCATTTCCGAGGAAAGGGATTATGGACAGAATTCTTCGCTTTTTCTTCTGTAGATACGCAACACAGATTTATTCATACTTCTTTAGTCATGCCGTGTTTTGCGACGGCAGTTTGCTGTGAAATATGCTATGCAATAAACTGACTTGGTTTATTTTGATGCATTTCTTTGATTACATAGGTTGGTTAGTAGAGTACATAAGAATCTGGGTCTTGGTGCTGGTCTTAATTAAATGGATTGGTGTTAATTAAATGGAATAGAATCGGAAAGGTATTAGGTGTGTACTTTAGCAGGTATGTGAAATACAAATTACTTGCTAGAGTGGACTTTCAAAGAGTAAATCGTATATCGTTCGATCCGAGGCACGCATCATCACTTTGCTGGTAGAATTTTCTTCTCGCTGCTATAGATCAAATGACTTTGAAAAGGGTACACACACGTCCAAAATGCTTTTACAGAAACAAATTCATTGATTTATGGCTATCATTGTGCCGGCGCCGGCGATCTGTACATGAATCAACTTTTAGTTGCTTCTTGCCGCCACCGGCCACTTGTCTTTATGATACAGATAACGTGGTGGATCTGTAAATAGAATTTGATTATTTTGACAGATAATGCACACCTGAAACACTAGCGCTTTGAGCTTTTGATACTACCCTCAAAAGCTCAAAGCGAAGAGCCTACGCAAGATTGGAGTTGCCACATGTGCAGATCGCTTGAGTTTCGGCAATCATTCAGAATGTATTGTCTTGATCGGGGCTGTTCAATCTATGATAGTCCTCTGAAGATTGGGGCCAAGATCGACATCGCTACGAGACACACGTTATTATTGCACGTTTTACTGTTTTCGTTGTCTGATGAAAATGTGACTCCCAGAATATCAGCAGCTGTAATATTATTATACATCTGAAAAGATGATAAGGCCATTGATGATGTCTGTTGTTACCTGTAACATGTAGAATTTGTAAAGGTTAGGTAAGTACTAGTTCTTTGGGTTTAATGTATAGGTGATACAGGTGACTACACTTAAAAAAATACTATTCATCACCAACCCACACGACCGTCTTTTGAAAAAATCATGGGATTCGAGCTTAACACAAATTGATAAAGTGTAAAATCGCGATCCATCATGCAAAACTCCAGAAACATCTGGTTAAATAACTACACTAGTTTTTAGGGTCCCGTAGAGAAACAGGGAACCCTTATAGTTTCGCCAAGTCTGTCTGTCTGTCTGTCTATCAAAACATAATAATTGATTCATAATTTCTTTTTTGCACATAGACATTTAAAAAATCAGTAATACTAAAAATGGCGTACAAAGGCGAGCTTAGTCTGTCCGTCTGTCAGTCCGTATGTCACAGCAACTTTATGCCGAAACTATTAGGGTTTAATAGTTTAATAGTTTGTTGTAGTATGTTGTAGATGTATTCTGTGAACCACCTTACGATTTTTATATAATATATATTAAGGGGGGGTTCCACATACATGGAAGTGACACCAAAACATTTTGTTTTTCCTCAAACCTAATATGTGTGGTGTGGGGTGTCAATAGATAGGTCTTTGAAAATGACGTTGAGGTTACTAAAACTATTTTTCTTCAAAGTCAATCTTTAAAGAGCTAGACCCTTCCAAAGTGGTGAAAATTGTGTCCCCCCCACTAACTTTTAAAGTGAGAGAGTGAAAAATCAAAAAATAATAATATATGCTGTGTATCTTAATACAAACTTTCAATAAAAGTCGGTTTGAACAAAATCTATTAAGTAGTTTTAAAATGTATCCTGTCCATCCTGGGCCTGCTGGAAGAAATATCTTTTTAGAGATAAGCTTTCATGGCTTTTCTGTATAGTTTGTGTTTTATTCTGATATGTGTAATAAATATATACCAAAAATATTTTTTTTTATTAAAAACCGCAAAGTTAACTTTGTCATTCATACAAACACTATGAAAAACAAAGTTACAATACAAACATCCAGTCTTATAATTACTTGCTACTACAGAACCCTTCATGGGTGAGTCCGACTCGCACTTGGCCACTTTTTTTATAAAACATTGTTGTGAAGCATTTTTACTGAAAAATACAGGTTTCCCGATACATATATTACTTTGTTATATCAGCATACGTATACTTTACGTAAAGTATAAATTTGTCGTAAATTCCGCAAGGACGCCGTCGCTTTCCCGCACTGTCGCCCTCACTCGCAATAAACACGAAAATATGATTATTTTGTGCGGAACCCGCGCCTGGACTAAACTATCCGGCCGCGCTATCTGCTGACACAAGATAACGCCATGATATGATAAGCAGCTTTACTATATAAAGAAAACGATCAAGTGCGAGTAAGACACGCGCACGAAGGGTTCCGATCACAAAACTAATGTAAACCAAATTGAATATTTTTGTAGAAAGACAGAAATTTGCAGTTTTCAGATTTTTCCCTATGCTTGTGCTAAAAGAACTTGCTTTTTGCCAAATTTTATGATTGTAGGCATACGGGAAGTACCCTATAGGTTTTGGATCTATTGCCATTGCTATGAAAATCCTACCGGAATTTCCAGCATAAACGGTTGTAGCATTCGATTGCGTTAACCTAGAAGGTTGATTTTTTCACAGCTATATGCGACCACAGACGAACGGACGGACGGATGGACGGACGGACGGACGGACGGACGGACGGACGGACGGATGGATGAACGGACGGACGGACAACAAAGTGATCCTATAAGGGTTCCTTTTTTTAAGGTTTGGAAATGGTCAAATGCTAGTCGGAGTCTCACATGAAGCGTTCCGCATCATCGTACAAGATCATCGTACAAGATCATCGTACAAGATCCAAGCGCCTGACAGTTATTAGTTCCGCATCATCGTACAAGATCCAAGCGCCTGACAGTTATTAGTTCCGCATCATCGTACAAGATCCAAGCGCCTGACAGTTATTAGTTCCGCATCATCGTACAAGATCCAAGCGCCTGACAGTTATTAGTTCCGCATCATCGTACTAGATTCAAGCGCCTGACAGTTATTAGTTCCGCATCATCGTACAAGATCCAAGCGCCTGACAGTTATTAGTTCCGCATCATCGTACTAGATTCAAGCGCCTGACAGTTATTAGTTCCGCATCATCGTACAAGATCATCGTACAAGATCCAAGCGCCTGACAGTTATTAGTTCCGCATCATCGTACAAGATCCAAGCGCCTGACAGTTATTAGTTCCGCATCATCGTACTAGATTCAAGCGCCTGACAGTTATTAGTTCCGCATCATCGTACAAGATCCAAGCGCCTGACAGTTATTAGTTCCGGATCATCGTACAAGATCCAAGCGCCTGACAGTTATTAGTTCCGCATCATCGTACAAGATCCATTTTCTATAATATTATTTGTATGGTAGTAACAAAATTGCAAGACGGAAAAATATCTGGAAATTTTAGGAGACTTTTTTCTCCTATTGGGGTGAAAGAGCTCGTGATTTTGAGTGGAAATGATTTATTTTTATTTTTAAATAAGACAAAAAAATGGCAAAAAAAATAATATACGCGTGTAGCACCGTACACGTGTTAGAAGTAAAACTTCTGTAGCTAGATCATTAAGTGGTACCTATACTATACACCTATACCTACCTATACTAAAAGAGATTTAAATTTCCAATTTTGAGACCCAATCTCTGCTTCAAGTTACTTTTAAGTTTCAGACGTCCGATTATTTGAAATTATTTTATACTTGTACTTACTTTTAATACGTCATGTCATTTATTTCCCACCATTCCTTATCTACAATTTGTCGCGCTCGTGGTGATATACTTAACTCATTCAATAGTGTCACTACTATTTGCATCTCGCTCAGATTATATACCATCTGACGTCACGTCTTTAAGCCGTCTCGCTCAAATGTATGCATTGCTTTGCTTGTTTTAGAAATCCATATCGACCCGTGTGACATTGATGAAACTCTTTTCTTACAAACTGTATGGATCGCATCGCACAGCTGTCAAACATAAGTTCCGGTTCCAACAAAGAGGTAGAACGAAGTAGTTTGAGTCATGCTAGATATTAGGCTACTAACGCCATCTAGCGAAAGAGAGTGAGCGCCATCTTGGCCATACCGGAAATCAAGAACTCGTGGAAGAATGCTTAAAATAATTTTTATTTGTTAACGTTTCATCAGGTTTTTCTCTCACTAATTAACATTCTTTATTGTACGAATGTATTATTATCTTATCTGATTAGTTAAAAACCGTATTGAAAATAGTTGCGGTTTTAAAAGTCTTCAGCCGACCCTGACGTCACCGATTCCAATTTCCGTTACATTTCTTAGCCACTCGTGATAGCACCCGCCTAGTAGCAATTGAAAAGCAAATATATGAATAACCCACAGTTGAGAGGTTAAATAAATTTTACCCCCGTGCCCCAAGAAGTTTTACTTCAATAAAGAAATGCTCAAATGCGTGAGGAAGGAGGACGACTACCCGGGTACCTTATGACCTAGAAGCCGGGTATCGGCTGGGTACCCGGCTTGAGTGTCGTCCCCACTTAGGTATGTGGTTTAACACCTTGTTCGAATTAGCGAACAACATCGGGCTGGCTGGCCGGATTTATTTTCAACCGGATTATGTCTTACGAAGCCTTTATGGCCTTGAGGTTCGAGGGTTTTCCTCCCAAGACAGATTTCAGGGCCGGCTCCCAATCCCGGCTGGGGTGGATGAATAAAATATGTTTTAATAAACCTTTGTCTTTGGTTCATTTGTATCTATGTGTTGCAGAGTTATGGAAAATTAGGGACTAGACCAAATCCCAAAGTAAATTATTAAGTCCCGGGAAAAGATAAAATAATGATTTAAACATATCGCTTAATAAATCTAGAGATTTGATCCTATCCCCAAATTAAATCTTAGGAAACAAAATGTCTATTTTTCTGTTTTCTTACAAATATGCATAGAACGCGTAATATATTTTGCCTCTTTACTTTTGATCACTGTGAGTGAAGAAGGGTGGAAAAACTCCCACAATTATGTAAGTAGGTAGACTAATCTGATATCTAATCCATAAAGGATTTAAAAAAATGAAGATTATGCATATGAAGTCGCTGTTATAGTTCCTACGACGACACAAGTATATCCTAGTGTTGAAGCAGAAGCAATGTTTGTGCGGTATTTACTTAAATGAATTTTGTTCTGCATTACCCGTATATTCCCAAACCATGAAAATTTACAGGCAGATCAGAATTCATGGTGACTCCAGTTCGTGAGACATGGGGCAAACCCATCGCCTTGGGTATGGAGATGAATGGAAATAAATGACGTTTGAGGAAAATACTCATCAAATAATAATGAAGTTTAATTTGCTAGTATTTCTAGCGATAACTCCATTACCCCATGTCGACCACACATTCCCAATGGGAGTTATACTACCCACACTTGGTTATTTAGTTAGTTACAAAGGTTAATTCTATAAATAACTAGCTGATCCGACAGAGGCGGGTGTCACTAGTGGCTTTCTGGTATTGCCATATTCGGGAATTGCGTCCGTTTATAGAACAGCGTTTCAGAGATGGTGGTCCTAGTTCTGAATTCTGACATTTTACAGATAACTTAGTACCGACGCCATATTTGAGGAAATTATGAACTGATTTATCGATTCAACATTTTTTTTCCTCATATTTCTCCCATATGAACTCTTTCAGGACTTCATTGAATAGTTTGAAAAAAAAAAATGTTCATCCATAGTGGTCCAGCCGATTGCAAGATTCGTGCTTACTAAACACACTTGGCTATTCATTCATCTACAATAAAATTTATTAAAAGAAGAATTTTCTTTACAGAGTTTTTTGTACTAAGCAAAAACTACCGGCCAGCCGAAAATGAATACCGAGTTTATCAGGTTTCGGTATAAATAGATATTGAAAAAGAAAATTGGCTGCTGGGCAAAACTAAGCTTTACACGATGAAATTTAATCGGTGATCAGGTATGTACCAATTTTTATAACTCCGTAATTGATGGCGGTCACGTGGAAGTCGGAATGACATCAAAACAAATTTATTTTTTTCGATAACTTTTATTATTATTAGTATTATTTATGATGCACAAGCAGCTTAAAGCTGATGCGTGTGTCAGAAAATATAATTAAACTGTCAGGAAATAGAATTTAACCGAGGTAATGGAGGACTATTCTCTGTTTTGTATGGTATATAAATGTTTTACTATAGCTATAGGTAATAATCTAATTCATGATGAGATTGTTATTCAATTACAATGATGATTTATTCTGATCGTTGAGTTATCGGAAGTTGTCTTCTCCTAATTTAATCAGTCCTGATCTAAGTAAGTATAGGTAGTTCTGGTCAAGCTATACAGAACAGACCAGTTGTCTTCTCCTAATTTCATCAGTCCTGATCTATAAGTAAGTAGGTAGTTATGGTCAAGCTATACAGACCATACAGACCAATTGTATGTACGATATGGAACTTTTTGATAATAACAAACTCAGTTAGGAATTTCAAATCAAAGGTATTTATTTTCTGTAGATATTTTAAAATACTTATTCCCAGAGCTAGAACACTTCACCCCCCTTGCCACTTCACTACGTTGGACCACTGTGAGAGAAGAAGGGCAAAGAAACTCACACAGATTAATCTTTTGATCTCTTTTAAACATATTCATACATTTTGTCTTATTCTAAACCGAACTAATTTCATAGATAGTACACACTACATCTCACTAAAAAGTTTGTGCAGTTTGCACCGAAATATACAACAATACAATATAGTTATTGATACATTTAGAATATAATACACTTATCTTATTCGTGTCCAGTCCACCACGAAGACGATCTCTCAACACCAACACGACAACCTTTCTCAATCACACTTGCCACCAGACTGTCCCTCCAATGCTTCAAACAGCCCAAGGAGGAACCGTCTTGGCGCGTAAAGTTCGCGCCGAAACATTTTGCCTGATCAAACACCAATAATAAAATAGTTAAAGCCCATAAGTATGACGCCTAGTATTTTAAACCATAATTTCTAATTAAAACGTTATTTTTAAGAACATCCTTATAATTTTAAGACTATGCTCATTTATTTCAACGTCAAAATCATACGTCACTTCCCGGCGCGATACCGCGCCTCCTCATGACAAATGACACAAGCTGAAATAAAATAGCTGAAGGCCATAAATACAATCTATGATTACCAGGTATGATTTCTCATTGATGTTTCATTTTTAGGACGTCTCTGTAATTTATAAAGGCTGTATCAAAAATACCTTGAGCAGTGGTATTTTTGATACGTCATTTCCCGAAACTGAGAATTAGGTGCTTGATCGAAACAAATGAAATCTCGACAACAGAAATCACTGAGGAAATGCATAATTAATTACAACATGGTTAATTAATTCAATATAATATCTAGTACAAAAGCATTTATATGCTAACACGTGCATATCAGTTCACATTTCACTACACTTGTTTTATAAAAAATTTACACCCAACTGATCTGTATCTGTGAAGCTTACAATTAATTAATCTGTGCAACCTCTCATAAAATTCAAGGGCAATGAGGGCACTGGGTCACTGATGATCTTAAAGATAATATGGACATTGAGAGGGAACGCAGGTCGCTGGCTGTCCGCTGTAATATGCTGGCCCGAAGGTTCGCTAGGTGTACGAAAGCAGTTAAAATCACGCTTTTTAAAGCATACTGCCAGTCATTTTACACCTGCAGCCTTTGGGTCGACTTTAAGCAGCGGGCATATAGCGACCTGCGGGTCCAGTATAATAACGCTTTCAGGGTTCTGCTGCGGCTGCCGCGGTTCTGCAGTGCCTCTGGCATGTTTGCGGAGGCGCGTACGGATGACTTTTACGCTATAATGAGAAAACGAAGCGCCTCCATGCTGGCTCGCCTCCGCGGCAGCACCAACAGAATCCTGAGTGTATTTATAGACCGGTGGGACTCCCCAATGTTGAGTCGTTGGGTGCAGCTCCACACTACGAGATGAGATGCTCGCGTGTGTGTGTATTTTATTTTAATTTTATGTTTGTTACTAACTCTAGACTTTAAGATATTGTTACTAACACTATGGACTAAACGGTCTGAAATAAATGAATATTGAATTGAATTGAATGACAATTTGTGAGTGACGTAAAAGTCGTTTATAGGGTGACCATGTATCTAAGTGGTTATTAGTTTTAATTATGTTCTAATTGTTTTTTTTTTATTAAACAGTGAGGTACATTGCGTGAGACCTCGCCTATTAAGTTTAATTTTAGCTAGATATTTTTTTTTCTACTCCTGATCACCGATTAAATTTCATCGTGTTTAAATACATATAATATGTGTAGGTCCTCTGCCACCCCGCATGAGAAAAGGCGTGACGATATGTTATGTTATACACAGATACTATATTATTATATTAAGTAATAATAATGGCATCCGTATGCCGGTAAATCCGCTGGGTATATCTAAAATTTATTTAGTCTACACCATTTACCGGAGAACATTTTAAACCAGAGACTATATATCCAATTGTCTGCGCCTGCGGGGGAATGCGGCTAGCCAAACGTTTGTTGTATTCAACAAACGTTCGCATACGCAACCTTTGTACGATGACGGGCCGCCAGACAGTTTCACAGCGGCTGACCAATCACAGCTCTCTTACCTCGTCCCCCGCCGCCCGTAAATTGGTGAGTTCTGTTTCAAAGGAAAATGTATCTATGCGCTCTCCACTGAGTAAGTGCTCCCTGTTTTAAACCAACAAGTTATAGGTAGGTAGGTATGCTGTTATTTATTTACTATCATCAGCATTCGGTGAAAACTTTGTGACGTGCCTGAACCCAGCCTCATGTCATGATATATTCATTTAACTTGGCCTGAGTTCAGTTTGAGGCTAATTTCCGTAATAACAACTATTCGAAAACAAAGTTAAGGCCGCCAATTCTACAAAGGGATGGCTTGGCAGTATCCATAGCGAGGGCGCAAAAACCAAGTTTGTTTGTAGCCGTAAATTACCATCAAACAATTTTTTTTTTAATCTTCTTATCACCGATTGCATACTCTGGCCATACATGTCTCAGCGTCCGTCGTCGCCACGCCCAAAACGGGTTTCTGCGCCCTTGCTACAGCAACCGTCATGCCATCCTATGGCAGAATTGGGGGGTGGTTGGCCCTGCGGCTTGTTGAGACGTTTGGGAGCATTTAAGTAATAAGTGCCCTGCAAATGAAGCTTTGAATGTATGGGTCATTTTTGGGGGACCAAATGATATTTTTTTTTTTTTTATCATTTTTTAAATATCAAATGACAGCGCATGGTGTGAGGATCTTAAATGTATTTTTATAATATTTTTAAGAATTATTTTGAAAAAGTTTTGCTCAATAATATGACCGATTCGCATGTCATCAAAACCACTAGGGTACTTCCCGAAGTCCTAAAAATCTGAAATTTGGTATGAAAGCACATGTTCCAAATTCCATAAAAATTCCGAAATCTACAACTTTGACCCCCTAACCAACTAAACCTGGGGTGCAAAGTTTGTATGAAAAACTGAATTTTAGGGTACTTTTAGGGTATTTTGTTGGTGTAAGTCCTATTTATTGTTGTACGAAAACCTCTCCACGCGAGTCCAATTCGCACTTGGCAGCTTAGTATATTTGTATTTTGTATTTTTATATGTTCAAATATCGCCTTGCTATAAACAACGAGTGATTTTTTTGACGAAACCAAACAAGTGATTGTCACGTAGCAACAGGTGCTACGCTTTACAAAAATATGCTACGAAATCGAAGGCTACGAACTACAACTTGCTACGGAGAATGCGCATCGAGCCGAGAATATTCGAGAACTATGTATAGTGAATAGGTACTCAGGGATATGCAAAATATTATTCCTAAGTAGAATAGTTGGTTAAACAGTTTCAAAACAGCATATAGTAAAAGTTTATCCTGTCCATATTGTTTTTAACTTATGGTTTGGTAATAAACTCGCAAAAACAATGAAAACTTTTGCATGTTTATGTCTTCTTGTACTATACTAGAGGCATTAAACACACACTCACTATTACAAGTGATCTGTGAGCTGTAGCTGTAGGTAGACCTCGCGAGCGACACTGCGAATTAGAGTTTTATTTTTCATCATTTTCCATCCCCTCACCGCTCTTAACGTACTTGAATTTTTTAGGATAAACAGATGGAATATTATAAAAACAAATAACCCGACTGAATTTTCTTTCAATACTTAACACATTTAAACTTATGAATGTACCTGGTTACGTGCATGGAGTATGAAAGTAGCCGCACCAATAACTTTGTAAACTACATTTTGCGATTTATAATACATCCTTTTCACTTTTTACTAAAATTATATAGTCTGTCTCACTTTCACGGTCTCCACAAATCCAACGAAACCTCATTTGTTAATATCCGTCGAGCAGTTTGGGTTGTAGCGACTTTTTTACTTTTTAAAACCCCATATCTCAGCCATTTTGAAAAAAAAAAACAAAAAAAATACGCGTGTAGCACCGTACACGTGTTAGAAGTAAAACTTCTGTAGCTAGATCATTAAGTGGTTATACTATACACCTATACCTACCTATACTAAAAGAGATTTAAATTTCCAATTTTGAGATCCAATCTCTGCTTCAAGTTACTTTTAAGTTTCAGACGTCCGATTATTTGAAATTATTTTATACTTGTACTTACTTTTAATACGTCATGTCATTTATTTCCCACCATTCCTTATCTACAATTTGTCGCGCTCGTGGTGATATACTTAACTCATTCAATAGTGTCACTACTATTTGCATTCGCATCGCACAGCTGTCAAACATAAGTTCCGGTTCCAACAAAGAGGTTGAACGAAGTAGTTTGAGTCATGCTAGTTGGTTTTGTTTGTCCCAGCCAGCGGCGGCAGCGGCGGCGGCGGCGCCATCTTGGCCATACCGGAAATCAAGAACTCGTGGAAGAATGCTTAAAATAATTTTTATTTGTTAACGTTTCATCAGGTTTTTCGCTCACTAATTAACATTCTTTATTGTACGAATGTATTATTATCTTATCTGATTAGTTAAAAACCGTATTGAAAATAGTTGCGGTTTTAAAAGTCTTCAGCCGACCCTGACGTCACCGTTTCGAATTTCCGTTACATTTCTTAGCCACTCGTGATAGCACCCGGCTAGTAGCAATTGAAAAGCAAATATATGAATAACCCACAGTTGAGAGGTTAAATAAATTTTACCCCCGTGCCCCAAGAAGTTTTACTTCAAAAAAACTGAATCGCCAAAAAAATCAATTTATTTATTCAACCTGCTCACAAAATTTCACAAGAATCGTTTGAGAAATGCGACCTATAGAGGAGAACATACAGATGGACAGAAAAGAGAAAGCATTTTTGCCCAAACCTGAAAAGGAGACGCTTCGCTCGCTTCGTTCGCTCGGCCAATTACGAATTTTTTCATTATAATTGAAACAAAAAGTAAACTTTAGAAAAAACCGACTTCCACAAACCCTATTTGATTAGATTGAGTTTAATACTAACTGTAACCCCTTATCTCCCCCCCCCTTGGGGAATTAATTTTGTCAAATCCTATATCAGTGCTACCCCACGCGACTAAGGAACCCCTGTACAAAGTTTCATGGCTCTAGGTCCACCGGTTTAGGGTATGCGTTGCCTGCCCGTCAGCCACGCATTGTATTTGTACCTAGTATTGAGCAGATCTGGTGGCCATATGTGGTCTTCATCAGCAGTTCCGCATCACAGTATTATGCTATGTGCATTTGCACGAGTTATTATGAAAAACACAAAAATCACTATAGGTCTGCCTATAATATTTGAAGAGTTCTCTCGATTTCTCCAGGATCCCATCATCAGATCCTGACCTGGTGTCAATAGAACCACCCTTGAGGTATTACCTATACGCCGAAAAAAGATTTGTTCAAATCGGTTCATAATTGGCGGAGTTATCGCGTAACAAACATAGAAGAAAAAAAAAAACATACGGGTCGAATTGAGAACCTCCTCCTTTTTTGAAGTCGGTTGAAAACGTTATGTTAAAGTTAAACAAACAAACTTAGCGTCATGCCTTTTCCCATACGGGGTGGCAGAGGCACAACTGTGCCCACTTTAAGCCAGTGTGATTCAATACTTCATTTGCACGACAGGGGGCAAGCCCATCGCAGCAGCTATGGAGTAATGAAGGTTCATCACGATGTTTTCCATCACTGTCACAACATCAACATCCGTATAATGTAATTATGATAAATGATTTTTCTCATTGGTACATGGTCATCACCGGGATTCGAACCTGCACTCCTGCGTGAGAAGCAAGCATGAAACCCACAAGACCACGGCTCTTGTAAATAGTACCTTAATAAAAGTTGTATTCATGACAGTGCAGTTTATGCTGTAGACCAAAGAGTTTGCATCCTCTTTTCGCTTTAGACCCCTACCATGTCACACACATTAATGAAATGTTCTCAACTAACTCGCGCGACGTGGTTGCCAATTGCTGTTGTTTGTGACTCACTTTATTTGGTTTGTAACACTTGTTGAATCATTTCACCCGAAAGCTTTTGAAATGAATCCTTTTGGTTGTGAGTAAAGGGTTTATTTTAGTAAGATCAATGAATGAGAGACGCATAGAGTTTGTATTGTAATGAATAAATTAGTTTAATTTACATACAGTTGCTTAAGTTTGTGTGTGCGTGTGTTATAAATGGAGCCTAATAATGTTTGTGTCGACTGTTACACAATGTCATGTATAATTTGCAGCGTATTCAACTTCCCAATTGCAAAGGTATTTGTTTAAATTATACAGTTTAATACAGAAACGTTTGTGTACAACATTCATGTAAGTATAATGTTACAAATAGTTGGAATCTCTAACTTAGTAACCTGTACGTCATACGCCCCGCCACTGCCGCAACGCCCGCCGCCGCCTTCTTCTTCTTTTTATTAATGGCGTCCTAACCTCTTTTGAGGTTAATTTTGCCAGTGTCAAGTGGTCAGGTTCTCATTTGAGAACCTGGAAATTATAATGTCTCGAGATGATTTGATGACTATGATGAATTGATGATGATGATGATTTGTCGCTCGTTAGCACTACCCGGGAAGGACGTGAAGGGCTGTGGATTCCAAGTAATTCCTTCGGACGTGAGCGACTGCCTCCCCCGCCGCCGCCTTGTTCTCGGTGTTCTCATTGTCAGCTT
Source organism: Argyresthia albistria (assembly GCA_963457715.1). Taxonomy (NCBI): domain Eukaryota; kingdom Metazoa; phylum Arthropoda; class Insecta; order Lepidoptera; family Argyresthiidae; genus Argyresthia; species Argyresthia albistria. The sequence goes on from OY735252.1 coordinate 14,045,285, forward strand.
TCGCGTCACGAGCTGTCATGGAGGCGCGGCGGCGGCGGCGCGGGGCGGCGGCGCGGCAGGCGCACGGAAATGATTTGCCGCTCTGTGGCGTAAATGTACGATAACTTCTTTGGTAAAAGCTTCGAAATAAAGAGTGAACACATTTAATTATTGATGTGTTCATTTGATATTACGATCCTAAAACCCATCCCATTGCCTCACGCTATTGTACGCTGACAAAGCATACTTGGGAAAAATTTCGTTCCACGGAAGTGATATATTTTGTTGTTTTTTTTTCACTTTGGATAGTTATATAGTAGAGCTCGTCTTAGCTGAAATGACGCGCCCCACTCCTTGGTTTTGTATTTACTTGTCATACAAAACCAAGGAGTGGGGCGCGTCATTTCAGCTTAGACGAGCTCTATCAAAATAATGACTGTTATTATCCAAAATCACCTTATCACTCCACACATTATTTTACTACACTAGATACACCCGAATTTAGGGAGGTGGCGGTACGGAAGGGCTAGGGGGGGTGAGGGGACCTCCCCCTTAAGTTTCAGATTTAGGAAACCAGGAGTTTTTTTGTTATTTTTTGATATTAGTTTTTTCTATAGGAGGATAAAATTTTAAGTGCGGAAATGAAATTTTTTGAGGTTATGTTTGCTATAATCTCGTAATTTTCCCTATAAAATGTAGACCCCAGATTAGGCGCGCCTCGCTCCGGCTCCCGGTTCTGCTTATAAGTGTTTACCTAACAAACTTATGTTTAGTTTTCAAACAGGAAGTAACCTATAATTGATCGGACCAGTATCCAAAACCGTAAAATTAAAAAAAAATGCAAAATTACGGTAATTTTTCTTCCCGCCTACCGCCGTTTGAACAATTGTTGAAGGACAGAAACATAATTTGACGACCTCTGTGGCGTAGCGGTTGTGCTACCATGCGAGAGGTCCCGGGTTCGAATCCCGACTGGGGACAAAAAAAAAAGCCCCCAGGTCTTGGATGTTAAATGTTTGTGATGTCGCTGTTTCTGGTTCCCACGACACAGGGTATCCTAGTGTCGGGCCAGAAGCAATGTATTTGCCTGTATGTAAATGTTTGTTTAGTGTTTAATGTTTGTAATGTTTGTTTGTAAAAAAAAAATATAAGTATAAACTACGTATACTATCTGTCCAATAATCAAATTTTTAATTTTCGTTTTTTTCCTTATTTGTGTTCTACTATGATCTTTGCTTTGTATCAAATTGTATGATTCTAGGTCATCGGGAAATACCAAAGTAGGTACTTATAGAGGTTTTGAGCATTTTAGTCCCATGAGATTACGATGAAAATCAAACAATTTTACAGCTTTTCGTATTTCTATTTCGTATTGTTTGATTGTTTTGAACTAGAAATAAATAAGCGGTCAAGTGCAAGTAGGACTCGCGGACCAAGGGTTCCGATCACACTTGGAGATTGTTACCTCGTGTTATTGGTGTAAGTAGGTTTCTACATAAAAAAATAAGTATGATGTCATCCATGTAAAACAAATGTTTTGCTGAAAAAAAAAGACAGAAATTTGCAGTTTTAAGATTTTTACCTTTACTTGTGCTATAAGACCTTGCTTAGTGACTAATTTTATGATAGTATGCCAACGCAATTACTATAAAAATCCAGCAATTTTACAGCATAAACGGTCGTAGCGTTCGATTGCGTTGACCTAAAAGGTGATTTTTTCACAGCCATAGGTCCCCTATGACCTAAGCAATTTATATTTTCAGCTTGATACGTCCACGCGTTCCAGATAGAAAAGGTCCTCACAGACGGACGGACAGACGGCTGGACAACGAAGTGATCCTATAAGAGTTCCTTTTTTTCCTCTTAGGGTTCAAAACCCCAAAAAAAAATCTCTAAGGGACCACAGACCTGAGCAAATGATATCAACTTCAGCTTGATACTACCACGCGTTCTCTATCTCACGAACCGTAACAGGTAGAGAATAGTTTCACAGGAGAGTTGAATTTTTCAAAATAAAGGTTGTCCCCATACAAGAAAAGTGTTTTTTTTTGTACTTTTTCTTGTACGATGGCGCCGAACTCTTCGTGTGAGAGTCTGACTCGCACTTGGCTGATTATTAATTTATTTTTAGGTATTATTTTTACACATGCTTCAATGTTTTCCAAAATTCTCGAACAACTCGAGATACTCGAGAAAACACTCTGAAGAGTTCTCGGTACTCGAGAATCAAAATATGGCGAGAAATAGAAATCCCTAGTATGATACCTATAGATACCTATAGCTACATAATAATATAACACATACATACCGTGCAAGTTAAATAAAATCTTTTAAAAAGGAGTTATTTCCTAAAGAAGAAATAATATACCGTAGAGTTAAGTAATTCTTTCAATTCTGTGCTGCCATTGTCAAAACAACAATGTGAATAAAAGCTTACTTTATATTTATAATTTTGAGGAGTGGAGGACTTAAAAGTTGTTTTCTGCTGGAGAAAAGGCATGACCATAATTATGTAGATATTTATGTAGATTTAGATTTCTTTATTAATCCATATAACACACTTACAGTTTGCACCAACACAAATGTGAATAGTAATAATACAGCGAATAAATAAAAGAAAATAATATAATACAATAATTTACAAAACAAAAAAATATGTAAAAAGCCTTATGAAAACTGATAATATTTATATACTCAAACATTCTAGGTTATCCTTATGGCGCATGTAACAGCAACTAAAACGAGGGAGCGTCAGGCCTTTTCCCATGCGGGACGTGGATGTTATTCGATACTTCACTTTGTGTACCATGGGGCTAGCCCATCGCCGCAGCTTTGGAGATATTAATGATTTTGCAAAGTTTCTTCGATTATGGTCAAGGAAATACTACCTCTTCAACTACTAGCTCGCCCGTACAAAATCCACGGCCGATTTTCAAACTACCCACATCGAGATAAATTTCAAAACCTATGAAAAGAAAACAAGGAAAGATCGTGGTTTCTTCAGAACATGGACGTATGAGGTTCACTTTTTGGATTAAATCTAAATTCTTTATCCTTCGAAACCCACTTAGAGACGTTTGACAGACTGCGAATAGTAAAGCAATATTTAAAATTCAGAATCGTCTGAGCCAGGTGGCCACTCAACGGAAGTCCCTACTGAGCCCAAGAAATCCTTTGAAAATGTAAAAAGGTAGGTAGCTCAAAAGGTCGGCAAAGGATTTATTCACCTACATGTTCCTGGCTTAAGGTCGCCGCTGGGGATAATCTTCCTCGCAAATTGATTTGCGAGTACATGTATGTGTAAAAGTGTGGTAAAAAATATATAAGCTTATGAATTAGTTAAGGACAACGAGTCAATATAATCACATCGATCGTAACATGTCCTGGAAAACGCATATCGAAAAGCTACAAAAGAGACTCAATCAGTTTTCATATGCCTTGTACATCATGCTCACCAAGACTATAAACACTGATGCGGTGATAGCCGTGTACCATGGCTTTGTTGATTCGTCCCTTCGGTACGGAGTAATTTTCTGGGGTAATGCGCAGGAAACGACAAAATATTTAAAGCGCAGAAGAAATGTATCAGAGCAATGAGCAAACTTGTATAGCTGTAAACCCTATTTTAGGAAACTTAAACTTCTTAACTTGCCGTGTCTATATGTCCATGAGACTATTTAAAAATTTGAAAAGCAAACGTCATGCACATAAACTCTGTGCAGAGAAACATAGGTCTGCCTACTACGGCAACAGTATATTCACCATGTCAACCAATATATATAACAAGCTTCCGCAGAATATTATTAAAACTGGGAATTTATTCGCCTTTAAAAATAAATAAAAAACGCTACTCCTCAATAACACTTTTTACTCGGTCAACGAATATCTGACACACAAATTTGAATAATAAATAACTAATTAATTCCTACATATTGACATTAATTTTTAATTACAGATTATTATTATTATTTTAAGGGGCTAATTATTTTTATTTTTTTGACAATCTGTTATTGCACTTTAGGTTATTGATGTGTTTGCATGTGGAATATAATTATGATTTTGATCACTATTTGAATGAATTTATGAATTTTAATTTTATAATTTGTATTAATGTATATACGAGTATGTTTGAACGCCATAATCTGGCAGATCATAGAGAAACATTTCACCGAGCCTGTACACATAATTAACCTATGTATCAAATAATAAATATCTTTATCCTTATCTTTATAGTTTTTATTTAAAATCCTCAATTTGTATGCCCCATTGTATAGTTTATTGTTTCGTTTACATTTTTTCTTTAGGCTCACGTGTCATAAAATTTTACGATTAATTTGGTTTCGTATACTAGGGCACCTTAGATACAGGCAATGCCTAGTGTGGGGCCACAAGAATCCATTGTTAGTTTCAACTACTTTGAATAAATACTTTCAAATCCCTTCATACTTACTTTCATATTGTTCTTTATCAACCGGATATTTTTGTACACCTTTTTGCTATCCTGTATTTGACCTGCAAAAAGATCGCTCCTCGAAGAGGAGTGTTTGTTGAAATATTCAGGCTCAATTCCTGAATACTGCAACTTGTTTGACTAGTGACGAAGTAAAAAGTAGAGAAGATCCTAGTTTATTTGGGAACGAAATAAAGAATTATTTTATTAGAAGATGAATAGATTTAATCAATTATTATTCGTTGCAAACGGTTGGTATTCTTGGTTCTCAGATGTGCTAACTTTATTATTGTATATTTATTTTAATTTTAATTATCACCTTTAAAATAACTTAAAATATTTTTTGATAATTATTTTGAAATAATATCTTAGACTTGTAATAATGTATAACATACAAGAGTGTTTTGTAACTGAGAATGAGCTCCATAAAACTTTATGGTTTTCGTTAATTACAACAACAAGGGTCTGCTCGTATTACTATGACGTACATATCCTGTTAAAAACCCCTTCTTTGGTTGCAAACCTCAACTTAATTGTTTAGTGGCTGCTTGTACTGTACGTACACCGTCGCGCGACACGCAATGTATAACAGACTAATTTTCATTGCGTGTTCCAGACTAACCGTGAAGGCAAAAACAGCCTTTAGCAAAATACAAATCGCTCGGAATGATGAGTATTATTGCTGTACGTTTTTCACTAGCTTGTTTATCACGAGTGTCAGCGTGACTTCACTTTCCCATAAACGTAATTAATTTTGCTCGATAGAAAAGTCTCCTGAAGATGCCAGAATATCTGTCTGTCACAATGTTTTATTTTACAATTTCGAACCGCATCTGAATTTGTGTGCGCATTGCGACTAAATTATTTCGTATAGTCTCACTAAGATTCAACTAGATGAGTGAAGTTTCTACTGCTTATGAGATTTTTATGATTTTTTTATGAATACTTAAAATGTAGGTAATCAAAGCTTATCTAAATTCCAAATTCCAAAATTTTTATTGCAACATTGTGGTTTTACAGGTTCTTAAAATTAGGAGGTCCCGACAATAGATCCTGTAAAGGCACTGCAATTTCTTACAAACTAACACAGGTTTCATATAAACGTAGCTAATACGATAACATTAGCTAGGACATCAAAGAAAATATTGGTTTGTCATTTATCATGAAGTACTATTCTATACAGTATATATCTACTATTATACAGTATACATTAAGGGCGGACCCTAGGCAATTAGAAATTCCGATCCGGTGCAATATTGTAAAATAAAAAATTGTGACATTCTGGCAACTTCAGGAAACTTTTCTATCGAGCAAAACTAATAAAATTACGTTTGTGAGAAAGTGAAGTGTGAAGTGAGACACTCGTGATAAACAAGCTAGTGAACAAAACGAAAACGAACAGCAGTAATACTCATCATTCCGAGCGATTTGTGTTTTGCTAAAGGCTGTCTTTGCCTAGGGCGCCGCGCCGTCGTCGATCTTATGTTGTCTTTCAAGAGACTGAAACAGATTTCACTTCATTAGGTACTTACTTATATTAAATTATTCATAAAACTAATTTCTTAAAAGACACTGAATTCTCAATCGAACGATAGATTCTTTCACAGGTTTCTTCGGTACTTACCATTCGTTTTCAAACCAAACTATCTATCTGTTTTGTTTGACAAACATATTTTGTGTCCACGACATAAACCAATTTGCCTAAAAGAGGACGCGGACGGGGCGACAAGAAGTTCGGAATTTCGGATTGAATTACGGCGGCGATATGGAAATCTTGTGAGAGCTTTCGAGTGTGAATTGTGTTATTCAGGTTCAATTGGGTTGTGTCCAAGGTAATCAAATAAATCTAGGAACACGTCTGAAGATGAAGCATTACCTAAAAAACGGCTTGACAATCTCAGAATTGTACATTGCCAGCAGTAGTATTTTAAAAATAAATTTTGTACCAAAATTACATCATTTGATGCCACATGCCACGTGACGTCACATTTCATAGAACTCAGGAGCAAAAGTACCATTTGGACAGTTACTAAAAAGTATGTATTTTGACTAGCAGGAAACTAGCCTATTTTATTCATGGGGTGTTACGAATCACATTTATGGGGTGCGGAAGAGTTTCAATATATCTATTTTGAACGCGTTTACACTTGGAATTGATTTTTTATTTGTTATTGTTCTTTGTTTTTTCAGCAGAATATGTACCTACAGTACAGTACCACTATACATGGATGTAAAATAATGTAAATATTGTATCCAACCAGTCGATAAGGAATCCGAGTGATGTCAGTTTGACAAAAACCAGTCCCAAAACAAGTCTTATATAAAATCATACATCCGTAATTATTTGCGATGTCTTTCGTAGGTACTCACAAACTCGGCAGTCCGAGCCGAGTTCGTGAACAAGACTAAGATAAGAGTAAGTTGTAAGCCGGCAACTATTTTACAATTTCGAGAATCTGCGACTGCTGCAAACTTTGTGACAGTGACCAATAAATAACTGGGGCAGGTTCTGCTCTAATATCGAGAGTCCACTCGGTCTCTGGATCCTTGAGTGTCGTACACTCACCTACCGACGACTTGTAATAAGGCTTGCTGCCTTTTTTTATTTAATTTCCTCTAAAAATAAGTTAAGGATGAAATTCTAAGTTCTGATTACCTAGGGCCCGCCCTTAAGTAACTACGTAGAGATACTCAAAATGCCTAGGTTTGTTGGAATCTTCCTACTCAGGATACCGTTTTTGTACCAAGCTGACGTATAACTGCAATAAAACTTGCACTTATTCGGTTTTGCCAGGATATCTATCTACCCTAGCATGGTTTAATGCAAAACTTCTTTATGTACTTATCTTATTAACTGGCTAAGCAAAGCACGGCACTGTACCACGGCTAACCCGTATGGAAAATATCATGCATGAGTGACACAATATTTTTGTTTGTTGCAAAAATAGTTTCAGACTCGGATCGCATATTGCGTGGACAGCTCGCGGGCTAAGTTCAACTACTTAGCCTCTTGGCCGCGGCTGCTCGGCTATATCTGCTGTAGGATTACCGCCCTTAGTGACTATTGTCTGCGTCGTCGGTTGGGTGAGAATGGTAATTGGGTTCTTGTGTTGCTTTCGAGTAATGTAATGCGACCGGGGAATTAGTGCGATCGTTTATTCGGATGTATTTTTTGTATTTGTTTGACTGGGGAACGTTGTATCTTGGATGCCTGGTACGCTTGCTAAACCTTTACAAGCCGACACGTGTGGATAGAAAATTTGGCTTGGTGTGCGTAGGGCTTTTAGTATAATACAGTTTACGTCTGTAGAGTGTGGAACCAGGGGAAACGGCACGCGTATGGATGAGGCAGGATACTCGGACACCTAGAATTTTAGCGTCGTTCTGTACTTAGCAAAATATTTAGGCAAATCCAGAGTCTAATGCTAACTTCTTTTCACTGTCTTTTGGCCTTAACAGTTTGTCGAAGTTCGGTAGAGTTTATTGACATCTAGCTTAAATGCTAACTCCTTTTCTATCTACTACTACTACATCTACACGGCTCTTTACGGTAAGCAAATTACGTAAATGTCTTATGTCTTACAGCAAAGCAAGCCATTAATCCCGGTAGGATAGAACACATTACTGCGGCGCGATTATAATAAAGACACATCCCCGGCGTCTCCTAACATGATATCATTTCGTCGCATCCTCATCCCCAAGCCAGACTTCCTCCAGCCCTCCTCGCTATCCCCCCTGTAATGAATATCTTCATGTTTACTGCGCCACATTCATTATGAGAAGTTATGACTCCTGTGAGGTTTTTACAAAGGAGCACATTTACAGTTCAGCTCAGCTTTCAGGTGAGTTACGCGTTTGTTAATTGTGAGCCTGTTGTTTGACACAATTTTCGCGATGGCCCATATAAATACATCAGCGAATACAGAAATAACCGGCCAAGTGCGAGTCGGACTCGCGCACGAAGGGTTCCGTGCCATTATCTATAAAAAACCGCAAAAAAATGTATGGGAGCCCCCCCTAAATATTAATTTAATTTTAATTTAATTATTTATTTTTTAAGTAAATAATATACTCAATATATTGTGAACATTTAAAGCGTCTACCTGCTACCATTATCAATATCGAGCAAAAATGAGCAAAAAAATCACGTTTGTTGTATAGGAGCCCCCCTTAATATTAAATTTCTTTTGATTTTTAGTATTTGTTGTTATAGCGGCAACAGAAATACATCATCTGTGAAAATTTCAACTGTCTAGCTACCACGGTTCATGAGATACAGCCTGGTGACAGACGGACGGACGGACGGACGGACGGACGGACGGACGGACGGACGGACGGACGGACGGACAGACCGACAGCGAAGTCTCAGTAATCTCAGAAGGGTGCCAAACGGGACCCCCGTTTGGCACCCTTCGGGTACGGAACCCGAAAAACACACACACACCCATACAACATAGTGTCACACCTTTTTCCATGTGGGGTGGCAGATATGCAATTGTACCCACTTTTAGCTAGTTATAGTTATATTATACTTTTTTGCGTGACAGGGAGCTAGCCTGTCGTCCCGTAGCTATGGAGTAATGAAGGCTTTCTTTTTTTTTCCACTGTTGATATAAATTGTGTAAATGAATTAACGCAAAAATGAGAAACTTCTTTGTTAGGTACATCATTCTGAGCAACTTACACTATGAAACCGATTTGATCAAAGCAACTTTATTTTTCACTTCTCCATGCATATCAGTTGACACACTCAGGCCAAAATGTACTAGGAAGTGAAAAATAAAGTTGCTCTTATCAAATCGGTTTCATAATGAAAGTTGCTCAGAATGATGTCCGTAACAAAGAAGTTTCTCATTTTGCGTTAATTCATTTACATCTTGTATAATACAGAAGTTGATAGAATGAGAATCAGAGGACAGACTCATTGTATTGTATGGGAATATATCATTGATGTTTGTGTAGATCCTAGTTTTAGAGGAATTTGTGGTCCAAAACGATAGATGTCATAAGCATAAATACACTTCCAAGACCCATCGATTTATTTTCTTCCTACCTGGCTGTTGCTTGATACTGAGACCTTTGACTTTTGAGGTAAATAGATGGAAGCCATAATATCCATAATTTTAATTAAGTGGCGATCTTTACTTTCTCAGATACCGTTTATCTGTCAGTGTATCAAAATAATGTATGGTAGAATACCAGCGTCACAGATTCCTCTGTGACTTTGCTGAGTCAGGGCCATTTCATTGTCGCGGTAATACCAGCGTCACAGATTCCTGTGACTTTGCTGAGTCAGGGCCATTTCATTGTCGCGGTAATACCAGCGTCACAGATTCCTGTGACTTTGCTGAGTCAGGGCCATTTCATTGTCGCGGTAATACAGTCACAACGCCACATAGTGATCCTTGCTTACCGTACCTCGCCTAATTGCTTATGTTTATGGTTTTTTATACTGATGTTTGATTTTGATTTTGTAATTTTATGTGTTTGTGTTTGTACCGCTATGATAAAATCTATCTGACGTATTTGTCATTTTCACACGTACATACATGAAGTGTCAAAGTTATGTCTCTTCAGAAATCGGGCCTTAATAATGAGGCGAAAACTCGACCGCCAAGCTACAGATGCGACATCAAAGTCCTCTTTTTTAATTGTAGAGTTTTCTAAATCACAGCGTGTAAAACGTTTCACACCGCGGCCTTTTTTAAATTGTGTAAATGTCTCCTTTTCCGCGAAGAATATATATGCCGTTAAGAGGTCGTATCTCCAACCATGACATAAAGAAAGAATCTCTCATAATAATGTATATCACTTCAAAGTGCCTTCACAGCGGTCGTTTTTGAGGCATAATAATTGAGGTGCAAGAATATGTCAGAAGCGGATTTTTAAACCATTAACATTAGATTACATAATTATTATCGTCACGCGTTTTCCCATGCGGGGTAGCAGAGACACAATTGTGCCCACTGTTGGCACTTTTAAATAACTTTTCTCATTAGTACATGACCAGCTCATAGAAGCACCAGATAGGAAGCATTAACATTGTGTACCATCTTATTAAAAAACACAGACTAAAATAGTAGGTAGTAACTTAAATCCAAGCATTACCTAAGCCATTTGAATTTCATTATTAATAAACGTGGTGTAAGAAATGACTAGCACTTAGCTGACTCTACTCCCGCATTAAAAAATCTTACTCTGAGTTCAACCTGAGAGTAACTAGTCACAAAGTAAGGAAGTATTAATAATCGGTCAAGTGCGAGTCGGAATCGCACAAGAAGGGTACCGTACCATTGTACAACACAACTTAAGCACTCAAAACAATAAAACAAAAACAAAAAGAAAATTAAAAACACGTCTCTTGTATGGGGACCCCCTTTAATTTGTAATATCTCTCGTATTTCAGTGTTTGTTGTTGTTGTGGCAACAGATATATGGTACAACTTTCTAGCTATTACGGTACGTGCTCTAGAACTCGCTGACGGACGGACGGATGGACGGACGGACAGATGGACAGCGGAGCCTTAGTAATAGGGTCCCGTTTGGCACCCTTCGGGTACGGTACCCTAAAAACAGGGTAGAGTGTTTTCATTAAGAAGATGACTAGTTTTATATACCCAGGAATATACTTTATTTAATACAATGGGGTCCCAAAAAATGCAAAGCGAGGTCGAGGCCGTCCTAGAAAACGTAAGAGTGACGAGCTGAGGGGCCTCAACCAGAACTGGTGGAAATGTAAGAGTGACGAGCTGAGGGACCTCAACCAGAACTGGTGGAAATGTAAGAGTGACGAGCTGAGGGACCTCAACCAGAACTGGTGGAAATGTAAGAGTGACGAGCTGAGGGACCTCAACCAGAACTGGTGGAAATGTAAGAGTGACGAGCTGAGGGACCTCAACCAGAACTGGTGGAAATGTAAGAGTGACGAGCTGATGGACCTCAACCAGAACTGGTGGAAATGTAAGAGTGAGGAGCTGAGGGACCTCAACCACAAGTGGTGGAAATCGGCCCAAGAGCGAGATGTGTGGAAATGGGGAAGAGAGGTTTTTGCCTAGCAGTGGGACGATATAGGCTAATAATAATAAATTCAATCGCTGCAAGCGTATATCTTGTTCCAAGTTATCAAATAATACTGTATACGCGTTTTAGGGCTCCATGCCTTCAGGAGTAAAAACCGGAACTCCGCTTTCTTCTCAGTGATTCATAAGCCCAGGAGATTTATTATACAACAGCTTATTTCGGGCAAAATTGCATAATCCCGAGGGAAACCTAATAAAACGTCGGCTTTCGGGCATATTTAGAATTATTAACCAATTTAGGTTTTTCAGATTGCTAACGTTTTGCTCTTAAAAATATTTGAGCTGAAAGATAGAAAGTAGGTACTAATCTGAGGTGAAAACCTAGGTATATCACAAGGATATAATTCAATTGACTCCAATTGAATCACGCATTTCCGCATACTGCTGGCAGAAGCATAATATAATTGTTTTCACTAAGCCAGTATTACCAGCAGCTTGAAAGGAGTAATTTATTTATTAATAGTCAAGGTCTTCCTATTACAAGGCAAAGTATAGAAACATAAGATTAAACTAATTCACTTCGTCCTACCACTTTGTGTTTAACTGCATAATGATTACACTAATTCCTTGTGAGTTGTGGCTTAACACGACTACTCCTATCACGAGAACAGTTAAATTCAAACCCCGGTCTAAATTCAAAACAGTCATGTGAAGCTTGTTATCTCAACTAGCACCGACCGCAAAGCCGGTGCCAGTGATTTTAGACAGGGTTTCATCTATCTTTAAACCTCTTTGGCATACCAGACGAGATTTTACATAAGATTTACATAGAGGCACATAAGTATATCACCCGTGGGAACCACGAACAGCAACAATAAAATTTTAAAACATCAAGGACCTTTAGGGTTTTCTTTCTACCGAGTTGGGATTGGAACCTGGCAACTCCTGCTTTAGAAGCACAGCGTCGCACCACAGAGGTCGATCATGAAATTAAATTAATCTCTTGCAATACTTTGTCAAAAATTTATGCACTGAGCCCGGGTCTCTCAAGTGACGGATAAACAGTCTTCAAAAGCCCCAGCCAAAGAACAAATAAATGATACCTATCTGAGGAATGAGAGAACGGCACTGAAATGAATAATACGTTTAAAAAAAAACTGTTGGCTTAACTTTAGTGACAAAAATCCTTTGTGTTGTGATTCAATGAGTTTGTTTGTAATTTTAATACGACTTAACATCTAATATTTGTTTCGAACAACTCAGGATTAAACAATTAGCAAACAGTAGCTATTTGTAACCAACTTCAGTATAATTATGAGTTCTCGTTATGGAAACTGCAGCAGTAATAATCCCCTAATTGAATATTCTCTGACTGCGCCGCGTCTTGCACTCAAAGTTAACGGGATTAAACCGAGTAAGCACTCCATTGCTGCCATGTTGGAGCGGTAAGGTTCTCATCTCGGGACTCAGGAGCTTAGAAGAGGGATGTAATGCTTGGAATACAACTCACTGTTGTAAACTATAACAGTTCTAAGTTTATCATTCGGCGTTTTATGATCCGTCTGCGGGGGGAGTTAGCCTTGTCGACCAGCGAAGCGTCTAGATTCGAGATTCGCCAAAAATACGTTTGACCCAGAGTCTGTCGGTTAGGTTGTCTGTCTGTTTTCGCCTACAAATCGCAATTTTAACCAATATTGGCATAAATTGGCACAGAAAGTCATTGATTAATTTAAAAGTTTCACCCGATCGTAATTTTTGATTGGGGAGAAAATAAAAGGGAAAAGGGGAATAGTTTGTTGGAGCTTTATACATGGACGGATTTTAAGGTTATAAGGACCTCAAGGACTGTTATCACAGAACTACTTGTGATATCTGCACCAGGGTGTGACAGAACGAAGTTTCAACTATTGATAAACGTTTTTGAGCATGAGCACTTTCTTGGCCTACCTACACTTTTCACATGCAAAATTATTGCTACTCGTAAGTTTTCTTATCATGTTATTTGTGCTGCAGATTTCATCTCAAACCCGTTTTGTCCTACCTTGTCTGAGTCCTAATAACTTGAGCCAGTTTTAAGCGGTCTCATTTGCAATTTTGAAATCAACGCTCAAATAAATGGCGGATAGGTCCTTTTATCTTTAAGGGCGGGCCTTAGGCAATCAGAACATAGTATTTCATCCTTAACTTATTTTTAGAGGAAATTAAATAAATAAATAAAAAGGTTAAAGCCAAGCTAAGCAAGCCTAAACTGAGGAACATACTGTGCCATTTTTATAATGATTAGATATAAATAACAAGAACACAAATTCAGATGCGGTGCGAAATTGTAAAATTAAACATTATGACAGACAGATTTTCTGGCAACTTCAGAAGACTTTTCTATCGAGCCAAATTAATAAAATTACGTTTATGGAAAAGCAAAGTCACGCTGACACTCGTTAAAACAAGCTAGTGAAAAAACATACAGCAATTAATACTCGTCATTCCGAGCGATTTGTGTTTTGCTAAAGACTCTTTTTGCCTTAGGCGCCCCGTCTTAAACTAATGGTCTCAATCTAAAAGGCAGCCTAAATCTCAAGCTTATAGTGTATCTAATATGACAGACAACTTGACAGAGGTCAATCTTAGCCTGTTAGTGAGGGGATATTGCTCATAAAAATCGATTAATCAAAATGTTCGATACACCCTTTAAAAATTTGTGAATCGGAAAGAATGTCTAACATTTTATTTTTGATTATTCAGTTACCTTAAATATGGTTGAAAATAAAATTATAATATCTTTAAGTTCGTATAGCAGTGATGGCGATGACAACTTTTCTGTTAGTTTAACTGAATAAACAATTTCGATTCTTTCCGATTGAATTGGTAACATCCCTAATGTTTAAAAAGTGGATTTTACGAAGATTTTGGGTTAGCTGTCAAGTTGCTTCTAAGCATGGATAGAGTAGTATAATACCTAAACCTAAGAAAATTCTTGAAGGCGATATCAAAAAAATGCATTGTGTGCGAGAACATTTGTGTTTTTCTAGTCTACACTGTAAGTGCACGCACACAATAGCAATTCTCAGGTCTTGCCTTCTTGCCTGTTTTATACTAAACATAGTGTCACGCTTTTTCCGACACGGGGTGCCACGATTAGTCAATTATTTGTTTGTTATATTTCGGTCACTATTATAAAATTCATAATAAATATTATGTTTATACTGAGTTGGATGATGCCCGAGAGACGAATTGATGAGGTTTGGCATAGTTCTGTTTGCCATGACACAGGGTCAGTGTAGGGCCATGATCATTCAATCTGTTACATATTACAATACTCAAGTTTTTTATTCCTACAAAACTAATCTAGCTTCCCGAAACGGATGAACGGTCGCTCGCGCCCATTTCCGGAAAATACTTGAAAACAAAGTCTTCCTCCGAAAACACGTAACAAATGTACCAAGTTCATCACAACAGTGTAACATATTAGTCGTAAACTGTTTACGAGCCCGGCATTGCTATTCGGAGCTTGTGTTATTGCCTTCCTGTTATTTGGAGCTTTGCTATATACCTAAGAAATTGGCGAATCGCTTTGAATTGTCAAAAATATATAAATACAAAATGCGAAAGTTTGTAAGCATGGATGGATCATCACGTCTTTCCATCATAATATAAGTATTACTCGAATCACTAATCTAGTAGCAAAAAGGCAAATAATAGCAAGTTGCGGCTTGGGCTGTACTCACGACGCAATCGGTCGCTTGCAACTTGTATTTTCCTCTCTGCCTATCTTCCTGTTCCGTCCTTCTCCAGCGGTTGCAAGGAGGCAACCTGCCTTCCATGAGTTGCAGCGACAGATTGCAAGCCAAGTTGCATCGTGAGTAGAGCCCTTCAATGTACCTACTGAAACGATTCAAGTGTTGAGTACCTCACGAGTACCTACTTCTATCTCCATCTCAAAGGTGTACGATGTTAGGCGATTTTCCATACGCCGGCCCGGCACCGGCACACCGGCACCGGCGCACCGGCACCGGTTTAGTGAGAGTGAGGGACAGAGCTTACGAGTCCAAGATAGAAGGTAAATTTCGCAAGACTACCTAGTTCATAACCCACTTAATATAGCGTCACGTATTTGCCCATTCGATTTGGCAGAGGTTTAATTTTGGCCACTTTTTGCTAGTTATTTAATACTCCATGTTGCGTGACAGGGGCTTAGCCCATTGCCTTGCCAAAGCCATGGAGCAATGAAGGTTTCCTTGCGATGTTATCCATCATTGTTAGAACGTACCGCCTTTATACAAGATTAGTATGTAGGCCGGCCCAACCAATTGCATATTAATTTACCTAACTTATTGGTACAAGGTCAACATCAGGTCAAGTTAAGCCTGCAACTACTGCTTAAAAACAGTCGTGAAACCCATTAGACCAAAGAGCTAAAAAAAATATCTACAAAATGTTTAAGTTTATAAAGCAGTAGATAATCCAGGAGATCTTCCTGTCATGTCGCACAGTGCAGCGTTTAACCTTAAATGTAAATTCGGTAACATCCATTCATCTCCAGTGATTGATTGCGATATTGATTGAACGATATCAAATACAAAGACACAACAACAACAAAAAAGGATGAAGCATGTGGGATGAGGAGGAACGGATGATTGAGTCATACGATTGTTTTGTATCCCCCTAGTCGCTAAATGTGGAAAAAACCTTTCTTTCTTACCAGTAGGGATAGACCAGTAGTACAATCAAGAATTACAGACCGGTGACCGCGTGAATTGATTTGAATTTGAGAACTAGTTCTAAGCATTTAGACTGTTAATTGGATTAATACAGTGTTTACGCAGGTTCATGGTCGTATAGGTACCAAGGTTCTTATTCAAATTACTTAAAAATATTTTTAAATTGGTTAAAGAGGAACCCTGGTATACAGACCAGAAACCTGCGTAAACAGTGTATAAATCCGATTAACAGTCTAAATACGTAAAACTATTTCTCAAATTCAAATCATTTTTGTATTACGTTTGTATGGGAAATTCACGCGGTCACCGGTCCCTTAAGGTCAGGTCTTTCTGATTTTTTTAAATATATTTTTAGGGCTTAAACCAGCACTAAAATGCACAGCTTTTTTTTTACCGGGTCTTTGATCATAATCATAATCGTTTATCGTGAAATGTACATTAGAAACTTATTTAGCAAGGTAAACAACGGATGTATCGCTTCTCCTTAAAAAAGGGCGAACCCGTGTTTGAACTTTGACTTTGAAACGGCTGAACCGATTTTAACAAAACATATCCAAAAATCTTAGCCCGATAGGCTTCTACGATTTGCTGTGTCCACCCGTTTGAAAACTGCCTTGGATATATTACAGAACGATCGAAAGAACGACTAACCGATAGACGAAACACACCGAGGGATACTGATGCGGTTTTCTGTAAATGGTTGTAAACTTCCCTGCGAGGGTTCTTGTATAAGTTTTGTTAAAATCGGTTCAGCCGTTCAAAAGTTAAAATAGCTATTAATAGGGTGACGAGTCTACTTTTGACGAATGTAATAGTCGATATCCGTATATCGAATGCGCGAGATTCACACCCCACCCAGGACGTAAGTTTAGTAGGTTTTTTTTTTCAAAGTTATGCCTCTACGAGGGGCTAAAAAGGAAACGAAGTTTGTATAAAATACAAAAATAAAGTTTGAAGGTAGTTTAAAGATCTAGGAAGTAAGGTCAGTATTTTTCTTTTGTTCACAAAACGCCACTTGTAGGTTTGTAGCGCAGGCGCTACATTGATCCATAAACTTAGGTTTCATTGATTTGAAGTTTGAGACCTCAGAATAAAGGAAAATCTTTTCAATCTGTGTTGGTCTCAAATTAGCGCCCTCTACAAGTGACATCATACATGAAACTAAGGTGACCGTTTTTTTCTGCATTGCCTCTTCTTTTATTTATGGGAGAAAGGCAAGTAAATATTCATAGTATTTTTATTTAGTTTTATATTACAGTGTCTTCGCTCTATCTTATTGCGACATAAACATAAAATCAAGCGAGGAAAGACATTATACAAAGCGAAATTGAGTGTTCCGAGGGGTGCTAATTACAATTTACATCGATGAAAAAAAAAATGTTACAAAAACCATGGGAGTGTGAACAACGTGATTTTTGTAGAAAAAAACTATAATTTTATATATTTTCCATACCAGTAATCCAAGGAAAGATACGTAACTTCTTTTTGCAACAATTCTGGAGCCGTATGTTTGGGCAAAAAGTAAAACCCTTGGAAGTTTTTGTTATCATTTACTATCTTAGGGATATATTTCGTGTACACATTGGAATTCAATTTATTGTAAGACTATAACTTTTGGTGATGTATTAATCTGGTCTCAGATTTTCTGCGAGTCCGTACAAAATGTTCCGGACAAGGTTAATGACCACAGGGTAGTTTTGTCCCAACAATGGTTGTCGGAGGCTTGGGACGCAAATCTGAAAGAGAATAGAACAATGTTGAATCGTGATGACCTTTGCCGTTACAAAATACATGCTGCTTTTCAGGTTCAAAAGGAGGAACAGAAGATAGTTTGGTGTTTTAGGCAGAAGCGGGAAATACTCAAATAGGAAACAGTAATTACCTATTAGTGTATTATGAGCGTGATGCGAACCTACGTAGGGTCGTACACGTACTTATTACGATGATCTGCCAAACCAAATAACGCTGGTCAAATTCTAATGATGTTTAGGCATCCATTTAAGTGATCTTGAATTCAATTCAATTCGAAAACCTTTATAGTTACTTCTATCTAGTTTATGAACCACAAATGGTCATAAATGAAGGGTGAAGGGATAATTCGGTTATCATATCAACCCCAATGAGTAATTTATAGGGTGAAACAACCACATAACCAGAAGAAATCGGGCCCTTCACATATTGGATTATTTAGACAGTAGCGGCCATGTAGCGGCGGTGTCTATCTCAAACAGTCGCTGTTACACAACTTCCCTGTCCCATATCTATTTTGAAAATGCCCCAATTTCATTGAATTCAATTCACAATCCAATTCGAAATTGTGTGGAAAAATTAGTCACACATGCGACTTTTTCCAATACGTGCCTGAGATTATACGAATCATTGGACAGTGAAGTTGTTAATAATATTGTTTCTGACTTACCACAGCAGCCAGAACCAGCAACATCGGGAAGAGGAGGTTGATGAGCAGCGTGATCACAGTGCGCAGCGTCCACCACGCGCACAGCACCACTAGGAGACTCGCCAGCGCCACCTGTGGACAACATCTTGACAATCTTGACATACAACTATTCTGACATTGACCTGGGGCCGGATTCCGCAAGTGAATCGCATGCCAATAGCTATAGCGAAAGCGCGAAATACCGGTTTGTTTGTAGCCGACGCAGCCCATCTCGGCGTGACACAAGCCAACACCGGTTTGTTTGTAGCCGACGCGGCCCATCTCGGCGTAACACAAGCCAATACCGGTTTGTTTGTAGCCGACGCGGCCTATCTCGGCGTGAAACAAGCCAATACCGGTTTGTTTGTAGCCGACGCGGCCCATCTCGGCGTGACACAAGCCAATACCAGTTTGTTTGTAGCCGACGCGGTCCATCTCGGCCTGACACAAGCCAAAACCGGTTTGTTTGTAGCCGACGACGCGGCCCATCTCGGCGTGACACAAGCCAAAACCGGAATTATAAGCCCTCGCTATAGCCACTGTCATACGATTCACTTGCAGAATCACGGCCCTGATGGACATTACATTTTATTTTATTTATTACACACATACATGCTTGCGACATAACAGTTAAAAACTAAATCGAAACAAACAGACAATAAATTAAAGGACAAAGAAACAGGTTATAAAAATACAAAAGTTACTTATTTATAACATAAACAATAATCGGTTAAGTGCGGGTCGGTATCGCACACGAAGGGTACCGTACCATCGTACAACAAATCAAAAGCAGTCAAAACAATAAAAAAATAAACAAAAAGAAAATTTAAAAAGTTTATGCCTTCACGAGATTTGAACCGACGACCTCCGGATTGAGAATCTACACTACATCATACCGGCTAACCACAACCATGTGGGTTAACGCGAAATATGCTATCATATTTAAATGTGTATGTAGTATATGTGTCTATGACATGGTTGCTATGACAATAAATAAACAGTTTCAGTCAAGATCTCCATTTTGAAATGCGTAAGTGTATCTAAACACGTCTCTTGTATCGGGGCCCTCTTTAATTTGCAATATCTCTCGTATTTCAGTATTTGTGGTTGGTGCGGCAACAGATATACACATTCTGTGAAAATTTCAGTTTTCTAGCTATTACGGTTCGTGCAGACGGACCCGGTGACAGACAGGACGGACGGACGGACGGACGGACGGACGGACGGACAGACGGACAGCGAAGTCTCAGTAATAGGGTCCCGTTTGGCACCCTTCGGGTACGGTACCCTAAAAAGTGGCGACCTTTGCGAATCCCGTCAAAGAACACTGGAACAAGTCCACCTCGCTCCTCTCTGAAATATCATTGAAGAGAGCGAGCGCCCGCATCACCGGCGCCTCCCGCGGCATCTCCGTCCTCGCCAGAGGGATGTGGAACAGCTTGTGCGTCCTTGCCCGGAGGTAGTTGTTCGGCACATACAGTCCCAGCCGCTCAAATATTTTTGCAAATAATAGTTAGTAACGGTAGGTTCAGGTAGTTTGAACTGTTTTTTTTTAATATAGGTATGTTGTGTTCACCTATAATTGGGTCTACACATAGCAAGATGTACTGTTTTTAGGGTTCCGTACCCGAAGGGTGCCAAACGGGACCCTATTACTGAGACTTCGCTGTCCGTCTGTCCGTCCGTCCGTCCGTCCGTCCGTCCGTCCTGTCTGTCACCAGGCTGTAACTCATGAACCGTGGTAGCTAGACAGGTGAAATTTTCACAGATGATGTATTTCTGTTGCTGCTATAACAACAAATACTAAAAATCAAAAGAAATTTAATATTAAGGGGAGCTCCCATACAACAAACGTGTTTTTTTTTGCTAATTTTTGCTCGATATTGATAATGGTAGACGCTTAAAATGTTCACAATATATTGAGTATATTATTTACTTAAAAAATAAATAATTAATATAAAATTTAATTCATATGGGAGCCATACTTTTTTTTCGGTTTTTTATAGATAATGGTACGGAACCCTTCGTGCGCGAGTCCGACTCGCACTTGGCCGGTTTTTTTTTTCTACTTGTGTGTATTGTGTAAGATCTGTTGGTAAACCTTAATAAATAAATAAATAAATAAATAAAGAAGGAAAAACAACAGGGGTTTGGCCAAGGCACCATTACAAGACTAACCTTGATGGTCACGACAGTCTATATCCTCGTCCATAAAAGAGCGACTGGAAAGAAATGATATATTTATGTTTATGATGATGATGCTGAGTACCTGTGCCTCCTCGTGGCTGTGCAGCCACTCGCAGAAGCTGTGCACGAAGGTCTTCATCGGCAGCAGCTCGCGCTGTTCCATCGCTGGCGCCACGGTCGGCGCGCTGAACTGCCGGGAAACATAATCAATCATCATTAATATCAATGGCTTCCGGATGAGGGCTATTTCACTATGGAACGCGCTTCCCTGCGCCATCAGGGACAGTCCATCTCTCTTTATTTTTAAGAATCGGTTAAAGGAGCATTATCTCTCTCTCTCATAAATATAGAAGGTATATAAATTTGTATTAGTTTATTTATGTTAGGTGTATTCAGTAGATAGTATATGATTTATTTATATTTATTTTTCTCTTATTTGAGCGCATAGGCATAGGCCTACCTGTTCTGTATTTTATTTTATTCTCTGTCCATCCTGGGTTTGCGGTTGAGATCTCTTTTTAGAGATAAGCTTGCCTTTGTACATTCCTTCTCTGTATATTTTTATGTTGTCTTTTATGTGCAATAAATACATACGAAATATACAATATTCAGTCAATGTCCGCCTTTTAAAAGGAAATCGCGGAAATTCGCGCGCGCTTCCCGGCAGCGACCTACTCTACAAAAAGCTTTACGATGGATATGTATTGATGACCGAGAAGCCAAGAAGCCGAGAAGTGTGAAATCTACTCATAAGCACATATTGCATAAACCAATAGGAAGGGCAAAGGTCTTCTCGAAATTGGGAAAGATTCAGCCACAGATCATGCTGGCTCGGTTGGAGGGACTCGCCCTAGTCACAGTATTATTATAGACAGTAGTAAATCAGAGGCCGTCTAGGAGCGTTCGTTACCTACTTTCGCTCGATGCGCAGGGCTGTGTCACGTTTGTGGCTTGGCATACCTAAAATACTAATTTTTCTTTTAAGTAGGTACCTATGCAAAGTAGGTATTACAGTTACAGTTCAATAGACAATATTGTTTACACAAAGTAATAATATTACAGATCGTTAGGTATGTGTTTCTAGTTTCCCATTTCATCGAATATTTTATTACTTACCACTATACTATACCTAAAATATTTCCTTGTATAAAATAGTGGCTAATCTGCACTAGGTTGGTAGGTGCTTATTTACAAGCCTATTCGGCTCCTTTTGATATCGTGCGTGGCACTGGGGGCGACTCGCTGTCTTCATACCTACTACGAGGTGGCTTCCACGCAGACAGACGACGGCGTAAGGCATAAGGCATAAGGTGCGTTTGATCTTCGCCGCGTTCGCATACTGAACGCGGCGAAGATCAAACGCCTGTGACTTACGAGCTTTGCGGCACTGTACTTGGTTTTAAAAATATGCGTAACTGAGATAAAAAATTAAAGTAGACTGCCATAACACCATATGTTAGTGCAACTGGGCAATTATTATAACAAAGATATCTATATTCTTTATAATTAAGTAGGTATATAAAATTAATCGTTCAGAAACACATGGCAAAAACACTACTCGATTAAATGTAAATACTAAACCTCATTCACCTAACGCAAAACTAAAAACCTTACTAATTATCACCCATTCACAAAATAACACTTAATTATTTGATGTTTAATTCATATCATAATGTTTCGCGTGTAAGTTTACATTTCGTTGTGATTTAAATGAATACGCTAAGAAAAGTTACTTACTTCTCGGGATCCTTTGGAATATGGAAAAAAGATAGCTCCGGATTTGTCCCATTGTTATTAAAACATCCATAAACGCAACAGTAGACACTTTTCCGTAAAGACGACGAAGATGACATACTGGTGGCGGTAACGAGTAGAGCGTGAGAACACGGCAACGGCGCGGCCCCGATTGAACCCGTCTCAAACAAATCCTAAGGCTATGTGTGCGTGCATACCGAACACGCGCGCATGTGTGCAGCCGTGCGATGTACCTTTGTTCGATGATTATCTACTGTCTATAATAATACTGTGCCCTAGTGGACACCGCGGTCATTATAAAATCGCCATGTAATAAGATCCAGAAGATACGGTTTATTTTATTTTACTGTATCCTACACCTACAGACATGCAAGTGTAGAACCTATCACTCGTGCAGCGGAAATGGTTAAACACAAAACATCAAACACAAATATTATTTATTCTTTACAGACGTAGACGTCCGCATGAAATATTCTAGTTTAAAATTCAATCGGATTTCCAAATCGGATATTGGCTGCAACCACAATTCACATCCGTTGACCGGAGCCCGGCAGGTGATTCGAGTAATGTGACCTTCTAAATAATGTATAACGAAAATGGAATAAATCATTTCTAGATACCTTGGTGACTGAGGACATGGAATTACATATAATTCTGGTTATTTATTTTTTATTCTCTGAAGAAGCTTTTAGTTGATTTGGAGAGAACTGGATGAGTTTTTGTTTTTAATTCAGCAGTAGGTATTTACAGTACAGGTACATTGTTTTGGCACGTCGGGTCTCATCTCGCTCTCGCTCTCGCTCTCTCTCTCTCTCTCTCTCTCTCTCTCTCTCTCTCTCGCTCGCCAAGTCAAACGCCGAGTATCATACTCGGGGCACGTCGTCGGGTCCCGCCCAGATGACGACGTGCCAAAACAATGACCCCGTACTGTACTCCTGTATAGCGCTTGATGTTTTTTTGAGTAAGAGATTAATTCCACAGTTTACCCACTTAGACAAAATAATCCCCAAGTACATTTCCCGAACAGCTGATTTCAAGTTACTATGGGAGACCCAAAATTTTTTTTCGTTTGACCATATTATGTTCCCTGGGGAAAGTTGTTCATAATGATGGGTACTATCATTCCCCAAATATGGTCAGGTAATTAAATATCGCCCTGTAGAGTATATATATGTTACGCTGCAGAATTTTATTGACTTTGATTCTTTTTAACCGACTTCCCAAAGGAGGAGGTTTACAATTCGTCCGGATGTTTTTTTTTTATTTTATTTTTTCTGTATGTGCCCCGATAGCGCCTAGATGGATGGACCGATTTAGAAAAATATTTTTTTGTTTGAAAGGGTTTACCTTCCCATTGGTCCCATTGACACCAGGTCGGGATCTAATGTTGGGATCCTGGAGAAATCAAGGGAACTCTTCAAATATTATAGGCAGACCTATAGTGATTTTTGTGTTTTTAGTAATAACTTTTTCGAAAACTAAAGTTATCTCCCAAAATGTTTACATTTCCTGAGTCAGACGCGGCCGGATCACAAAACATTAGGCGACAGCGCTTCATAGCTTAGTTTCATATTACACGTATGTTACTATGAGTTCATTTCATGAATTTGGTGCCTATAATGTTGTTGATTGAATTGTCGCTCGCTACGTTACTTAGTAGAAGTTCTTTGTTTACAAATATTATACCTACGGTCTCGCGACGGGGCCTTTATAACATTTTGGTTTTAAAAATGATCGGGTTTTCAAGTTATTAATGTTTTTTTTTACGTGTTCATGCCGTGGTCGTGATGAAGAGCAGGAGGAGGTTTTATGTGCAAGCCGTGGTCTTCAAGCGATGTGGAGGCATGTGCAAGCAGTGGCTAGACCAACCATAGTTTTTGCACATGTATGGCTCGTCCCGAACCGATTTGCAGAAGGTTTTAGCTTGGAGCAACTTTTGCCAGCAGATTGTATAGAGTTGGCACAATTTTATTCTTGTGTTATATTTGTAGTTGGGATAGTTGTTATTCACATTGAGTTAGAGTGTCGGTATCGTAACAATTGTAGTAAACTACAGAAATTGGCTATAGTAAAGTGTAGGTAGAGTTCTTGGAAGCGCGAAACCAATCTAACTGTACCTCTGCCGCCCCTAATGTGAAAAAAAAAACACAATTTTGTAGATAACAATCTGAAAGCAATGCAGCAACAGCAAGGAGGAAAGAACGCAAAGATCTACGAAGCTTCTAACGATTACCTTAGTTGTTAACTTCCGTTCATAGCCTGGTCAAATTAGGAAAATCAGACCAAATAATTCGAGTTGTTTTGATAAAGAAAGAAAGAAAGAAAGTAAGAAAAAAGATAATAATTTATTATAATAGAAATAATTGGTAGAGTGTGACACCTCAAATAATAACTCTACCAATTTTCAGAACTACACGAATTATTCGGTCTGATCGTCGATTTTTGAGCTAGTTTTCCTAAGTAGATCTGGTCTAGGGAAACAGATGAACATACACGAATACATAAGTATGTCAAAATCATAACCCTCCTTTCTTTGTCGTAGTCGTAAATAAAATAAATAAATCAACGTACACTCTGCATGGTTCTTCCGACAAAACACTCGATCCACCTCAGACTAACTTGTTCACGCATTTTGGTACTCCCGCTGAGACAGAGGACAGTGTGTGGGACAGGGTGCAGGTAGTGGGTGGTGATGTGGTTGATTACGTCGGTGCCGGCTATCAGCGAAGTTAAGAACTTTCGCGAGATACGACGCTCTGCAACAGACGGGAGAGATACGGGGTTTAAGTTTTTTTTATTTGCGGCTGTGAAGCGATAGGTCATGGGTTGAATGCGGGGATTATTAATACGCGGACGGTAGTGTTTACATAATAATATGATATGTAGCCCATTAGGGTCCCCACTGAAAGGCACTGGCTTTTACTCGAATCCGAGTAGAATTGAGCCATACTTCACTACGCTGGCTCAGTGCGGGTTGGTGGAGGGGTGTCGGGCTAGGGCCAACCCGACTGTCAGAAGTTATCAAGCTGCCTCATTAGGGCCGCTGACACAGCATTACGACTACCACCACCGAGGAGTGTATTATGTAGGTGGTGTTCATATTCGACTACCACCACCGAGGAGTGTATTATGAAGGTTGTGTTCATATTCGACTACCACCACCGAGGAGTGTATTATGTAGGTGGTGTTCATATTCGACTACCACCACCGAGGAGTGTATTATGTAGGTGGTGTTCATATTCGACTACCACCACCGAGGAGTGTATTATGAAGGTTGTGTTCATATTCGACTACCACCACCGAGGAGTGTATTATGAAGGTTGTGTTCATATTCGACTACCACCACCGAGGAGTGTATTATGAAGGTTGTGTTCATATTCGACTACCACCACCGAGGAGTGTATTATGAAGGTTGTGTTCATATTCGACTACCACCACCGAGGAGTGTATTATGAAGGTTGTGTTCATATTCGACTACCACCACCGAGGAGTGTATTATGTAGGTGGTGTTCATATTCGACTACCACCACCGAGGAGTGTATTATGAAGGTTGTGTTCATATTCGACTACCACCACCGAGGAGTGTATTATGAAGGTTGTGTTCATATTCGACTACCACCACCGAGGAGTGTATTATGTAGGTTGTGTTCATATTCGACTACCACCACCGAGGAGTGTATTATGAAGGTTGTGTTCATATTCGACTACCACCACCGAGGAGTGTATTATGTAGGTTGTGTTCATATTCGACTACCACCACCGAGGAGTGTATTATGTAGGTTGTGTTCATATTCGACTACCACCACCGAGGAGTGTATTATGTAGGTGGTGTTCATATTCGACTACCACCACCGAGGAGTGTATTATGTAGGTGGTGTTCATATTCGACTACCACCACCGAGGAGTGTATTATGAAGGTTGTGTTCATATTCGACTACCACCACCGAGGAGTGTATTATGTAGGTGGTGTTCATATTCGACTACCACCACCGAGGAGTGTATTATGTAGGTGGTGTTCATATTCGACTACCACCACCGAGGAGTGTATTATGAAGGTTGTGTTCATATTCGACTACCACCACCGAGGAGTGTATTATGAAGGTTGTGTTCATATTCGACTACCACCACCGAGGAGTGTATTATGAAGGTTGTGTTCATATTCGACTACCACCACCGAGGAGTGTATTATGAAGGTTGTGTTCATATTCGACTACCACCACCGAGGAGTGTATTATGAAGGTTGTGTTCATATTCGACTACCACCACCGAGGAGTGTATTATGTAGGTGGTGTTCATATTCGACTACCACCACCGAGGAGTGTATTATGAAGGTTGTGTTCATATTCGACTACCACCACCGAGGAGTGTATTATGAAGGTTGTGTTCATATTCGACTACCACCACCGAGGAGTGTATTATGTAGGTTGTGTTCATATTCGACTACCACCACCGAGGAGTGTATTATGAAGGTTGTGTTCATATTCGACTACCACCACCGAGGAGTGTATTATGTAGGTTGTGTTCATATTCGACTACCACCACCGAGGAGTGTATTATGTAGGTGGTGTTCATATTCGACTACCACCACCGAGGAGTGTATTATGAAGGTTGTGTTCATATTCGACTACCACCACCGAGGAGTGTATTATGTAGGTGGTGTTCATATTCGACTACCACCACCGAGGAGTGTATTATGAAGGTTGTGTTCATATTCGACTACCACCACCGAGGAGTGTATTATGAAGGTTGTGTTCATATTCGACTACCACCACCGAGGAGTGTATTATGAAGGTTGTGTTCATATTCGACTACCACCACCGAGGAGTGTATTATGAAGGTTGTGTTCATATTCGACTACCACCACCGAGGAGTGTATTATGAAGGTTGTGTTCATATTCGACTACCACCACCGAGGAGTGTATTATGTAGGTGGTGTTCATATTCGACTACCACCACCGAGGAGTGTATTATGAAGGTTGTGTTCATATTCGACTACCACCACCGAGGAGTGTATTATGAAGGTTGTGTTCATATTCGACTACCACCACCGAGGAGTGTATTATGTAGGTTGTGTTCATATTCGACTACCACCACCGAGGAGTGTATTATGAAGGTTGTGTTCATATTCGACTACCACCACCGAGGAGTGTATTATGTAGGTTGTGTTCATATTCGACTACCACCACCGAGGAGTGTATTATGTAGGTTGTGTTCATATTCGACTACCACCACCGAGGAGTGTATTATGTAGGTTGTGTTCATATTCGACTACCACCACCGAGGAGTGTATTATGAAGGTTGTGTTCATATTCGACTACCACCACCGAGGAGTGTATTATGTAGGTTGTGTTCATATTCGACTACCACCACCGAGGAGTGTATTATGTAGGTTGTGTTCATATTCGACTACCACCACCGAGGAGTGTATTATGTAGGTTGTGTTCATATTCGACTACCACCACCGAGGAGTGTATTATGTAGGTTGTGTTCATATTCGACTACCACCACCGAGGAGTGTATTATGTAGGTTGTGTTCATATTCGACTACCACCACCGAGGAGTGTATTATGAAGGTTGTGTTCATATTCGACTTCACATATTGTAAGGAGTTGTCGGATTCGTCACATTGTGCTTCAAGGGATATTTATTAAATAATTGCCTCTGTAAATATTTTCCTTCATCATACGTGTTGTAACATTCTGCAACATTGATTTCAGAATCAAGTCAAACAACTTTTATATAAAAGAAAAACTTATGCGTACGAAAATGAAAGATTACTTCCAGCCTTTTATCCCGGGCCTCATAAAAACCCTCCTAACTAACCGAAGGCACATTTATTTTGCGCAGTGGCCGCACACCTAAAGCTTGACCACAAATCATCGTAAACGCAGAGATTTCTTTGTTGGAAGGAATTTCAGAGAAAAAACAGGAAAACGTTATTTTGACAAGTGTTTTTTAGTCCTGTCAATGAATTAATTTAGAGTGCGTGGAGCGTAGAGTGAGTTGCGGGGCAAAGCTGAACTCCACACTCAAAGGTATCATGCCACACAATTTTCAAAACTCTATTTATTCGTTTGTCTGAAAACACAGAATTACTGTAGAATTAGATGAGTATAAAATCAACTTCTACGATAAATCCGGACATCCCCCCCCCTTCAGCTCGCGTCATAAGTTGAGGTACTTTTATGTTGTTTACCTCCGAAATACCCCAAACCCATCCCTGAAGTCAGCAGCGTTGCCCCCCTCCTCTCACTCTATACCCCTTTCTGAGAATTTATTGACTGGATTATTTCAAAAATTCAAAAATTCTATAATGTTTATTGTTTAACAGAGACATTTACATAGTGTAGGCTGAAGCCTTCTTTATATGGGTTGAAACATGGTAGTTATTTGAAGTTTCCATCGCTTTAAAGACTCGTCTATAGTAATAATCCATTGAAAACGAAACATCATAAGTAGACGTTTCATTTCAAAGGTCCCTTTGAATGCTATAACTGTTTGTACGAGTATGTGAAAGGGCCCTCTCGTCACATCGCTACTGTACTCAAGTCAGCTTGGTAGCACACGCTCTACGAAGCAGACTAAGCGTTACGGCGTAGCGGCGTAGCACATTCCCTCTGGCTACATCGCCACCTCAGTCGTGAAATTCTTGAAACTGTTTAAGCCTATCCAATATCGGTTGAGTTAAAATTTTGACCGAGTTTTACGTAGCGTAATTTATTCATAATCTCGTATTTAGTATCCATGAATACTTGTCACTGACATCGCAGTGCTCTGTGCTCTATGTATTATCAATAAAACATAAAGTTTAATGTGTTGGTACTTTGATGGCACTGTTATTTCAATGATGATTGGTCAATCGATCGTTAACCCTACAAAATTGCTATATTAACTCGCTGTGACTGTACTTATTCACAAGTTTCACTTAAAAGTTAGTTTCAATAGCATTTCAGAAACTTAGTATAACCTAATTTTATGTCATAACATAAATAAAGTATCAGGAACCTGCTTATTTTGTAAAAACTTGTGAGTACGGATCAAAGGCTCAAGCGATGCTTAAAAGCTGCTTGAACCGTTTTTAAGGGAGAAATGTTAGAGTATGTTTACAATGTATTTTAACATACCATACCAAAGGCTCCTTTAGGACTTTTTTACCACCACCGAGTAGTGACAGTAGCCGGGACCTACAGCTTAATATGTCATCCAAACACGGAAACGCCCGAAACAAATGCTACAAAGAAACGGGTCACCCATCCAATACCCGTCCCGGAAAGATGTTGCTTAATCCGCACGATCGTTTCCGATTCGCGGATACCGCTCGGCCACTAACGCTTCTAGATAAAACACTGGATGGAAAAAAATACATTTTTCATACTACGTCTGAAGAAACTTCAAAACAACATATTTATACTGTGTGAGCCACTGATATATTGAATATAACAATTTATAATTTTTGTAACACCTAAAATTAAATAAAAACTGAGATAAGTCTCGTTTCTTGCGGGCCTGGCCTTGGTCACAAATACCCATTCTTCTTTGTATGGCCGATTTGAAAGATACCTTGTGATCTTTGTCTTCGACAAGGATTCCAAGCCGGGACCTCTGGCTTTTGAGGAAGAGCTTCTAGCACTAAGCCACGGAAGTCTTGACAAGATCTTAGAGTTGATTATATAGGTACCTGAAATATTAGAAAGATAAAAAGTACTCACCATTCGGTAAATCACGGAACAACATTTTGACTGTGTTTCCATTTTTAGCACGCGCAAATTACACCAACATGATCAAATAACCACATAAAATTTAGTTGAGCCTGAGTTTTTCGTCTCACTTGGCAGATTTGAGGTTAAATTTAGTTTACTTTCTCTGTGGTTATGTTTTGCCGAGGTTTTGCCGGAATTTTGTGGTTTTGTAGGGTTTTGTTATTATGTTTCTTTAATGTCAAGCGAGTGTCAAATTATCATTTGGCCTTTCCATGAAGTAAATATGTAAGCAAAGAGTTTAATTCCAATGACATCCTGTTGGAAAAGTTTGCATCCATAGGATTTACACCGAACTTAATTCGCGTATTTGCGAACTACTTCTCAAATAGAGTTCAGTACGTGAGGTTGGACGGTAATAGTTCCGAGCCCTATGAGACCTGCTCGGGTGTCAGTCAGGGTAGTACTCTGGGCCCAACTCAGTTTCTGATAATGATTAACGACCTTCCCGATTTCGTTGGGGCGGCTGAGTGTTTGATGTTCGCGGATGACCTGAAGCTGTTCATGCGCATAGGCTGTGAGGATGATATTGGGCGTCTGCAAAGTGATGTTGATAGAGTGGTGGAGTGGAGTGAATGTAACCACTAGGCGTTTAATAGCGCCAAGTGTAAAACCATGACATTTACTCGATCTCGGGCGCCGCTCCATCATGACTACACTATTGCTGGGGCTGAGTTTGTGAGGGTTACCCAAATACGTGACTTAGGACTTTTACTTGACTCTGAGCTTACCTTCAAAGACCACATCCGGGAGACTTGTAGGAGAGCTTTCAGATCTCTTGGATTCGTAATGCGACAGGTGACTGGGTTTAAGGACATCTCTATATTAACCTCTTTGTATAATGCATTTGTTCGGAGTAAATAAGAGTACAACGCAATCATCTGGGACCCACATATACACTCATGCTTGAAAAAGTCCAAAGAAAATTTGCTAGACTTCTTTACAAAATTAAATATAGGTATTATCCCTACTTATTCCCGTCTCTATTTGTGGCAGGGATGGTGGGGGTAGACACCCTAGAGCTGAGGCGGAAGATGTCCCTGTTGGAGCATTTCTATCTGCTCCTCCACAGCAAGGTAGATAATCCGGTGGCACTGCGAAGTGTTGCCCTTAACGCGCCGCCTCGGTACGCGATGTTACGATCGCGCCCGCTCTTCGCTACGGGTGTTGTTCGTACACAGCACGCCCGTCACGCACCCACTTATCAGGCACTGACTCTACTCAATGCCTGTGTTGCTCAGCAGCCAGATTTAGATGTTTTTAGTATGCCGCTCTATGTTTTTTAAAATTGTGTACCTGTTTTTCAATAATCTGTGAGTCGTAAATTTATATAATAAGATATTGTGTTTGTCGGTATTTCATTTTTGAAGTAAAACTTCTTGGGGCACGGGGGTAAAATTTATTTAACCTCTCAACTGTGGGTTATTCATATATTTGCTTTTCAATTGCTACTAGCCGGGTGCTATCACGAGTGGCTAAGAAATGTAACGGAAATTGGAATCGGTGACGTCAGGGTCGGCTGAAGACTTTTAAAACCGCAACTATTTTCAATACGGTTTTTAACTAATCAGATAAGATAATAATACATTCGTACAATAAAGAATGTTAATTAGTGAGAGAAAAACCTGATGAAACGTTAACAAATAAAAATTATTTTAAGCATTCTTCCACGAGTTCTTGATTTCCGGTATGGCCAAGATGGCGCCGCCGCCGCCGCCGCCGCTGGCTGGGACAAACAAAAAACCTCTTTGTTGGAACCGGAACTTATGTTTGACAGCTGTGCGATGCGATCCATACAGTTTGTAAGAAAAGAGTTTCATCAATGTCACACGGGTCGATACAGATTTCTAAAATGATGAACGAATCGTTTTGTGGCCGGTAACTATGGAATAGGTACCTAAAACGCGCTGCGTAGTCGCGCAACGGGCAGCTAGTAATCGCATAAAGTCACTTAGAATCATCCAAATGTGATATTTAGTTTTCAAGCAAATTCCGATGTGATGGATGGCTGCATTAAGACTTCTTGAAAACAATAAGTAGGTACCTAGAACTGTTCTAAAGCCACTTTTTGAAGTAAAACTTCTTAGGGCACGGGGGTAAAATTTATTTAACCTCTCAACTGTGGGTTATTCATATATTTGCTTTTCAATTGCTCCTAGCCGGGTGCTATCACGAGTGGCTAAGAAATGTAACGGAAATTGGAATCGGTGACGTCAGGGTCGGCTGAAGACTTTTAAAACCGCAACTATTTTCAATACGGTTTTTAACTAATCAGATAAGATAATAATACATTCGTACAATAAAGAATGTTAATTAGTGAGAGAAAAACCTGATGAAACGTTTACAAATAAAAATTATTTTAAGCATTCTTCCACGAGTTCTTGATTTCCGGTATGGCCAAGATGGCGCCGCCGCCGCCGCCGCCGCTGGCTGGGACAAACAAACTCAAACTACTTCGTTCAACCTCTTTGTTGGAACCGGAACTTATGTTTGACAGCTGTGCGATGCGATCCATACAGTTTGTAAGAAAAGAGTTTCATCAATGTCACACGGGTCGATATGGATTTCTAAAACAAGCAAAGCAATGCATACATTTGAGCGAGACGGCTTAAAGACGTGACGTCAGATGGTATATAATCTGAGCGAGATGCAAATAGTAGTGACACTATTGAATGAGTTAAGTATATCACCACGAGCGCGAAAAATTGTAGATAAGGAATGGTGGGAAATAAATGACATGACGTATTAAAAGTAAGTACAAGTATAAAATAATTTCAAATAATCGGACGTCTGAAACTTAAAAGTAACTTGAAGCAGAGATTGGATCTCAAAATTGGAAATTTAAATCTCTTTTAGTAAAGGTAGGTATAGGTGTATAGTATAGGTACCACTTAATGATCTAGCTACAGAAGTTTTACTTCTAACACGTGTACGGTGCTACACGCGTATTTTTGAAGTAAAACTTCTTAGGGCACGGGTGTAAAATTTATTATTATATAGTGCAGTTCAAGTCACAAATTAGCAGTTTAGCTACTAAGTACGTGTTATACCTACCTATTTAATGTTTATCTGTAGTAAACGGCCAAAGCAAGGTCTACAGCTTACAGAGCCATAAGTTTAATGGCTTATTGTTTCGCTTATTTGTTTGTATGTAATTTTTGTAATACATATTTTAAAGTTGAATTGTTGTTATAACTGTTGAAATTATACGATTTTGATTTTAATAAGCTTTTGTAATTTTAAAGTTAATGCTTCATGCCAGTCAATAACATTGAAGTAAAATATCAAAATCGAGGTATGTCGTATGGCGGACTAAGGAAATGTCAAGAATAAAATTAAATAAGAGTTACGTCATCGCTTCGCGATGAAGTTACCCTAAAAAATCCTAGCAAAGTAGGTATGTATGGTTAGCGGGGGTAGCATAAGGCACGCCAGTCACCCCAGCCACGCATTTTGTCACAATTTAATGTCATATCATAATGAATGCGCGCTATTTTATGGAGAAACATCATTGAGACGCGAAAGGAGTTGGCAATTTGGCAAAATGACTGCCCCAGACATGTACAAAGACTTCTCAACAGCCAATTAATAGCATTTAAATATTCTCTCATAAATTACTGCGTCTTTAGTTAGTTTGTAGAACTTGAAGGAAATGATTAAATAATTAAGAGTTGTCACTTCATACTCTATGATTCCGCCATTGATTAGTGACTTTTGCCATCGTTAAAAATAACATGCAACATAATTGACAACTAGCAAAACTGTTGAAAACAGGAGGTTTCCAGAGGAGTGGCTAGATGGCGTTATGTTGCATGTTATTGCAAAATGGTGCTTATTTCTAGCGACGGCAAAGGTCACGGAATCATATTGGAATCACGGAGTATTGAGTAACAACTCTTATTTACCTATATTTAATTATTTTTTTCTTCAAGTTCTACAAACTAAATACAGACGCAGTAAATTAAATTTATGAATGAATATTTAAATGCTATTGGCTGTTGAGAAGTCTTTGTACATGTCTGGGGCAGTCGTCCATATATTGATTTAGCCATCTTCTTTGTCATTTATCTGCGCGACTGAGGTGAGTGGCAAGCCTTATGGTAGCCCCGCAGGTACACATTAACTTGGAATAGTTGAAAATACGTACTCGATCAATTAAATAAAGGGACTGGGCACAGAGACAAGCAAAGCAATGCATACATTTGAGCGAGACGGTATATAATCTGAGCGAGATGCAAATAGTAGTGACACTATTGAATGAGTTAAGTATATCACCACGAGCGCGACAAATTGTAGATAAGGAATGGTGGGAAATAAATGACATGACGTATTAAAAGTAAGTACAAGTATAAAATAATTTCAAATAATCAGACGTCTGAAACTTAAAAGTAACTTGAAGCAGAGATTGGATCTCAAAATTGGAAATTTAAATCTCTTTTAGTATAGGTAGGTATAGGTGTATAGTATAGGTACCACTTAATGATCTAGCTACAGAAGTTTTACTTCTAACACGTGTACGGTGCTACACGCGTTTTTTTTTTATATTTTTTGAAAGTTTTAACCAATTTATAATATATATGTGTGTGTGTGTGTATGTCATTGTTAACTGTTAATGCTCACATGATTTGGTCTCACGACTGTAAATGTGACCTGTAATTTTCAATAAATCTTATAAATCTTGTTTTTAATCTTTTAAATTCATAAAAGGTCAAATTAAACCCCGTTGTTCAAAGAAACTATTTGTGGGTACTTGGAAAGAGATTCTTCAGCTTTTACGTTCTAGCACAGAGTGCTCATCCCATGCAAATTAGAACTAGGGTAAGCAGTACAATGATTGGCACCTTAAGGAAAATCTCTTGTTTGATGTTCAATATCTATGTACCTAGTAACCCTTCGTAAAAAAGAGATGGCGTGAGGAGTAAGATTTGTACTTTAAACGCCATGGTTTCAGTTAACATACTTCTAGGCGGCGCTAATCTTAGAATAAATCCTATATATCTTAGCCCCACTCGTGGTATTTGCAATTTTCGATAGTGCTGCACCAAGCGATAATGGCCTCGAACTAAAGAAGCTTCCGTAGCATCTCAGTGTACGCCGGTGTCATATTGTGTTCTAGGTGGTCTATCTGTATTCGTATAATATGATAGTTATCTGTGGTTCTAGACTATCCGTTCTTGATAGAAATTAAATGCTTTCAGTTAATTTTCTGTTTTCAATTATTTATTTATATTATATGTATATTTTCGTTGGTGTGACTCAGTAGGGTAACTAAAATGAGTGTGACTATTAAGATTTCTGCAAGCAAAGCAAAAATGCGTCTAAATATTATCATTCTGACCCAGCATGCCCTCATGCCGCCCGCGGCTGGCAACGTGATAAATTAGAGTGAAGCCTGCCCCTGACGGCCCGAGTGGCCCGAGGCAACTCATTGCGGTTACTTTTATATTTCTTTAACTTCATGTTTCCTACTTTTCACATCCCGCCCTGCACCCCGCCCGCGCCCCGCACCACTCCCGAGATGTCATGCACGCCTTTCTTATCTCGACGAGGCCTCGGAACCTCCGAATTTGCTTCTTTATTTTTTGTTGGCTCTTGACGAGGAAAAGTAAGTTTTTTTTTTCATATTCAATTGATATTTTCGCTGTGGACTTAATTTTTAGCGTCCTGTACCTCAAAATAATAATTTAGTGGTGAAGAAAGTTTGAAACACCCGTTTAAAATAATTCTTAAATTACTATTACAACAATAAATGACGAATCAACTGAGCCCAAACTCGATTCATTTCTTGCTTTGTTTGAAACGTGCAAAGGAATCAAGAAGGCCTAACCACACCTCGGACACTCCATACAACGCTCGTAAAATAATCACCTATTAATACTACACTAGTGGCTCTGTGAGCTGTAGACCTACTACACTAGTGGCTCTGTGAGCTGTAGACCTACTACACTAGTGGCTCTGTGAGCTGCAGACCTACTACACTAGTGGCTCTGTGAGCTGTATACCTACTACACTAGTGGCTCTGTGAGCTGTAGACCTACTACACTAGTGGCTCTGTGAGCTGTAGACCTACTACACTAGTGGCTCTGTGAGCTGTAGACCTACTACACTAGTGGGTCTGTGAGCTGTAGACCTACTACACTAGTGGCTCTGTGAGCTGTAGACCTACTACACTAGTGGCTCTGTGAGCTGTAGACTTGGCGAGCGAACACCGGGAAGTAGAGATTTTTTCATTAAAGTAATTGTGACAAATTACCTACAAATAAGCAGTTAACCATTGAAACAGATGCGAAAAACAAAAAATCAATTGCCGACTGCCATTTAAATATACGCCCACACGTTTCAGCCGACGATACGCCAAACTAATAAGCGCGCGAGGAGTGAACCCGCGTAATCGCATCGAAACGACGACGAATTCAAATGTGTCTGTGACGCAATATGTAGATTCCGGATTCCGCTAACAATGTGGCGCCTCAATGACAATTAAAGTCATCCAACGTTCTTTTGGTACTTGAGTGACGTTTAACCTGTAAACGTCACTTTAGGGCGCTACATCTAAACCTGTCATCCTGCATTAGAAAAAGATCGTTGGAAAGGTGTACGCGACAATAATAGTCTATGTAGTCGTTAGTTAACTGGTATTTGTGTTAAAATTGATCTTTATCTAAGGTATCTTTACATATTTTGTAAAAATCAAAAACTGTGCAAGAATCCATATGGCCTGACCGGTTCATATAATTCCTATTATGTTTTATTCAGTCCGGTTCTACTACCTAGATCAGGTAGGTAATATTAAAATTTGAGAATCGCAAAAGATACCTGAAATTCGGAAAGTCGTAGTTCAAACCCCCTTTACTAGATGGCGTTGGTAGCAAAACAATGGGGTCCTAAACTCGAACCGCCATTGTCATTTTGCTATCGGAGTCGGTTCCCGCTTTCTCTCAAAACTCCAATTTAGACGGTCTTGGATAAATTGCGGGTGATTGATCTCAATAGAGCGCTGAATTAATCCGAGTCACAGTGACGCGCGACGCTGCGGTCTCGTATTTGTATATAGAGGCGTGGTGGAATTAACCTGAACGAGTGAAGATAACCTGTGTTAATGTGGTGGGCAAATTAAATGCTTCTTTCTATACCTACTGAGAAATTTCAAAAACATGATCAAATCAGGCGAATTAATTAGGTAACTGAAAATCTGACTTTGCGTGAATATCGCGCAAGGTGCTAACACTTACAAGTACTCTATGCCGGCCTTCCACTAAAAAAGAGAAATGAGCGGAATCGGAGCCAACGAGCTGGGCGGACTGGGCTGCATACAAAAAAACTCTTTCTTAGCGCTTATGTATATGCAGTTTGCCATCGCGAGCTAAGCGGACTCCATAGTCCATACGGAGTCCGTTCCGCTCAGTGGATGGCCGGCCGGCAAGCTTTGAGGAAGGAAATAGAATCGGTTGTGTTATGACAGCTACGCTGATCGATGAAATTGAAGAGGTCATTGTTGTGTAACGAATAACGAACTATGCGCAGGCGAGGATTACCTTCTGGTAGTGTAATGCGTGTAATGATTGTACATTGCAAAATTGTTTCAATCGGGATGCAATTTACAACCTCATTGAAATATTCAATTTGTTAAAAAAAAAAAAAAAAAACTGATCTTAACCCTCTCGTCGACACATCTTATCTATCTATTGTTCTCCATTGTTCGTTTGTTCGACCGGTGTGCTTCTGAGAGTGAACCAGATAAAAAATCCACAGCTAAGACAGTTAAGTAATGGTAGATATTAATAGATAAATAAATAAATAAATAATTAAATGTAAGGCAAGAAAAACAATCTTAACATTAGCCAATAACGGATTTATATTTTTTGTATAAATATTATAAGACAGACGTAGGTACTTGGCAATTACAACAAATCCACATTCGACTACATGACATTTTGCTCATATTCGACTACAGCACATAATATTATAAAGAGTTTCACTGATCTGTTGCTATATAGACTATAAATGCCATTATTTGACTTCTGTCAATTTTGCCGAAGAGTGCCCGAAGGTGTTCTAAGCCTCCGCTCTCCGTCCGTCCGTCCCATCTATAGATAGTGCCATCCACGACGACGTAAGGCTAAGGCTAAGGAGTAAGGCTAAGTTATATATAAATTCCCGCAGCGCAGGCGGGAATTCTCGCGCTAGCGAGATCGTGTCAGTCTGTCTGTATGACAGTGCTGTCCTCAGATTATTAATTTTGTATCTATATTTTGAAATGAATGAATTTGTAATTGTATTGAATATCAAATGGAATGCAATTAACCATGGAACACTATTAATTAATATTTATTGTATTTGTCTAGCGCTTTGGATTAGTCTGTTATGCTATACAATTTAATTTAAATAATAAATAAAATGAAATAAATAATATGTCCATGGTCAAAATATCTATTTTGAGATACCGAAATCTCCGTCAAAAACAAGAAAAAGCCATTCTCGCGACCAGCCTTACGACCAACCGAGATATCTCGACCCGTTTTCGATCGAAAAAAATATTAATCGAAATCGTTTTCGACGGATTTAGGCGGTATCGTAACCGATATCTCGACTAGGGAGATGATCTCTATAGCGCGAGAATTGGGGGCCTGGAGTATCAAACACAATAACACAATCGACACGAGATAAATGCAACAAGATTCGCAGTTTACTATTTACTATCCATACTTATCCAGAGGAAACCAGTCTTAGTTCCCCTGACTATGATCTCTGTTTTTACGCGCACTCAGAGCGTAGGACTGAGTTGCAAAGTTTGAGGAATTAATGAAAAAGTTTTCCCCGTGGTGGGTGGTTTAAAACGAGAAAGTGGCTGGCGTCTGAGAGTTTTCTTGCGATCGAGATTTGTTTTGTATGCTGCATGTACCACTACTGCTTGGCTATCTTGAATTGACAAATCGGAAAATTTGAGGTTTCACAAAGAATCCCCAGTCTTGTACAACAACAACATATCAAAAAATCTAAAAGGAATCAGGTTAAACAAGTCTGATTTGTAAAATCAATCGGACAGATTGGGCGAATACGATAGTCCTGTGAATTCATGTCATTCAATAAGCTGGCCCCAAATTCTACAAATGAATCGCATACCAATTGCTATAGCCAGGGCGCAGAATTCTGGTTTATGCTTGGCGAACGGCGCGGCGCCGAGCATGTGATTCGTTTGTAGGATGGGAAGCGTGATGGAATGGTCTGGTCACCACCAGCGCGAGCGCCACGCTGCCGGTCATTCATACACACACACACACACACACACACTCATACCCACCCTCCCTCCCTTACATACGCAGTCACACAAGAGCGGTGGTCAAATTCGATAGCATGTGATACGGTTGCGTGCTAAGTGATTACTTGCGGTTTTCCTTTGTTCATGGGTCGTCGTCGATATTGAAATGGAAATTAACCAAGCGATTATTGCGAAAAATATAATGTTGAATGTTATTAAATTACGGTTTGTAGCCACTGCTAAAGGCCTTGACAGAAGAGAACTCTCTTCTCTCTTTCTTCCCATTCAACCCGGTTTAGAAAGGTTTCCCTCTAGTAATTGTTCCAATTTTGTATGTAAAAGGTCCGGTATCAATGGCATCTATTGAAAGAAGTTGATGATCCCGTAAATCATAAATCAGATTAAAGATTTTAACATTTTTCGGTAGCTTCTTTGCGTTTCTCCCAAATTTAATTTTACCTGAACCATCTGATCCTGACTATGAGGAACAAAAAATAACTCGTAAATAAATGTTGCTTATAGGCAAATACGTGTTGCTTTATGGGCAAATACATTGTAACTGGCCAAAAATACATAAAAGAAATAAACATATACAAATCGGTCGAACAACTTTTGATTTATTCTGTTTGCTTACAGCAGCGGACATATTCAAACTTTGCTAAAACTTAGTTTAAAAGCAAAGAACTATTTGTACCTACTGACTGACTTAACATTTGCTATTTGTGCATGTATATGTGGATCAACTAAATACACACATGCTTATCTACATAGTGGCTTTGTGAGCTGTAGACATCGGGAATTAGAGTTTTTTTCCATTATTTTCCATCAATTTCAAATTCAATTTATTCCATGATCATCGTTATTTTTTTTCATCCCCTCACCGCTAACATCTTAGTTGAAATTTATCGGCTGTTCAAATGTAGCCGCACCAATAACTTTGTAAACTACATTTTACGATCTAAAATACAACCTATTGACCTTTCCCTCAAATTATAGTAAAGTCTGTGTAACTCTCACGGTCTCCACAAATCCAACGACACCTCATTTGTTAATTTTAGGTTGTTGCTGTTGTATTGGATTTTTTATATATTTTAAAAGCCCACATCTTTGCCATTTTACAAAAAAATCCAAAAACTTATACGTATTAATTATAAAAAAAAATTGTTTAATATCCAACCCTGCTCACAAAATTTCACGAGAATCAGTTTAGAAATGCGACCTGCAAAGGAGAACAGATGGACAGATGGACAGACATAAAAAAGCATTTTTGCCCAATCCTGAAACGGAGACACTTCGCTCGTTTGGTCAAAAAGGTAAATGTAGCGTATTAATGTCCCCACGAGGGGCACAGGCCTTTACCCGGATTCTAGTAAGATTGAGCCATACCCCATTCAGAAGGTTACGTCCAAGTATGAAACATTTAATAAATACCTTATTCAATACCGTGCCGCACTCAAGCACTTTATTTAATTAAATCAATCCACCAAATTAGGAATGAAGCGTAAATCTAACGAATACGCTCCGATTTGAGTGAAGCCGCGTTTGAGGTAAAAGTGAATTTAGAAGGTTGAGACGAATCGCAAAATACCTAGAACTTAAGGCGCCCGG
This sequence comes from Argyresthia albistria, assembly GCA_963457715.1. Taxonomy (NCBI): domain Eukaryota; kingdom Metazoa; phylum Arthropoda; class Insecta; order Lepidoptera; family Argyresthiidae; genus Argyresthia; species Argyresthia albistria. The sequence continues at coordinate 14,086,454 of OY735252.1, forward strand.
TATCGTCAAAATTAGCAATAGGATTTATGGTGGTTGAAATTTTCACAAATTATAAAATAAATATGTAATAATAAAGTATATAGTGGCGTAAACTGCAACGCGGCCCTTACGTCCGTTTCTGCGACAGAAACGTGCAAAAAGTGTGTTTTTGTAAAATTACAAAAAACCGCTCATGCTTTCTAAAATGTTAAACACTATCAGTCTTATTCATAAAAATCCCTTATAATAGGTTTAAAACGTTCAATAGTTAAAATGCTCTAAAGCTCCAATAAACTTATTATAAAATTCATTATTCATAAACGCTCAATAAACCTCTAATAGCTAACATGACTTTATAAGATACTTTGGCGTTATTATGTTGTCGTTCTGACAAAACCATAGTCAATTACGCTCTAAAAATAAAATATCTGACAATTGCTGTCAAAACAAACAACAAGTGTGGTCTCAGATCAATGAAACTCTTTACTTTTTTACTCCTTGAGTGTGGTCATAAGCGTCAAGTTCAACCAGACTGGTCTTATTCATAAAAACTTATGAGAGGTTTATTGGCTTGTTATTGGGTTGATTATGAGCACAACACCAATAGTTTTTTATTCCATAACTTTTATTAGGACACATTTCATATCCATCAATCACTAGAACTATACTTCTCCGCGCTTCGACAAGGCTGTTTCCACGTAATGACATTTTTGAGAATAGAGATCAGAAACGGCGTGAAGTAAGTACTGCGGAGTGCTAGTGCTCTGCTACAAGCAGAGTGAATGTTTTAATTAGGCGGTTTAAAAACATGTTTTTTTTCTATCTACCCTCTAAAATAAGTTTAATTATATGACGGCGTATCAGCATCAGTGCCATCTAGTTGATTGCCGGCGCAACTGTGGCGAGACGCATTAAGAGGGTCGTGTACTCGCGAGCTTCCATACAAAAAGCGGTAACGTTTTCCACCCCTTAAACGTTGTCCGATTTTCACATTTTTTTACATGTTTGAGATACTATGGAAAACTATGCTCGTACGTTTTGATTTTTTTGAAATATTATATATTTTAGGAAATATTGGAACTTATATTTTTTTATGGACTGGGTTAAGTTCTTAAATTCTTAAGTGTGGGGCCCACACTAGGATACCCTGTGTCGTGGGAACCAGAAACAGCGATATCACAAACACCTAAACATCTTTGACCTGTGGAAGCCATATTCGACCACGCTGTCTCAGTGCGGGCTGGTGAGGTGCTGGTGAGGTGCATGAGTGCTGGTGAGGTGCATGAGTGCTTGAATAAGCTGAAGAATCATAAACTATTGCTGCGGTTCACTTAGTATAAAAAACTGATAAATATCTGAAACTGGTTACATAATTGATTCTTAATCATAAAAGTTATCTTAATTCTCTTTACGACTACGACATAATTATAATATCTTACTGTTATTTGCTTCGAAAAGCAATACAACACAAACGGCCCGCCAAGCGGCAATCCAGGAAGTTATCTAAAAAATAAACCGTTTAGAAGAGGATTGAAAATGTTATGGTTCCGTACTCTGCATTGTTTCAGATAAATTGCATTAAGTGCTTATCGTATGGGAAAAGGCGGGAAGCTTTATGTTTTGTATACTACTACTTGTACTCCTAACAAAATCTTGTTCTAGCTCGTCCGTCCAATGTCCAAGGCCCGCGATTTTTATCCTACCCACAATGTAAAAAGTTCAAAACCCATGAAAAACAGAACAAAATAACCAGGTCTTTTGATCCGTTGGACGAACTAGTACTGAGCATTGCAGAGGAACAGAACATCAGCTAAGTTTGTACATAATGTTATGTGTTGTTACCCAATTCCCATAAGTCTTATTAACTAACGAGCATATTCCATTTGTAAACAAATATTCTGCTTGCATTTACGCTGGAGCAAATAGGTACGTAATCATGAAAATAGAACAATCTTGTTTCACAAAGCAAATTATTCTATTGTTTCAAATCGGAGCAACGAACCCTAAAATAATTTTCCACCTGAATAGAGGAAAAGGGGATTGGAACATTTCATGCCAGAAACGTATTACCAAATGCTTTTGAGCCCGTTATGCGCCTGAAAACAGTAGTGTGGCTGCTGTATGTTACTGTGGCATACATAGCTATAACACATATCTGGACGACAAACCTGTGGTGTGTGGAAGATATTTTGTTTTTTTTTTTCATCTGCGGCGATACGCACCATGAAACCTCGGGCGCAACTTATGTGTATATGTTTGAATGTAGGCAGTTTTTTATTATGCTTTTGGGTTCAGACGGGCAAGGTTTTTCGTTATAAGACCTAAGAATACAGTCTAATTTATCTAATTACGTGAAGGTGTGAAACATATTATACAACACATTAAAAGTCAATTAAATAACAAAACAGATCATCTTCAATACGCATCCGTTAGTTAAATCAATAAATCTCCAAAATGTTGTACTGAAACCACTATTCTTTATATTTTCTTTATACTTTATTGCACAGAAAACATAATACAGACACTTTATAGAAAAAACATGTACAAAGGCGAGCTTATATCTAATAAGAGATCTCTTCTAGCAAACCTAGGATAGAGAGGATAATTTAATAAAAAGGTAGACCTACATAAGTGCACAACGATAAATATTAAAATAATAGACTACTTACTAATAAATACATAAATACAGATAAAAACAAAAACAAAATATAATATATACATAGATACTAAGGTATATTAAGGTAGAGAAAGATAGTGTAGAGTGAAGGACTGTCCCTGATAGCACTGGGAAGTTTGTTCCAAAGTCCGATAGCACGGAGACGGAACCCATTTTCATAAGCGGCTGTGTTGTGTTGCGGAGTTATAAGCAGTGACCGAGTGTGAGATCTCCTGGGCCTATCCGAAGACAACAATTCAAATCAATCTCGCAAGAAGCCAGGATAGCGTGGATTAAATAATATGTTGAAGAGACAGATGAGGGTGTGAAATCCCGACGAAGACGGATAGGTAGCCACTTCAGCTCCCTACGAAACTCCGAGACATGGTCATTTATTCCTCCGTTTATTTATTCGTTTATTCCTCCAAGATTACAATACATATTGTGATGATGAGGTTGATATTGATGATGACAATGATGATTATGATGATACTGATGTCGTGTTGAACGCAGGCGCATCTACGCGAACGGAACGCTGGAGCTGTTGCCGTCGAGCGCGCCGCTCGCCCCCACCACGCTCCGCTGCCGCGCCACCAACGCGCACGGCACCGTGCTCTCCAGGGACGTCACACTGCAGCCAGGTCTCTAGGCAACTCGTTGCTATTCTGTGTATCCTTATACGTACAATGGCCAAGTATGAAATGTAAAGTACTCATCCCATCTGCATACCCTCTAGGGCTCATAATCTCCGGTACCTACATTTATAAACTTTCACAGCAAACAATTTCTGCCTAAATTGGCCACAACGACCATTCTAGGCTAAATTACCACAGCCACCTTCCGCCGCCGCTACGCTCTGGCGTAAATAAAACACAAACACAATAAAGCGCTATAAACTGGCAACATTTAAGCGATATTACTTTTATACCGCGACTTTAATGTTTAATACTGCGATAATGCGCCGCTTTACTTGAGCATTTTTTACTAAAAAAGAACTCGCAGAGTACCTATGTGAGAACTGATAAACAACCTGGTTTACCACGTCAACAGCTGAGAAATGGACGAGTAAAAGCATAGCATTGAAACGCGCATCTGGGATATTACCCGAACTTTCGGCCACACAAACTTCATCTTTTCACTCAACCACTGAACCAAGTTGAGACAACTCACAGCCGCTGAGCTGAATTTGTGTACAGAAAAACCCGTCGTGTTCCTGTGAAGGTATCAGAGTACGGACCAACCCATGGACGACTATCATCTATGTTCGGTCGAGGGAAGACTGCAAGATGTCCACTCCGCTTTGACAAATATGTCCAATGCAATGCTAGCGCTACGTAAATGAATTAAATAGAGGTACAAAGATTTATTTTATCTTAATGCTGTAGTCTTAGTCAAGATCAGATTGATAACACTCATTTATCAAAGTTTTCGGTGTTTCCGTATAATTAAAACCCCCAAAGTGGCATGCTGTGGGTGATATCCCGGTGTACTTTCTAGCACATCAAGTGTATAATTATCAATTACTTCAAACAGTTTCAACTGGTAAAATTTGTTGTTGACTGTACCATTTTATGATTAATGCTTCCACCGACCATTCCATCCACACTCCAAACTTCATGTCGCAGTGGAATTTCCCAAATGTGGCAATAATGGAAATGCCCGAATGTGCGCTTTATAGACAGGCAGGGTCGTAAATATGTCTGGCAGGCGCTTATTCTAGCGAGGTTTATGAGCGAGGGTAGAGCTTAAAAGCTGTTTGTTTTATGATTAAACCACTACTATGTGTGTAGTACTACTATTATTAGTACAGCTTTTCAGCTCTCTTTTGGCTTGCGGTGAAAGGTGTAACTAACACTTTTTGACAAGTTCGTTGCAGTCGCGTTGAATTGGCGCCAGTCTGTTGCATAATGAAGGGTATTAAAACACTAGTGAGCCGAGGTTTTTAATAGTATACCACGAGAGTTTTAATACCTAGTTATAATATCTACTCTCATACTTGACTGTCTCTCATACAAAAATCAAAGTTAAAACACAACAATTGTACCACGCCGCAGTCTGACACTCGCGGGGCAACACTTGGCGCTGACTGAAAATCAGCGCTGAAGGCCCAGCCTTCAGCACACCGCTGAGTCAGTAGCCATTTATAATGACAGTGACACACAGCGACCGTCATTCATGAATGAATGAATGTGAATGATATTGTAAGTGATTTTCTTTTTTTTGTTTTTTGTTTCTCTTCTTCTTTTTGTAGTATGTTCACTGTCTTTGTAATAAATGTTTCTTTCTTTCTTTACAATATTTTCACTTATATCAGTCCTTAGACACAACAAAACGCTGTCACGTTGACGTTTCCTTGCCGCCAAAACCCAGCACATCACAGCGCATGCGCGGATCATGGGCCACATGACAGTATCAAACCTCAGATCAATGAAACACTTTGTTTAAATCTTCCTGCCTCCGTGTATCAAATGTTTGGCTGCCAACTATAGCTAAAAAAAAGTTAAACTTTCCAACGATCTTTTGGCGCGCGATTAAAGGTGGAACTAATGTGAAAAGTCTGTGTTGATGACAGATCTGTTGCATTAAATTGTGTGGAGCTGGCGCCCCCTGGTAATCAGACAAAATGTTGGAAGACTATACAAATTTATCGTAATGGAAAAAAATATTTACGTGAAATAAAGATACGTGATCACATTCACTTCTATCAGCAGTTCATTCGCTTATTCTCTTTCAAATCAAATCAAATCATAAACAAAGCTAGCGACCAGAATCAGTTGAAACTCACATTTTCTTATCGTGTAGATATTCAGCAACGGAATAGTAAATTTTATTAATTAAGACCTATCGTAGTTCTTTTTTAAATTGCAGTATGTTAACTATGTTACGAATTCTGTCAGTTAGGTGGTTCCAAATTATAGGTGCCATGCCAAAAATATTGTTCTTGAACAGTGCCGTTTGGTGTTGGGGCATACTTACATATTTTATTCATATGCCTCTTCACTACAAATGTCAGATTTTATGTTTGTTATTGAGGTTCGTCATCTAGGAACACATAGACTATACACTTATCGCCTGTTACACATACACATAAAGCCTTTTATATCGTAACATGAGACCTTTTTATTAGAAATCCCAGAAGCGGTTCGTTTTCAAGGGCAGAGGAAGCGTTGCCCAGGCAGTTACCATGCTGCCATACAGGCAACACAATAAATGTACTCCCTTTACTACGAAAAGGCATTTTGTTTGTTACAGAAGAGGCCCAAGAGAGGATAAACCTTCAATTAACAAGCTAGCAAAGGAAGGTAGCTCGGCCTAGGAGGAGTTAGAATGGAGAAGCCACGTTTTCTCTTACCCAATTACCTTACGCGCCTTCCCCGTAACTAAAGACAGAATTTCGCATTACCATTCTGCGGGGCTTACCATGCACGAAACGATTTTGAAATGAAGCTATCCAATGATCTTTTGGCGTGCGGTGACAGGTGAATCGTGAATCTGACGATTTTTGGCAGGATCATAGCAGGTTGCGTAGAAGTGACGCTCCCCTGTAAACGTCACTCACACGCCAAAAGATTGTTGGTCGAGTCATATGGGCAATAATCTCATAGGATGGTTTTTTTTAGAGTTCCGTACCCGAAGGGTGCCAAACGGGACCCTATTACTTCGCTGTCCGTCCGTCCGTCCGTCTGTCTGTCACCAGGCTGGATCTCATGAAACGTGGTAGCAAGACAGTTGAAATTTTCACAGATGATGTATTTCTGTTGCCGCTATAACAACAAATACTAAAAATCAAAAGAAATTTAATATTAAGGGGGGCTCCCATACAACAAACGTGACTTTTTTGCTCATTTTTGCTCGATATTGATATTGGTAGCAGGTAGACGCTTATAATGTTTACAATATATTGAGTATATTATTTACTTAAAAAATAAATTATTAAATTAAAATTAAATTAATATTTAGGGGGGCTCCCATACATATTTTTTTTTGCGGTTTTTCATAGGTAATGTTACGGAACCCTTCGTGCGCGAGTCCGACTCGCACTTGGCCGGTTATTTTGATATGCTCAACTCAGGGTTATGCATTCGGACGGCGCCTTTTATTCTAATGATTTCGGGCTCGGCATGAGACGCGCTCATTGCTCATAGATCCTCGAAGGGCCCATTTGTATTGTTCCCGAAAAGAAAGGTTTAGCTCTCGAGCCGCGACGGATCCCAGATAAACGCCCGTGCTATGATTCTAATCTGGTTTCATTGGTCGGTTGAGCACGTGGCGGTCTTGGTTATCTTTGTTTTTGTTGACGAATGATTTAGGAAATTAACAACATTGAAAGATATAAAAATCCGACTTCAATAAATCCCTAGCAGTTTCGTTCCCGAGATGAAAAGGAAGAGTTACTTACTATGAAAAATACCATAATATCTATAGGTTCTACTTTTATATTTAAGCAGTTCTTTTGGTTTCTACAGGATCCCATTATCGGATTCTGACCTGATGTCTGTGGGGAATTGGAAAGGAAACCTTTAAAAAAAAAAAAAATCGCGTGTAGCACCGTACACGTGTTAGAAGTAAAACTTCTGTAGCTAGATCATTAAGTGGTACCTATACTATACACCTATACCTAACTATACTAAAAGAGATTTAAATTTCCAATTTTGAGATCCAATCTCTGCTTCAAGTTACTTTTATGTTTCAGACGTCCGATTATTTGAAATTATTTTATACTTGTACTTACTTTTAATACGTCATGTCATTTATTTCCCACCATTCCTTATCTACAATTTGTCGCGCTCGTGGTGATATACTTAACTCATTCAATAGTGTCACTACTATTTGCATCTCGCTCAGATTATATACCATCTGACGACGTCACGTCTTAAAACCGTCTCGCTCAAATGTATGCATTGCTTTGCTTGTCTCTGTGCCCAGTCCCTTTATTTAATTGATCGAGTACGTATTTTCAACTATTCCAAGTTAATGTGTACCTGCGGGGCTACCATAAGGCTTGCCACTCACCTCAGTCGCGCAGATAAATGACAAAGAAGATGGCTAAATCAATATATGGACGACTACCCCAGACATGTACAAAGACTTCTCAACAGCCAATAGCATTTAAATATTCATTCATAAATTTAATTTACTGCGTCTGTATTTAGTTTGTAGAACTTAAATATAGGTAAATAAGAGTTGTTACTCAATACTCCGTGATTCCAATATGATTCCGTGACCTTTGCCGTCGCTAGAAATAAGCACCATTTTGCAATAACATGCAACATAACGCCATCTAGCCACTCCTCTGGAAACCTCCTGTTTTCAACAGTTTTGCTAGTTGGCAATTATGTTGCATGTTATTTTTAACGATGGCAAAAGTCACTAATCAATGGCGGAATCATAGAGTATGAAGTGACAACTCTTAATTATTTAATCATTTCCTTCAAGTTCTACAAACTAACTAAAGACGCAGTAATTTATGAGAAAATATTTAAATGCTATTAATTGGCTGTTGAGAAGTCTTTGTACATGTCTGGGGCAGTCATTTTGCCAAATTGCCAACTCCTTTCGCGTCTCAATGATGTTTCTGCATAAAATAGCGCGCATTCATTATGATATGACATTAAATTGTGACAAAATGCGTGGCTGGGGTGACTGGCGTGCCTTATGCTACCCCCGCTAACCTATACATACCTACTTTGCTAGTATTTTTTAGGGTTACTTCATCGCGAAGCGATGACGTAACTCTTATTTAATTTTATTCTTGACATTTCCTTAGTCCGCCATACGACATACCTCGATTTTGATATTTTACTTCAACATTATTGACTGGCATGAAGCATTAACTTTAAAATTACAAAAGCTTATTAAAATCAAAATCGTATAATTTCAACAGTTATTACAACAATTCAACTTTAAAATATGTATTACAAAAATTACATACAAACAAATAAGAGAAACAATAAGCCATTAAACTTATGGCTCTGTAAGCTGTAGACCTCCCTTTGGCCGTTTACTACAGATAAACATTAAATAGGTAGGTATAACACGTACTTAGTAGCTAAACTGCTAATTTGTGACTTGAACTGCACTATATAATAAAAAGTGGCTTTAAAACAGTTCTAGGTACCTACTTATTGTTTTCAAGAAGTCTTAATGCAGCCATCCATCACATCGGAATTTGCTTGAAAACTAAATATCACATTTGGATGATTCTAAGTGACTTTATGCGATTACTAGCTGCCTGTTGCGCGACTACGCAGCGCGTTTTAGGTACCTATTCCATAGTTACCGGCCACAAAACGATTCGTTCATCATTTTCAACCGACTTCAAAAAAAGGAGGAGGTTCTCAATTCGACCCGTATGTTTTTTTTTTTTTTTCTATGTTTGTTACGCGATTACTCCGCCAATTATGAACCGATTTGAACAAATCTTTTTTCGGCGTATAGGTAATACCTCAAGGGTGGTCCCATTGACACCAGGTCAGGATCTGATGATGGGATCCTGGAGAAATCGAGAGAACTCTTCAAATATTATAGGCAGACCTATAGTGATTTTTGTGTTTTTCATAATAACTCGTGCAAATGCACATGGTAAGCATAATATTGTGATGCGGAACTGCTGATGAAGACCACATATGGCCACCAGATCTGCTCAATACTAGGTACAAATACAATGCGTGGCTGACGGGCAGGCAACGCATAGCCTAAACCGGTGGACCTAGAGCCACGAAACTTTGTACAGGGGTTCCTTAGTAGCGTGGGGTAGCACTGATATGGGATTTGACAAAATTAATTCCCCAAGGGGGGGGGATAGGGGGTTACAGTTTGTATTAAACTCAATCTAATCAAATAGGGTTTGTGGAAGTCGGTTTTTTCTAAAGTTTACTTTTTGTTTCAATTATAGAAATCCATATCGACCCGTGTGACATTGATGAAACTTTTTTCTTACAAACTGTATGGATCGCATCGCACAACTGTCAAACATAAGTTCCGGTTCCAACAAAGAGGTTGAACGAAGTAGTTTTTGGTCACGTCACTGGTTTTGGCCTTTACCGGAAATCAAGAACTCGTGGAAGAATGCTTAAAATAATTTTTATTTGTTAACGTTTCATCAGGTTTTTCTCTCACTAATTAACATTCTTTATTGTACGAATGTATTATTATCTTATCTGATTAGTTAAAAACCGTATTGAAAATAGTTGCGGTTTTAAAAGTCTTCAGCCGACCCTGACGTCACCGATTCCAATTTCCGTTACATTTCTTAGCCACTCGTGATAGCACCCGGCTAGTAGTAATTGAAAAGCAAATATATGAATAACCCACAGTTGAGAGGTTAAATAAATTTTACCCCCGTGCCCCAAGAAGTTTTACTTCAAAAACATTATCAAATCGGCCCAAGCGTCATAAACTTTTGGTGCACATCAAAGAGAAAGAAACCGTACAACTCCAACTAGGCTTATAAAACAGTTGAACTTACACTTTCCTTGATTAAAAATAAACACTCAAGTATTGTGGAGTTACTGCCTTCGATAAAACTTTTATGAAATAAAGTTCAAACGGTGTAGGCTGGCGGGGGCGGCGGCGACGTAGAGCAATGCAAACAAGGCGGTAAACCTAGGAATAGTGCGCAGAACGCGTCGACTGCAAATGATTTTGTGGCCGGGTACTATCTGCGAAGTCGCGCAACGGGCGTAAACAATATAAACAACAAGGAAGTAAAAAATGTGTAAATTTTTCCCATGAATGTCCCCACCGATGGGCACAGATCTTTACCCGGATACGAGTGAGCGCCTTGTTCCGACACACTGGCTCAGTGCAGATTAAAACGAAGTACTCTTCTACCGAGAATATTGAGCGCATCCAGACGAAACAATGTGAATGTATGCGCAATGCTGCGTCACTGCCACCCCATTTGTAAAATGTCGTAAGGCGTTTTTAGGGTTCCGTAGAGAAACAAGGAACCCTTATAGTTTCGTCAAGTATGTCTGTCCGTCCGTCCGTATGTCACAGCAACTTTATTCCAAAACTATTAGGACTACACAGTTGAAACTTGGTACGTAGCTTTACGATTTTTATACAAGAACTGAAAAAAATAGAAATTTAAGGGGGCTCCCCATACATGAAACTGAAACCAAAAATATATTTTTTTCATCATACCTACATCTGTGGGGTGTCTATAGATAGGTCTTCAAAAATGAAGTGGAGGTTCCAAAAACCATTTTCCTCAAAGTCAAGTTTAAAGAGACAGACCCATCCAAAGAGAAAAAAATATATGCTGTGTATCTCAATATAAAATTTCGATAAAAATTGGTTTGAACAAAATATAATGAGTAGTTTTCAAGATATAAAACATTCATTAAAAACTGCAAAGATAACTTTGTCATTCATACAAAGACTATGAAAAACAAAGTTACAACACAAAAATCCAGTCTAATAATTACATGGGATACTAGGGAACCCTTCATGAGCGAGTCCGACTCGCACTTGGCCACTTTTTTTTAAATCTTTGGGCTGTGATAGATAACTCTACAGACCCACTGAACCAACTGAACTCTACTTCAATATTAATCCCCGCGGAGAGTTCCAAGCGACTAATTCTCCGAGTTTAGTTTATTTTATCGCAACATGCATTAACACCTGGGGAGGAATTAAGGCTTAGGTAGGAACGGTTCTGTTGAAAAACAGTATTGAAGGGGTGATTGACGGTTATGATATATCCTGTACAGGATGTAGTTAAAAAGGTGTGAAACTAAACACTTTTTAGGGTTCCGTGCCCGAAGGGTGCCAAACGGAACCCTATCACTAAGTCATTATTATTATTTTATGATGCACAAGCAACTAAAGCTGATGCGTGCATATACTTCACATAAATGTTAGTGTTTGCTTCTCAGAGATTCAATCTATAAATTATACAGTCATTCCACGAATATGCCGGACAGGCAGCAAACAGCCGACACCAATGGATTTAGAATCATGAAAGTTAGGGGTTCCTCATGTAGCGTATGGGAACATTGAGAAAGGATTTTTCAAACTTTCGCTTGGGAAAAGGAGGGTCAAAGGTTGCACGAATGAAGCGCAGCCACTTAAAACCGCTTGTATAAATAGAATAATAATATTTTAGTTACAAGACCCAAGGTTCAGGATGTTTTCGGAACGTCTTGATCTCGTAGAGCTTGTCTAAGCTGAAATGACGCGCCCCACTCCTTGGTTTTGTATTTACTTGTCATACAAAACCAAGGAGTGGGGCGCGTCATTTCAGCTTAGACAAGCTCTAACATGTGTCAAAATGCCCCAGAGCAAGCTCGCAGATTCTATTTCGGGCATCTGCATCTGAAATAACAGTAGCCGTTTGTAAATATTAAACTTGTTTCTGAAAAAAAAAACAGTCTAGGGCGAGTAGGTCTCGCACACCGAGGGTTCTGACCAAATCTAATTTTGTTGTGCAACTGACTGAAAATTATTTTCAGATGTTTTCTTTTAATTTTGCTGCAAGAAATTACTTTGTACAATATTTCATGATTCTTGGTCAACGAAAAGTAGTTACCCTGTATGTTTTGATTCCCTTGCGTGTTATTCTAACACTACTAAAAGGTCGTATTATTTGATTGCTTTGAAAAGAAGTTTGTTTTTTGAAGTAAAACTTCTTGGGGCACGGGGGTAAAATTTATTTAACCTCTCAACTGTGGGTTATTCATATATTTGCTTTTCAATTGCTACTAGCCGGGTGCTATCACGAGTGGCTAAGAAATGTAACGGAAATTGGAATCGGTGACGTCAGGGTCGGCTGAAGACTTTTAAAACCGCAACTATTTTCAATACGGTGTTTAACTAATCAGATAAGATAATAATACATTCGTACAATAAAGAATGTTAATTAGTGAGAGAAAAACCTGATGAAACGTTAACAAATAAAAATTATTTTAAGCATTCTTCCACGAGTTCTTGATTTCCGGTATGGCCAAGATGGCGCTCACTCTCTTTCGCTAGATGGCGTTAGTAGCCAAACATCTAGCATGACTCAAACTACTTCGTTCAACCTCTTTGTTGGAACCGGAACTTATGTTTGACAGCTGTGCGATGCGATCCATACAGTTTGTAAGAAAAGAGTTTCATCAATGTCACACGGGTCGATATGGATTTCTGGGATTTCTAAAACAAGCAAAGCAATGCATACATTTGAGCGAGACGGCTTAAAGACGTGACGTCAGATGGTATATAATCTGAGCGAGATGCAAATAGTAGTGACATAGTGACACTATTAAATGAGTTAAGTATATCATATATATAGGTGTAGGTATAGTATAGGTACCACTTAATGATCTAGCTACAGAAGTTTTACTTCTAACACGTGTACGGTGCTACACGCGTATGTTTTTTTTTCAAAGATGTAAGGGACCATGGAATTAAGTGATTGATATCAATAACAATTTCCTAGCTATACGCATTCCCGAGAAAAAAGGTCTCAAAAGATAAACAGACAGACCATATAACAAAATGTAAGGATTCTTTTTTAAGGTTCCGTCACTAAAACGGGACTGTTACCAGGCTGTATCTCATGTACCGTGATAGTTAGACAGTTAAAATTTTCACAGATGATGTATTTGGCTGAATATTTACCGTACACTTCACAAGGACACATACACCTTTATACACAAGCACACAACATGGCACAAATCCCAGGCTTTCTCTATAAATAATAGGCTTGTGGCCAAGGTAATCCAATAAATCAAGAACAAGTCTTAAGTTGAAGCATTATGTACAAAATGGCTTGACATTCTCAGAATTCTATATTTCCAGCAGATATATTTTATAAAGTCAATTTTGTGCAAAAAAGACCGCATTTGATGACACTTTTACATGACGTCATTCTGTTGTTATTTCATAGAACTTAGGAACAAAAGTTCCGTTTTGACAGTTCATAGAAAGTATCTATTTTGTCTTGACAGGCCACAAGCCTATTATTGTACATTTTCATTTATACATACAGGCACATACATTGCTCCTGGCCCCACACTAGGATATTCTGTGTCGTGGGAACCAGAAACAGCGACACCAAAAACATGTAAACATCCAAGACCTGTTTTTTTGTCCCCAGCCGGGATTGAAACCCGGGACCACTCGCATGGTAGGCAGATGCGCTACCGCTGCGCCACAGAGCTGCGTCTATCATGTACTAATTGAATTAATTAAATTAATTAAATTAAGTTAAAGGAGATCCCACGACTGTGTATGTTATTTTTTGTTGTTAAAGTAAAAAAATGATTTGATTTAAAACTTAAAACATCCGGTTTTCGGTGACACAGTTTTGGCAGACAACATGGGGTGTGCGACACCCCACGCGTAAGGGTTAAGGATCGGATTGAGAGAAAAAAGAAATCCAAAGCTTCTCGCCATCTCCTACAACGTTTGTTAGCAAATCAATATAAAATTATGTGAATGTACAAAGTAGGCAAATAGGGTTGAAGATACAAAGTAAGTAAGGCTTCTATACGTATGGAACGCAACGTCGTCGTCGGTCTACATATTGAAAGGTGTTGGAACCTGTCTATGATGTTGTTGAAGGGTCAGACCTTCGTCAAGATTGTGCATATGACGGCTTTTGATACCTTTCGAAGAGAGGAAATGTGTAAATAAATGTTAATATTGTATAAATTATACATGAAATGTTAGGTTAGTGTAAACCGTCTGAAACGGGCTTTTCAAGCATTGACAAGCAGGTGTGTCGCTGTGTCTAACCGGCTCATTTTTGTGAAGTTATTTTCAGTTGCTTGTAGGACGGATTTAAAGTACCCAGGCTTTATGAACATGAACAAAACATTAACCTTCATAATACAGGCACATTAATAGCTTTTATAGCACTAGGACACCCTGTTGTGTAATGGGACCAAAACCGGCATTGCAACACATAAATACTCATCCAAGACCTGGGGTTATTTTTCTTTCTTCCCAGCCGGGATTCGCATCAATCTCTTCCCAGCCGGGATTCGCATCAACCTCTTTCCAGCCGGGATTCGCATCAACCTCTTCCCAGCCGGGATTCGCATCAACCTCTTCCGAGCCGGGATTCGCATCAACCTCTTCCGAGCCGGGATTCGCATCAACCTCTTCGCAGCCGGGATTCGCATCAACCTCTTCCGAGCCGGGATTCGCATCAACCTCTTCGCAGCCGGGATTCGCATCAACCTCTTCCGAGCCGGGATTAGCATCAACCTCTTCCGAGCCGGGATTCGCATCAACCTCTTCGCAGCCGGGATTCGCATCAACCTCTTCCGAGCCGGGATTCGCATCAACCTCTTCCCAGCCGGGATTCGCATCAACCTCTTGCCTGAGAGGCAGACTCTCGAACCGGATTGCCACAGAGGTGATCTTAGTATACTCCTTAGAGCACTTTTAACCATCCATTACAGTCACCTTTAAGTCCTTTCCTGTTCTTTTATGGGGAAAAGGCGTGACGCTGTATTATGTTCTCGAGTTCATTTACTGCCCAAAGTCATAATTTCGCGTTCCATCAAAGTAATTCCTGCTTTACAAACTTTGTACACATAGTTTATAGTAATTACAAAGTTACAACAGACGCGCGCGCCACAAAGACAGCATTAAAACCGCGGGTGCAGATTCCGTGTGGAAGCGTTACCTAGACAAAGTGTGCAGATGGTTATACCCCCAATTAGGAGTCGTGTGCCAACGAGGAAGATTTAATTATGAGCTCCAACGACACAAGCGAGTAATCTTATTATCGGCGAGGTGTGTTCCTGAACGAGGCCAGGACCGACGACGACGGCGGCGGTGCTGCGGTTCGAAGCTCGGGAGAGAATCCTGGCTGGGGAATAGGAAAAAAAATCCAGATCTTAGACGTTTGTATATCTGTGTAGCGCTGTTTCTGATTTCCGCGTAACAGATTCATTTTGAATATCCTAGATCTACCCATGATTTTCATATTACAGACCTCTGAAATGACGGGTGTCGCTAGGGCTTTCTAGTTTTGCCATATATGAGAATTACGTCCGTGCATAGAATGGCGTTTCAAAGAGGGGGTCGTAGTTCTGAATTCCGACAATTCAAAGATAACTTGGTAGGTCTGAACCTAGAGTTGAGAGTTGCGTTACCTATAAAACTTTATGTCGAATTGGCCCTATATGTATGCGTCTAAAAGTATAACAGGCGGTCATATTAACGAGTGAAACCCGCTTACACTGCTTGTATACTTTTGGGCGCAGGCGACCGTACATCTGCAGATTGAATTCCAAACTTTCAAAGTATACCAAATTAATTTACCAAAGCTACAAAATACTGTTATCTGTGAGGATAGATAGGTTATTGAAAACGGCCGTTAATAATCTTTGAATCTTTGAATCTGAAGCACAAAAGTAAGTCTTAATCGAATTTTTTGACCGAGCGAGCGAAGGGCTTCATTTCGACAATATATGAGGCCGATTTTGCTTTCGTCTGTCTGTAAGATCTATACATACATGTATGTCTGTCAGTTCCGGTCTAGGGGCCACAGTTTTCAAGCGATCTTCACAAAACTTGGCACACGTGTTCCTTGAATTAAAGTTATTTTTTTTGTCGAGAGCTTTTCTCCTTTTTCCTCTTTGGAGTAAGGACGTCATATTCTTTTTTGTATGGGATTTGTATTTTTTTTTCTGAAACCTCTCGTGTGGGGTATCAAATAAAAGAGCTTCATGAGCCGGTTCTAAAAATATACTACGATATTACCTTTCGGCCACCAGTTTTCTAAAAATCTAAGAAGTATTTTCAAAACATACCAAGTTTGGACTCCTCGAAGTAGGAGACGAATTAGTAAAGAGGATCTGTAGAGACCATGAGAGTGAGTGAAAAAGACTATTTTCGTGAAAATTCAATAGATTGTATTTTAAATCGCAAAATGTAGTTTAACTGTTCGCGAGGTCTACTGCCCACAGGGCCCCTAGTTTTAATCAGTTCGAACGCGTGGTATCGTAATCCTTAATAATAATCTCACACACGATTCAACCATATTATAGCTACAAGATGGACGATATACACATACAAACATTCACACCTTCATACACCTACACCACATACACCTACACACGAAGTAATCTCGTTCGCGCGGATTACAGTTTTAATTGATCGAGATGCTATTAATTATGGCGTGTGGAGCGAAATATCAGTTCCGGATAATAATATAAACGATTCTGAGTGCTGGCAACGCGCTACGAGTAAATTAATTTACTTGTTACATTTCCACAAGAGTCGATGTTCGTGTCAATATGGACAATGTAGCTAATAAATAAAACAAGGAAAATTTTATATTTTAAAAGACGGCCAAATAAACGTTAGTTGGGTACATGTAGAAACTGGACAGAATGAATAATGAAAATTACCTAGTTAAATTTTTTTTTTTTTTTTTTAAAGTAAAGTAGCGTTTATTTGCTTGAATATAGGTGTACATCAGGTTTTATAACAATGTCACTTAAATATTTTACGCTATATTCTGCCATGCAGACGTGCAAATGTTATTATAAATGCAATGGTCATAAAATTAAATTAGTTGCCTATCCAAAAATGTCTTATTAAAGTTCATCGTATACTTAATAATAATAATAAAATATGTCAGATCGAGTTGTCCTCCAAGTAGTCCTCTAACTTATAGTACGATTTTTCGACTAAGAAATGTCTTAGTCCAGCCTTATAGGAATGTAGTTGGTCAATGTCCCTAATCGATTTAGGCAGCCTATTATATACTTTTGGCGCCATAGCAAATATACTTTTGCTAAATAATGAAGTAGAGCGGGGAGGTGCACTTAGTTTAATATCTCTTTTACTATTAATTTTCTTAAACATGTTCCAGTTTGTTTTTACAAATACTGCAGTTTCGTAGATGTAGAGTGATGGCAATGTCAATATACCTAACATTTTAAAGTGAGGCATGCAGCTGTCTGTTGGTTTCAACTTACAAATTGCCCGTATACACCGTTTTTGTGCTATAAATGCCTTATCTTTGTCTGTTGAGTTCCCCCAAAAAATAATTCCATACCTTAGAGTCGAAGCGACAAAAGCGTGATACACCGTTAATAAAGCCGATTGCCCAGTAACTTTTGCAAGCATATATAGAGCATATGAAAACTGACTTAATTTTTTGCAAACATGTTCTATTTGTGGTTTCCATGTCAAATGTGTGTCAATATTAAGGCCTAAGAATTTAGATACATTTATTTCGTCAATTTTCTTATTATTATATTGAATGTCAAGATTGTTTGTTATTTGATTGTAATTATTTTTAAATGTCATTATATTAGTTTTATCAAGATTGATTATTAGATTATTACGGCTCAGCCATTCAATTATATTTTTAAGATAATTATTAATTTCAGATGCATATGTATTTTCATCTTGACAATCCGCAATCATAGTACTGTCATCTGCAAATAATACCATTGGGTGACTTACTGACAAGGGAAGATCATTGATGTAAATCAGGAATAGTAGTGGTCCTAGTACGCTACCTTGTGGTACGCCATATTTAACAGTTCTCGGGCCTGATATATATTGATTTTCTGTTTTTGTTTTCTGGCATATTCTGGAAATCTGTGTCAACTGTGTTCTTCCTTTTACTTTGTAACATTTGCAGGATCATTATTGATTGATTTGAGTCAAAAATATTGTATTTGCTTTACATAATTAAGTTTAAATTATCAGCTGTGAAATTAAGAAAAGTACCTATCAACTGTGATTTGAAGAAAATGCTTCAGTTATTTTATTACGCTTTTAATTTTTCTTTACTTACCACTTAGCGTCACGCCTGTCCCATCCGTTACTCAATCCAGTTATTCAATACTTAATTCCGCATGACAGGGAGTTAGCCCATTGCTGTGGCTAAAGAGATTGAAGGTTTTCTTACGATGTTAGAACAATAAGATAAACTCAGGTATCTCATTGGTACACGGTCAGCATCGGTATTGATTTTCTTTATACATTTTACAAAGTATATCAGCGAATGCAAATTTAATGGTTAGTGCGGGAATTCTAATTATTATTTTTTCCAAAGGAACATTGTCGGGTACAGATGGTTCAGTGGCTCCCACACTAGGCCCAGCTACAATAGGTAGGTACATTCTTGTTATTCTAAATCGCGGTATTTGCAACAATGCTGCGATGTGATTAATTAAACAGTTGTCATGTTGGTAAAAGTGACACGATCGGAAACAGCATACATATTGATACGACCTTGACAAATGATTGATATGTCATAGCGATATCGTCATATTCGGCCATATCATGGTATATGTATAATTCGACGATATCACTACGACAGTTCTACCAGTTCTGTACCAAGAAGGTATACAGATGGTATACAGCAAGCTTCGTTGTTTTGTTACACAAAGAGTTTAATTAGAGCCGTGAAGCTTACACAATGACAATCCTTTAGATAGGTGCCTCTAAAATGATAATACTGTAGATAGGTGCCTCTAGAATTACGATAGTTTAGAAAGTTGACTCTAAAATTATTTCCGAATAGTATTCTGACCGGGATCTATGAGAATATCAGAAACGAGTGCTGCGAAGCCATGCCACGGGTAGCTAGTATAGCAATATCCATAACAAGGAAGCGACAGTTCAATTCCACCTTTGATCCGAGACCCGAGATCCCCTGAGCTGAACCGTAACAGGCTCACCGACTGCTATTCGTGTTTGTAGTCGACGGCCGACGCGAGCCACTCACATAAAAGCCGAGTGCCTTTCATGGATCAGAAAATTGCAACAGGCAGGCAAGAATTAGAGACGAATGTCAACAAAATGTAAAGCCCTTAAAGGATGACAAATGCATAAGTTATTCAACCTCTCGACAGTGTAATTGGCCAATCAGGCCAAATGATAATAACTGGAAAGTGATTGTTGTAAAATGCTTACTGATGACCGGTTCTAGAAGCATGTAACTATTTCATATGAAAATACTACATAGTTCCTAAACTACGATTCTTTAGCTAATTGTTCTGTTTGTAACTGTAATATTTTTACACATTTCCACTTTTGCAGCTATCCGAGTAATTTTAGTGGCTGTTACTGCGATATCCATTGCTGGAACTTCACATTCTCAAATTTCACATGCAGCTGTACTGCAATGCACTTCGGAACAAGTATATCAACTCATGGGACTTTGTGTTTGAATATTTTATCCAGAATGATGCAATAAATATTTCACAACAAACTCGGTAACACCTCAAATACTACCTCGATAAAATAAATATATTTGTAAATTTTCGCTTAGGATTTGATATAGGATCGAAGAACCAGGGGAGAGAGGCCTTTGCCAAGCAGTGGAAAAGCAAGCTCGCAATAATAATAATAAATAATTGTCAAATTGTGCTTCTGTGTGCTCAGCCCCCATAAATACTAATAACAATTCACAGCGAAATCAACGCAGTTTGTGTTAACTTAACATTTTGTATGACAAAACTGAAAGATTTCCGCAATTTTCGGTCAAGTTGGTTTTCACAGAATTGTCCGGAAGTGTAATAGTAACCGCGAGACGGCTCGCTAACAGTCCCGAGCCGAGCCACCGAACCGGGTTTAACACGTCTTCGCAACGAGTTTGAAACTTTAATAAAATTTAACGGTCGCCTCCAAGGCGGAGGCGAAGCAATGCACTGGCTTATTCTGGCCAGTTATTAAATCCATAAAATCCTTTCTTTTATCTACAAAGTTATAAATGAAAAGACTATTATTATTTTTGGATCAATATTTTAGAGACCTTCGAATGCGTTTAACTCTTCACTTGTTGCCTAATAGTTTACAGGTTGTTATTTATCTCTCATTGCGAGGTTTAACATCATTAAGGATCAGAATTGTAATCGTTTAGAATGTGAGGTCAGTTGACGACCGCACACTTCAATAATGCATTTTTATTAATTCTACATAAATTCAGCGCTTAATACAATTATTTCATACTTTTTTATATTATTATTATTTTGTCCGTGACGACGTGCATAAAATGTCCTAGGAACATTTAAAATGCGAAGAAGGCACATTAAACAAGGCGTTATTGAGAATTTGCAGAAATGTATTCGGATTGTCGTGTTGGCAAGATTTCCTACAACCATACGACCAAGCAAATATCTCACAACAATACACAATGGCATTGCAATAATGCCAATACTGCAGATGAAATATATGTTCCGAGCTATGTTCTCAATATCTCTCTCGTACCTATTCTGTCAATCATCTAACTAACAGATACAAAGATAGGGTGTGAATCACACTTTATTGTTTATTATATTATACAAAAATCTGAATGTAAACTTAGCAATACCTCTGTTTTCGTAAGAAAATACTGAAAATGCCTTTATCGTAATGTATGTAACAAACAAACAGAAGCAATGGCAATGTTCCAGTTAAGTAGAATATTATTTTCTTTGAGCAATGTTAATTTGAAAACCTATCTCAGAATCCAATAAATTCTATACATATTTGATTGCATTCAAAGGGAGCTAGTCACCGAGGCGTGTGATTGTTAAAAGATTGTATGAGGTTTCTTTGAGCAATCTAATTTAGATTTGCACATTTTAATAAATTAATGGAACACACGATTACTGAAAAGTAATCTTTCTGATACTAATTTGATTACGTTTGACTTTGAACGGCATACGAACTCAATTCAGCAAGATTACATTTTAAATGGGTAACTTTATATATTAATCTCATCTTATCTTATCTCTCTTTAGAGATAAACTCGCCTTTGTATTAAGTTTTCTTTAATTTTACGTGTTTAATCAACTGTGTACAAAGTATAATGAATGATTAATTACACAAATAATATATTTGCTTGCCTATTTAAGGTTATCCAACTGAAATCACAAACAATTAAATCTAAACTGCGATACGCAAAAAAGTTTCTTACTTCATAAGATTTTAGGCGGATTGCTTTGTAGATTAACCCATTTAAGTGACCCAATATCCCATTATCTTTATTTTCGTAAGCAGAGAGCCTGTTAAACGTATACAATATTATTTGTTTGTCATTAGAAAACGCCCTGGCGTAGATTAGCAATATGTTACAGATGTAAAAGCAAGGGTGTGTTCACCTAACGAATACTACTTATTATTAAATTAGACATAACATAGCGTCACGCTATTACTTAAACGGAGGGCAAGGGCACAATTCTGCCCACGTTTTATTCAACAATCCTGTATTTGCGAGATAGATGTAGTGTAGAGGCATAAGACTTAGTAATAAGTTATCTCAAAAATTTCCGCCTACATCAGAATAACTCTTCCAAAGTTTCAATTTATTATGCAATATTGGTGCTCACACAATATGCCCGCCGCCATGAGGTCTTGCCTTTGCCCAGATAAAGATTATTGCGCGACTTCCTCACTTTAAAGCTATTTGTCGTGTTGAAACTTCCTGAATCCTCTCACTAGAGCCAAATTGAGTCGTAGCGAGTCGATCCGATCTGTATTGGACTTGGAATGGCAGAGTTTTTAAGCTAACCATTTGGCGGTTTGAGATATTGTAGTTCAAATAGTTTCAGTTTATTTTGTATATTTAGTTCAATTAACTAGAGGATTTTGCGTTATCAAATTTAAAAACCTGTATTGTTTCAGTATGTTAATGAAATTCAGTAGAGTTGCGTTAGTCTGACTTCGAAACTTACAGTATGTGTGCTAAAAAATGCAAAATAATTTACAATGATTACAGGGTTCAGCAAGCTTAGTACCAATAACTAAAACGCTAGTGAACGCTAAACTTGACTAAACTTTAACAACTTCGTAATTAAAAAAGGTAAATAGTTTTAGGTTAACTTTATCATTTTGTAACTGTTAGCACCCATATTTCTCTATTACTCGATCCTGCTACATGTAAACTTTGTCTTCAACAAAAAGCTTTCTACGCTTTGTTACGAAGGTTGCCATTAAAAGTTTCGGAAGTGCGGGTGAGTGTTACACAAATGGATAATAATAATAACTCTTAACTCACTGTTACAGGCAGAGGAAACACATTACATGTGTTACAAAATAATTGAAACGGAAGAATAGTGAGTTTTGAAAACTACTCAGTTTGTAAAAGGGTATTTTTCTAATGCCTAATATGTGGCGTTGTCCTAATAGAACAAACGAGCCTATGGCGCGTGAGTGGCGTTTACGCGGGGCGCCAGTTTTACGCAAATTAATGGTACGAACCTACCTGTTAAAAGCGTTAGTTGCACCTGTCACCGCATGCCTAAAGGTCGTTCGAAATCTGTATAAGCGTCTAATGTCATAATTCGCGACCCATTGACACTTCTGAGTAAAAAATGTACCATAGAAACTATAAAATTCACAATGAACTATTACCTATATCACGCGGGTTACGCTACATGTGCTGTCTGTAGTACTCTATTCATGAACTTTGATAATAATAATTATAACGTGGCGTAGCCGCGTAGTTCAACCGGAACCACTAACTATGTATGAGTGGCGCTTTATAGCCAGCTAAGTGGCTTGTTTAGTGTTTACTCAGTTATGAAAGGACAATGGCAAGCTTGTATGGGAGTCCCGTTACCGCAATTGGGATAGTCATGGTTGGTGACGTTACTCATTCAGTGATAAGTTCTTACCTTTAGCATATCAGAATTAAATCGACGATTTTTTTAAACCTGGGAATTGCCTAAAATCGTTCATTAACTTTTACTAACATTTTGAGGTTATACATCTCCAAATTTGTCACTAGCCCCCCGTTCCGAGTCATGCCAAAATCGATTACAGAATCTACGAAGCCGTTCCGAATCAGTTTAAGGCCCGCCACATACAGTCGGTTTACCGATTCGGAATTCCGTAAACACATCACACACATGCGTTTATTTCCGTTCGGAATCTCAATGCTCAGTTAGGAGATTATTCGGAATTCCGAATCGGAATAAAAGTGAAACGGAAAAAT
This sequence comes from Argyresthia albistria, assembly GCA_963457715.1. Taxonomy (NCBI): domain Eukaryota; kingdom Metazoa; phylum Arthropoda; class Insecta; order Lepidoptera; family Argyresthiidae; genus Argyresthia; species Argyresthia albistria. The sequence continues at coordinate 14,109,979 of OY735252.1, forward strand.
ACTGTATGTGTGTGGTACGTCCATTGATTTGTATGGATTTAACTGCGTCCGGAATCCCGATTCGGAAACCTGAAACCGAATTCCGAATCGGAAAACCGACTGTATGTGGCGGCCTTAGGGCCGCCACAAAATACACCAAGAAGAGACGTACTGACTCAGTCCATCGCACCTCTTTGGATTTCTGTGCGCTGAGATGGTAAAGACCATGCAGATTTGTCATCTAAATATTCTTTTACACTGTAATAAGACTTCTACTTTTCACTATTAAATTATAGTATATCACACAGGGAATTGCGGGGTTCTTGTAACACAGATTTGTCAGATCTAGGCCCCAATAATAATATTTTGTAATTGAAAGAATTATAGTGAATAAATGATTTTGTATTTTTGTATTTTCTTCAATAGGCCGTTTTTGACATAGTTTTTGAACCTCCTTTCTGATAGGTCCGTTGCTTCATTAGGTATTTTATTATAAAAAAATTGGTTGCCTGTAAAGTCGGTATACGGGCGAAAGTTTTACGTGACAACGACTTTGAGTGGTAAAATAATTTTAATGTGTATTTGAATTGCGACCCTTATTGGCACCTTACAATAAAACCACGGAATAAACCTTTGGTAGTCTATTTATTGTCGGACCAGGGTTGGTATAAAGGCACCGAAAACATAAATTCAAATTGCTTAAGTACTAAAACGAAAACATCTCACTACCGCGAGTTAGAAATTACAGACAGTTCCATCTAGGTTATTCCTACGAAACTAAACAAATCGTACAATACACACAGCGACATCTTGGTTATTTCATACGAACTCAAACAATGTGAATATTCATTCGTATAGTAGGAAGAAGGATGATTATGTCTGTCTCTCTCGCTCTTAGGCGGGCTAACCATGCCCGAGTGGAAGGGACGCGTGCCTCTCACTCGCTCTCATTGTGAGCGCATAACGTGAGCGCAGCGTAACGCAGTTTCTTGAAGTGTCACCCGGCAAACCAATTTATAAGACGTTGTCACGTCAAAACTAACATATCTATATTAATAATTCCGTCGAGGGGTACGGTAGACTCAATCAAAACCTTACCTGAATAATAAAACATAAAAAAATATAGATTTCGAGTCGACAACATATATCCGCAAAATTCGGATTGTCGAGTATTTTGTTAAATTCTAATGTTACTGAACAGACAAATCGCAGGCGCCATATTGGCCACGTAACTTAGAGCCATAGACAATGGTCTCTTCACACATGTCTTCTAGGGTTAGAAACCGGTAAACTGCGTTTATTTGCGGTTGCATTCATGTTCCTTTTCTGTATACGATTAGTACATAGTGTAGATGTAGCTTATTGGTAGTTTTAGGCATAGTTTCCCAACAAAAACATGCCGAAGGAAATGTGGATGTAGCTATAATGGTCGTTTTAAGCATGGTATCCCAACAAAAACGTGCGGAACGATAGTGTGGATGTAGCTTTAATAGAAGAAAATGCCGATTCATAGTTCACAGACAAAATACCGTGCCATTCATTTCTGTCACAGAGAAAGTAATCACATTTCCGTTGGCAGAAGCCAGAATCATTGAGGAAGCCAGTGAAAAATTGAATTGAGTGCAAGAAACATAATATTATGCCGAAAATCGTAAGTATTTCATTTGTGCCAGGCAAGATCGCATTCTTTCAGCGTGGTCTTTCATAACATTTTGCATTTGCAGCCGAATCTCCTTGCATTTGGCAAACATTGCCACAATTGTGGAAAATGGATGCAACGAAGGGCTCTTCGTAAAGATGGTGAGTAACTGTGTGAATTTGGTTGTATGTTTTCTTCTGTGGATTGTAAGTAAGACTCAATAAGTACTTATTTACTTCCAGTGGCATGCAATTTCTGTAAAATCAAAATATTTGCGAGAAACTGCAAACAATGGCAATGGCAAGTACTAACCTACCTTCCAAAGTAAAGAAAAAGACTGATTAATACCATACCATAATAAGGTGATAAATATTTAACGAAAAATGTTGTATACACATATAGAGAAATTGTATGATAATGTTGTTCTTATGTTGTTGATGTAATAAAAATGTTGTTCTTTATTGTGTAATTAACCATACTTACCTTCCAAAGTAAATAAAAAGACTGATTAATACCATACCATAATAAGGTGATAAATATTTAACGAAAAATGTATACATACAGGGTGACATTTAATTAGCTGACCATATTTTGGGGAATGGTAGTACCCATCATTATGAACAACTTTCCCCATGAAACATATCGTAAAATTGTATGATAATGTTGTTGTTGTAGTAAAAATGTTGTTCTTTATTGTGTAATTAACCATACTTACCTTCCAAAGTAAATAAAGTAAACCTTAAAAACTATTTGTTTTGTTAATTAAAGTTCGTTTATTTTAAGGTTGATTTTAAATTAAAGTTATTTAAGTAAAAACATTTGTAGTTTTAATTTACAATATTTATTAAACACAATGAACGATGCTAAACGAATCTATGCCTTGCTTTGCCTTTAATATTCCTTGAGAACCGATAACTACAGAAATATCTACCTTCATTTTGTACCCACATTCACATTTTACCCGAGCCCGAGCGAAGCCGGGTTTTCATCTAGTACTCCCATAAAAGAGTGAGCAACTAAAGGTATTTTATTATAAAAACTAACACACCTCCCATAAAAGAGTGAGCAATCTTACTGAGTCTGAACGCGGGCATAGCAATCTTATTTCTATTTCTAGTGCTAATACTATGATTATGACCTAAAGTCTTAAATAAACCTATGTTTTTTCTGGTGTACATGATATTTTCATAAATGTATTGACAGGTAACAGTCAGTATATTGATATTTTTAAATTTGTCCCTTAGTGATTGCCTAGCATCTAGTTGATAGATAGCTGTGGTTGCATGCTATCTCCACCACGTCTGAAATTAATTAATAATGTAAATCTGTGCTACGGAGCAACCGCGTAACTAATACATGACCCGGTTGCAAGTGCTGCATAAATTGTTGTCATAAGCCCAGCTGGTAAAAATAGTAGAGGCGGTTTTTTTTCTGTAGGAAATATTCTGAACTGATAAACTAAAGCCGACATGGTGTTTATGGAGCGAGCGAACATCGCTTGTGTGTATAAATAACCATGAAATAAAGGTTTTATTATTAATCTATCTCATCTTTACTTAGTTTGCTGGAAGAGATCTCTTTTTAGAGATAAGCTCGCCTTTGTACACTATTTTATTTACTTTTTGTATATTTTAATTACTTGTGTGCATTAAAGAGATTATGAAATAAACAATTAGTTGGTCCGGGTCTGAAAAATCGATCGAATGGGAGTGAGAATCGGACACAAAGGGTTCAGAAATGCGAAAACTTACGATTACTGTATGAGGATTTCCCTTTATTTTTAAAACAGGTAGGTATTACTTATCTGTATCTTAAAGATATGCTTTATTATCGTAAAAATATAACTTTCTCATACACGAGTGTATCTTACATCAGAGCGATGAAGTAGATAAGTCACGCTTCGCCGGAGATACGAAACTTGTTAAATTATCAAGATGCTGTTCAATGTTCAACATCCCGCGTGAAAACTTAGCAAAGGATCATTGAAAAGTCATCGCAAAAATAGCAATATTGATGTGTATAGTTTATAGCAAGTAGCAACGTGTAAATGTTTGACGTTGCTTTAAGCTATACTAAATTGATATTAATACAGAAATTCGCGACTCCAAAGTGAATAAACCAGATTCTTACTTGAATGAAATTAAATCAATCAATCAATCAATTAGGTAAGGTTAGGTTGGAACTTAGAAGAAGCAAAACCGGGGCGAGCGGCGCGGAGCGGAGCCGAGCGGAGCGAAGCGTATGCAAATAAAACGGGATAAAAATGTTTTGCTCACCGTCTTGCGCACCTTAACGGTGTATGCACATTCACTAGGTAAAGCGCGAATATTAGCAATTTTAAGTAAAACTTCGCACTTCAACGCGTCATACCCGTTTAGCTAATGTGCACATTAACGGGTCTCGCACTCTAACGGTAACAGATATTATGTAGAAACTTCCAGTGGTACATTAAAACTAATTGTGGGTAATGAATGAGTTTCAACAGTATCTGTGTTTTTTACACTGTACTTAAAATTATATCAAAAATAAAAATATCAATATTCCAATTAAAAAATATCAATTACTGTAACCTGTCAATACATTTATCAAAATATTATGTACACCAGAAAAAACTAGAAACTAGAAACAGAAATAAGATTGCTGTGCCCGCGTTCAGACTCAGTAAGGTTGCTAATTCTTTTACAGTGTTAAAGAATATTTAGATGACCAAACTGCGTGGTCTTTACCATCTCGGCGCATAGAAATCCAAAGAGGGCAGATGGACTGAGTCAGTATGTCTCTCTTCTGTGTATTTCCTTAGAGATAAGTAGAAATACATAAAATTGTATTTTTAAGGCCCTTACATATTTTAAAAGAGGTACGGGGGAGTTTTTCAACTTGCTAAAACGGGCGGTAGTATACAAAAATAATAATATTTTAAGGAATATAATAAAACGATCTACTAAAAAAATAACTGAGCAACTAAATTACTGACTGAGCGACGAGTCGCCCAGCGACTTGTGGCTCAGTTAGTAATTTAGTCGCCCAGTTAGTTTTTTGGTTAGGTTAGGTTAGACTTTTTTGCCGCTCGTTTAAATACTACCCATATTTTAATGACCTTGTCTAAGCGATCTGTATGATTTTATGGTCAATAAAAAAATTACTTTGACTTTGACTACATTATATTTCTGCTTGGTGTTTTGCTTGCACTTAATCGAATTATCGAAAGTAATGATCGTAAAGGATTCATTATACTTTAGAGTGCGACGCTTTGGTAGTCGAGTTTCAGTTTTATCCTTACAAAAACATCCAGGATACCAGGTATCCCTCGTTAAAGTCAAGAGATAACGCACCAGTGACTTATTTCGTTCGAAGGTCTTAGTTATCAGGCTGATCCCAACCACGGGGAAAGTAATTTTCCGGTGTTTGTCTTTTTCCAATATGATACAATCCAGGCTCAGGTTCTCTCATTGTATCGAGAATGCCTCCGACGCCAAGCTGCAAACGACAACGGAAGCTATTTAAGAATGCCTTGATTTTATCCAGAAAAAAAGGAATCTTATTCGCTCTCTCTCTTCCGGGTAATGGAAATACGAGGAGCCAATTTGAGATCTCTTTTACAGAGACTTTTTTGTGAAAGCTGCCATCTCGTTTACTCCTATTCATTCGACTGTATTCATTATCCTGCCTATCCTCTTGCTCGTGAGAGAGACTGCTTTTATTTGTTCCATGATTAGCTGGGAACAGATTTATTCGTTTCATCCGTTCAACATCTATTATATCCGTTATTTGATATGTTATGTCTAAGGAGTGGAGTTCTTTAGTCTCTGATACCCCTCTTCCGAAAAAAAAGCGTGAGAAAATGTATTGTATGTATAAATACGAACACAAGCTCTATTTATCTTCAAGTATAACGAGTTAATTGAATAATTCAATATCTTTTATTTTTTTCATTTAGTTTAAACATCACGATCCCGTGTTAAAGTTAACCTAGTTACAGTTTTATGCCTTGTTACATTTTCTTCTGAAAATATTTCGAAACTACCAACAAGAAAATATTGTACGTGACGTGAAACCTTAATATAGTCCACGGGTGATTCTTATACAGGCAAGAAAACGAGACCTGATAGTTATGATTGTTTGCGTGTCATTGCCGGCGAATGTATTATTTGACTAGAAAGCTGCACTTCACACAAAATATACATAGCCGCGTCTTAAACTTTGTCGAAGTAAATAACGGATAGAAGCACTCACACAAACACAATCACTAGTAAGGATGTCCTTTGTGGCCTTGCGGTATTGCTTCCCAAGAGAAAGAACTAAAATTCCTAGGTCTTGGATGTTTACTTGTGAGGTCGCTGTTCCCATGACACAGGTTTCCTAGTGTAGGGCCAAAAGCATAATATGAATGTGCCTGTGTATAAATGTTATGTTAAATGTTTATTGTTATTTAACACAACCGATATTAGGAAAACCTAACACCTATATCCGATATCTTTAATCTTTTAAATTATTTTCAGTAAAGTAATGAAGAATCGCCCACCACAACCACAGGGGATTGCAGAATCCTATTTTAAGGCTCTATTATTGAATGATTTTGTCGGAAGTTAAGAGATATAGAATTTCCTGGAAAGTTTTTATACGAAAATCGAAGTGCCATGTTAGTGTCATTTTAATTTGACAGGGAATGGTTTTATTAACTCATTCGCAGCGTACTACGCAACTTCGTTCCCACCACGCTCATGTCAAACGTCACACGTCGCGCGTGACTATTCCTAGATTCACTGTTGACTTTCGTTTTGTATTCACTTCACTTTTTTTGCAAGTAAGCAGATCCAGATAGCAAACAATGTTCTCCTACGTTTTGTGAATAAAAGCCTAAAAGGTGAATAGAGCAGTTCTTGTCATGCCTTAAGGGTTGACTGAGGGTAAACTAGCCCAATGGAGCGAATATTTTGATCCAAACGGGAGTCACATCCGTTTAAAAGCAAGAGTTATTGTTTTAATGTATAACTGACTAAACTTTTCTGTTAAACTATGTACACAACGTCAAGTTTACCGGAGGCTTCATTCACATAATAAATAGTAGAACTAGTAGACCTTTGGTCTACGCTTCTATTATTTTCATTCGAACGAAAAACTAACGAACGAACGACCGCTCCGTGGTCTAGTGGGTATCAAGCTTGCTTCTGATCCAGGAGATTCAGGAGAGAGTGATAGTAGGATAAGTTATTTATTACCTTATGAACTTTATCGAACGTTCCGTGTTACCGATGCCGTGCTACTATCGCTACTTGGTAGTAATACTCGTCCAAACCCATTATACTTACTAACACGCCAGCGCGATGGAATATCGCTCTATGATCACGATGATAATTTTGATGACGTTGCATTCATCGGATTCCTTTCTTTAATCTTATAATATGAACCCGCCACATTTGCCTATTTTCAATTCACAAACATAACACTAATAATTATGTAAAACCTTTATTTTCTCTTACAAAAGGCCAAATACAGATTTGTACGTTTTCAAGGGCTCATCCCAAATATTCTGCTCATATGCATGTATCAACACAGCATCGAGCGGGGTCCCTATTTGCTTCATTGTATCATGAATCCGATATTTCTTCACGAACAAACAAACGACCATCCTGCGAGTACGTGGTGCGACTTCCAATACGCGAGGGAGCCTATCTGATCCACGCACCCGCGCGCGCTACGCTTCCTACGACTCATCCCACGGCATATCTGTATCCACCTAATCTAAGGTACTCGATCGATACTTTGCTGCCTTCCTTTTGATATTGCTTGAGTGAATTAGCTTGATCTTGAGTGCTATGAAACTTAAATGGCAAAATTATAAATAATGTGGAAGTGATCGCAGTGTAACGCAATATTTTTTACCTGTTAATTTAAATACATATATTTATATATACGTGAAAGTATAGCAAAGGCTGTTTCTCTATTGAATAATTTCCCGTAATTCATATTTGAAATTGAAGTATATATTTAATTATTTATTATAGTTTGGTATACAAAATATCAGTGGAGATAGATATACAGAACTCTACAACCAAAATGTAGCAATAAATAATTTGGAATTTGGAATTTGAGATAAAACATTAAAATAACAACAGAACATAATTTATTAAGCGTTTGGTACAACAGAACATTTTGAAAGAGGCTGTCTGCAGCGCCAAAAGTATGTGCACATAACATGGTAATAAAAACTAGAGAGTAAACAAAGGTACTATACAGCGAATGGATGACGTACTTAAATAAACAGAATGAAATAACTTTAATATAAGAAAATTTCTTAAAAATCATCAGCCTGATTGATAACTTTCCGCACGAGACGTGATAGATGTCAAGAACGCCATCTTCGCTGGTAGAAACTTCATTGTATCGGCGACACATGCGAAGTTTGGGGTTATTGGCGCTGGTGCATTATTAATCTGTGGCTGGTGTTAGATCTGCACGTTGAGATGTAGAAAGGACACGGTATTCTGACAGACCTGCGCTTGGCATGTGAAAAATAATTTCTGAGAGAGCAGAGGTTGCGATGGCTCCATTTAGTGGAGATCGTAGAGAGTGACAGTGTCATGTGAATATTTAAAATCTAAAATTTGCAATGGCAAGCAATAAAACATTTCTTATTTGTGATAAAAAATATATTTATGTTATTATCACCTTAATGAAATGCTTAATTAAGTTTAGCTAAAGTTGACACGATATTTATTTGACTGTTAAGCGGTACGAAGTTCGCCGGGTCAGCTAGTTTGCCGGGTCAGCTAGTAAATATATATCTGTTTCATAAGTTTCCATAAACCTATACGATTCATATTGATATTCTATGCAAAATAGCAACCTACTCAAACCACTCGACACTGCATCGCAATTTGGAAACCGACTTTGGTGACTCTACCCAATTTTCGTTTTACGATTTCATTATTTTATGGACAGCAAAGTTGAGTTTTATTTATTTCGACTTGACATGCTTGACCCGACCCAAAATCAAATGAAAACATGCCATCCAAGTCAGAAAACCTTTCTGTGTCTTTGAATTGAAATATTATTACATAATGTACCGGAAGGTACATAATATAGTTAATCTAATTGCATCATCTATATGTCTATGTAGATACATTGTATCTATAATATAAATTCTTTGTTGCATAATAGTGATGATAATGTTGTCCGACCGAAAAAGAGATTTCTGTAAGTTTTTTTTTTTATAATACCTTTGTTCAGACGAGTCTCCGGCATCAGTAGTCGCGTGTCTCGCATAAGGCACTATTTTATGAGTAGCAGTCCGGAGGCTGGTATGAGTAGCAGTCCGGAGGCTGGTATGAGTAGCAGTCCGGAGGCTGGTATGAGTAGCAGTCCGGAGGCTGGTATGGTAGCGAGTGGCCTACAATCGGTTGTCCCGCCGCTGTTTATTGTTTCTTTCTGGAGCTATAAATATCCCCGCGACACGGAGGACAGAATCCGCTTTTTACATTTTATGACGTCATCGTCTTATACAGTTTATAAAGGAAATGAAATTATGCTTTAAATAAAATAGTAAAGTAAAATAGTAGTTATGTTGCCTGTAAATAAATGTTCTAGATTTCATTTACCAAAAGTAACAGACAGTTCAATAAATGTTCTAGCTTTGTCCCGTAGATAGGTACTCCCGGAGGGAGTATGTTTTCATTAATAAGGGGGATAAGGTAAAATATTCTTCTTGTCATTTATTAATAACCGGCCAAGTCCGAGTCGGGCTCGCGCACGAAGGGTTCCGTACCATTATCTACAAAAAGCTTTTGTTGTATGGGAGCCCCCCTAAATATTAATTTAATTATTTATTTTGAAGTAAAACTTCTTGGGGCACGGGGGTAAAATTTATTTAACCTCTCAACTGTGGGTTATTCATATATTTGCTTTTCAATTGCTACTAGCCGGGTGCTATCACGAGTGGCTAAGAAATGTAACGGAAATTGGAATCGGTGACGTCAGGGTCGGCTGAAGACTTTTAAAACCGCAACTATTTTCAATACGGTTTTTAACTAATCAGATAAGATAATAATACATTCGTACAATCAAGAATGTTAATTAGTGAGAGAAAAACCTGATGAAACGTTAACATATAAAAATTATTTTAAGCATTCTTCCACGAGTTCTTGATTTCCGGTATGGCCAAGATGGCGCTCACTCTCTTTCGCTAGATGGTGTTAGTAGCCTAATATCTAGCATGACTCAAACTACTTCGTTCAACCTCTTTGTTGGAACCGGAACTTATGTTTGACAGCTGTGCGATGCGATCCATACAGTTTGTAAGAAAAGAGTTTCATCAATGTCACACGGGTCGATATGGATTTCTAAAACAAGCAAAGCAATGCATACATTTGAGCGAGACGGCTTAAAGACGTGACGTCAGATGGTATACAATCTGAGCGAGATGCAAATAGTAGTGACACTATTGAATGAGTTAAGTAAGTCACCACGAGCGCGACAAATTGTAGATAAGGAATGGTGGGAAATAAATGACATGACGTATTAAAAGTAAGTACAAGTATAAAATAATTTCAAATAATCGGACGTCTGAAACTTAAAAGTAACTTGAAGCAGAGATTGGATCTCAAAATTGGAAATTTAAATCTCTTTTAGTATAGGTAGGTATAGGTGTATAGTATAGGTACCACTTAATGATCTAGCAACAGAAGTTTTACTTCTAACACGTGTACGGTGCTACACACACGCGTTTTTTTTTAAGTAAATAATATACTCAATATATTGTGAACATTTTAAGCGTCTACCTGCTACCATTGTCAATATCGAGCAAAAATGAGCAACAAAATCACGTTTGTTGTATGGGAGCCCCACTTAATATTGAATTCCTTTTATTTTTTAGTATTTTTAGGGTTCCGATCCTTAAAAGGAAAAAAGGAACCCTTATAGGATCACTTTGTTGTCCGTCTGTCTGTCTGTCTGTCTGTCTGTCTGTCCGTCCGTCTGTCCGTCCGTCTGTCACCACCCCTTTTCTCAGGAACGCGTGGAGGTATAATGTTGAAATTAATATCGATTACTCAGGTCTATGGTCCCTTGGAGCTGTGAAAAAATTAAACTTCTAGGTCCACGCAATCAAAACATACCGCGATATTATGTCATAATTTTGCTGGATTTGTATGAACTCGCGTGGAACTCGCAAGGGAATAGGGTAACCTATAGGGTACTTCCGGTTGGCCTAGGGTCATGAAATTTGGAATGTAGGAAGGTCTTATAGCACAAGTCAAGGAAGAAATCCGAAAACTGTAAATTTCTGTCTGTCTGTCTGTCTGTCTCAGCGTCTGTTAAGACTTTTTCTCAGAAACGCATGGAGGTATTAAGTTGAAATTAAAACGATTACTTAAGTCTGTGAACTCTTAAAGTTGTGAAAAAATCAAACTTAAAGGTCAACGCAATCAAAAGATACCGCATATGTCTCAATTTTGCTGAAATTGCTGATATTCGCAAGGGAATCAAAACCTAGAGGGTACTTTACGTTGACCTAGAATCATGAAATTTGGCACGAAGCAAGGTCTTATAGCACAAATGAAGGGAAAAATCTGAAAACTGCAAATTTCTGTCTTTCTAAAAAATATTCAATTTCGTTTACATGGATGACATCACACTTTAGTTTTTTATGTGGAAACCTAATTACACGTGTTACGCTCTCCAAGTGTGATCGGAACCCTTGGTGCGCGAGTCCTACTCGCACTTGGCCGGTTATTTGTTATAGCAGCAACAGAAGTACATCATTTGAGAAAATTTCAGCTGTCTAGCTACCACGGTTCATGAGATACAGCCTGGTGACAGACGGATGGACGGACGGACGGACGGACGGATGGACAGCAAAGTCTCAGTATTATGGTCCCGTTTGACACCCTTTGGGTACGGAACCCTAAAAAAGGTGACGTTGCGCTGCGATAAATGAAAAATAGCTTAATATATTTCTTGACGCGATCGATTTATGAAATGGAAAATCTTCGCAGCTCTTTGAGCGCGTGCAATTGAATCCGATGGAAATATTACTACTGATGCTCAGTACAATGCTTGTACAAGCATACAATGCTTGGTCATACTGCCGACGTCAAAACTAAAATACGGTTAAAATGTTGTACAAAAATTTTCTTTGTTGCACAGTGGCTACAGAAATGGCATTCATTCGAACTCGGCAAAATTCAATAACGGAATCCGTGCTCAAAAAAGTAAGGCACGTTTTTATTGAAACTACCCGTTTACTGGAAGCTCTTTGATGTGTTGCTGTTCTGCCTCGCATGTCAAATAGACAAATCTGTGTGAGAAATATTTTATTCAAACCTAAAATATTCGAGAGTGAACAATACATAACTTCATGTCACAGTGACACTTTGGATGAAAACTGCCCATAAATATCGAGTAGCAACCCTAGTTTAGCTATGCGCATCGATCAAATTAGTATTGTTATTGACGAAATGTGTACAACCGCTACACCACCACTTGCGGGATCGGAATGGCCCTCTCTGATTAGAATTATAGGCTCGCTACAGAACCGCAAATAAATCCTCATTGAAACTCGTGTCAACATCACGCGCAATGTTATATTCTGATTGTTTTTATTCGCTAGAAAGCTTTAGTGGGCGCAAGCGCATGGTGCCTGGTTTGTATGGGAAATGGTGTGATGCTGTTTGTTATACATAACAGGGTCTATTTCACGATTTTTGTGTCACACGACTAAGATACGTTTTAGACGAATGAGAACTCATTCGTGTGACGTGAAATCGATCCATGAACGGTGTTACGCACACTGCAAATAGCGCTGCAAGCGTTTCGAATCTGCTACGAACGTTGTTAGGCACGTTACGAATCTTCTACGAGGGTCGATTTCACAAATTTTTATGTCACACGAATGAGATCTCATTCGTGTTACGTGAAATCGACCCAACAACCTTACATGATAAACATGACGTACAAAGGCGCTTGGCTGTAATGTGGCATCTTATGGGCTCTACTCACGATGCAACCTGGCTTGCAATCTGTCGCTGCAACTCATAGAAGGCAGGTTGCCTTGCAACCGCTAGAGAAGGACAGAACATGAAGATAGACAGAGAGATAAATACAAGTTGCAGCAACAAATCGCAAGATACATTGCATCGTAAGTAGAGCCCATAACAATCCATTGTTCTATCATACCACGCACATAAAATTCAAATACGTTGTAAGTATTATTATAATATGTGTGACGTATGAGCCTCAACATGCTCACACGCGAAACTTTCATTACTTTATTTTAATGAGGTACTCCCGTGAGATCAGATTCCACTAAAATGGGTGTTCGGCAATCTCTCAAATGGCCTATAACTCACTTTAACGGTGACTCCTTTATCTCCTCGAACCGAACATGCTGTGAAAGGATGCTATGATCGAACATCAGTTTACAGCTTTAGAAACTAGGTCAAACGTTGCAATTTTTACATAAACTTAAAATTAAATTCCAAAATAAGGTGTATTTCGGTAAATAATTCATCTCATATTCGAATATTCGCCTACACACATGACAAATGTATCGCTATCAATGTCTTTATTAACTTATGCTCTACACATACATAGACCACATTCATTTATTTATTCGTCTGACATCTCCAAGTAGGAACGTCACAGGCATATATCCAAATTACAGGCATATATATATACTCACTTATTTATTATTATTATGTACCTATTTAATATTTCTATTGTATATCTACAATAATCTACATATTTATCTAAGTGCCCATATTTCATTATATCGTTGAGAGGTGCTTGCGCGGCCCCTTTAATATTTATTATAATCTGTTTTTAGTATTTGTTGTTGTAGTGGCAATAGAAATACATCATCTGTGAAAATTGTAACTGTCTAGCTATCCGTGAGATATAGCTTGGTGACAGACGGACAGGAGGACAGACGGACAGACGGACAGACGGACAGATGGACAGCGGAGGCTTAGTATAAGTGTCCCGTTTGGCACCCTTCGGGTACGGAACCCTAGAAACATTCCTGGACACGGGCTTTAAATGGGCAGAGATGAGCTATATATAATATTAGTAAAAACCGGCCAAGTGCGAGTCGGACTCGCGCACGAAGGGTTTATTTTTTAAGTAAATAATATTTTAAGCATCTACCTGCTACGATTATCAATATCGAGCAAAAATGAGCAAAAATCACGTTTGTTGTATGGGAGGCCCCCTTAATATTGACTTTTGTCCTATTACTGAGACTTCGCTGTCTGTCCGTCCGTCCGTCCGTCCGTCTGTCTGTCATCAAGCTGTATCTCATGAACCGTGGTAGCTAGACAGTTGAAATTTTTACAGATGATGTATTTCTGTTGCCGCTATAACAAAAAATACTAAAAATCAAAAGAAATTTAATATTAAGGGGGGCTCCCATACAACAAACGTGATTTTTTTGCTCATTTTTGCTCGATATTGATAATGGTAGCAGGTAGACGCTTAAAATGTTCACAATATATTGAGTATATTATTTACTTAAAAAGTGGTAGCCTATTACTTACTATAAGTGGTAGCCTATAAGTGACTTTCTGTTTTATAAGTTGCCTTGTAATCAGTTGTTGTTAGTCGATGGCTTCCCTAAAATCTAATAAATAAATAAATAAATAAAAAAATTAACTCAATATTAAATTAATATTTAGGGGGGGGGGGCTCCCATACATTATTTTTTTGCGGTTTTTATAGATAAGTTCAGTTCAGTTCAAAATTTTTATTGACCATAAAATCATACATATTACTTAGTCAACGTCAATATAATATTAATATTTTTGTATACTACCGCCCGTTCGGAAGTTGTGGGCTTAGGGATGGAGCAAAGAAGGGCAAGAAACCTCCCCCGTACCTCTTTTAAAATATCAGAGCCTTAAAAATACAATGTTATGTATTTCTACATAGGTCTAAGGAAATACACCGAGGAGAGACGGACTGACTCAGTCCATCGCCCCTCTTTGGATTTCTGTGCGCTGAGATGGTAAAGACCATGCAGTTTTGTCATCTAAATATTCTTTTACACTGTAATAAGACTTCTTCAATAGGCCGTTTTTGACATAGTTTTTGAACCTCCTTTCTGGTAGGGCCGTTGCTTCATTAGGTATTTTATTATAAAAACTAACACATACTCCCATAAAAGAGTGAGCAACCTTACTGAGTCTGAACGCGGGCATAGCAATCTTATTTCTATTTCTAGTGCTAATACTATGATTATGACCTAAAGTCTTAAATAAACCTATGTTTTTTCTGGTATACATGATATTTTCATAAATGTATTGACAGGTAACAGTAAGTATATTGATATTTTTGAATTTGTCCCTTAGTGATTGCCTAGCATCTAGTTGATAGATAGCCCGAATGGCCCTTTTTTGTAAGACAAATATTGTGTTTATATCTGCCGCTCTCCCCCAAAGCGGATAATGGTACGGAACCCTTCGTGCGCGAGTCCGACTCGCACTTGGCCGGTTATTAGTGTTTGTTGTTATAGCGGCAACAGAAATACATCATTTGTAAAAATTTCAACTGTCTACCACGGTTCATGAGATACAGTCTGGTGACAGACGGACGGACAGACGGACGGACGGGCGGACGGACGGACGGACGGACAGCGAAGTCTCAGTAATAGGGTCCCGTTTGGCACCCTTCGGATACGGAACCCTAATAAGCGTTGATACCCGGAGTGTGAAATATATGTAGCAACAAATAATACTATTGTGCTGAGTAAGTTGCAGATTGTTGCCACAACAAGATTTAATGATAAACTTTAGAGTGAGGCATTATGGAGTTTTTCTCTCGATACCACTTTAAACTATGTCCGTTCACGCTCAACTTCGTTGTTATTTTCTAACTAAGAAGCAAAGGTAAAGTTTCATTATTTTGCAAACAAACATAGGTATCGTTACTACGAGTACGTACGTACATAAAGTTCTTGTCTATTTTTCAAAGTTTCGTGCAAGACTGTATCGCCGGGATAATTATTCTCCGGATAATTTTTTGTTGGTAAAATCCTGCCTAAGTATAATAGAATAACCTAAATTTATTATTTTTTAGACCTTTAAAACTTTAATTTGCAGTCACTCGTTTAAATACTTCTTTTAATTATTATAATTATTTTAAATTGGCACATCTTTTAACAAACTGTTTAACGAAGTTTTCGCCACAATGTAGCTTTATTCCGCCTTACACAACTGCCAAAATTTAGGTAAATCAAGAAATATCATAAATGAATGACTAATATGACTATTAGCATATTTGCCACATAATCGTTACACCCTCGCATTAGTTTTGCTATCTGCAGGGCAGGCCTTCGCCCTTGAAGTTCCGAACTGTGATACTAAGTAACACCCTTCCGCCGCCGCAGCCGTTTGGGATAATGAAATTGGGGATGATGTCTGGCATTGTCTGGTTAAATACTTTCCAAAACTGTGAAAAAAATAGTGTCGTTAAAAAAAATTACTGAGGATTCATGATATAATATTTTGAGGTAAAATTTTAGGTAACATTAATAATATACAATGTAAGGATGCGTCTTCCCGGTCTATCGATGTCTGAGCGCGACTGAGTGAAAACTGTTAACCCTACCAGTTTTGACACAGATTTTGTCGCGACACTTTCAAGCGCCCCATGCGATGTCCCTACTATTCCAGACTGTGTACCTACCCAAGCTTTTTTACAAAATTTTAGCAGATTAATATTATCTAGATTCACGCACTCCTACACAGTTATTTATCAGCTTTTAGTAAGCAACACGTGTCTCCTACGAAAGAACCAATATACTTTCATTGGTATGAAACTCGCGTCACGCGTCACGCGTGCCATGTCTGAATGATGCTTTCAGCTCTCAGTAAGGGAATGCTGTGAAGGCTCCTACATCCCTACTTTATCAGATGATTCGCTTTTCAAGTTTATGTTCCAAAGCCGCCTCAGTCAGGGGCTCGGGGCCAGGAATCACAGTGCCATACTTAAATATTTCCACATATTTAAACAGGGTCATTATCTCAGTTATCTAGGTACGTGTATTGTAAAAAGTGAATAAAGTGATTATCTATCTATCTAGAAATTTCTATAGTAATCTTTAAGAAAATTATAATTTTCAGGGAACGATGATTTAAAAGAAATCTTAACATAGAATAGAAATAGAATAGAAATAAAAGCAGCAAATGCACCTACTTCGCGTGTCTTGAATAGAGTGCTTTGCACCTTTTAAGTCGCGTTCCGTGACATCACCGTCAGCGCCATAATCGATTACAGCGTCTACGATGCTATCGTTTTGTATCGCCAAACCTGCACTCGGAACGGCTTCGTAGACGCTGTAATCGATTTTGGCGCGACTCTGAACAGGGGGTTATTCTTCTAAAGGCGGGTACAGACTGCTGTAATGTAACATGCAATGTAACATGAACGGAGCATTCCATCAGCGCTGCGGCACGCACGAACCGTGCAAGTACCTACGCGCATCTGTTCCCGGCATGCGTGCGGCGCGCGTTCCGCAGTATAAAATGAACCACCCGTCCTCACTGGCGCTGCTCCGAGCACACTGTGCGCCCCTTTGTGTTAGGCAAAAAACCGAAAAAAGGCTTGTGGCCTGTCAAGTCAAAATAGATACTTTTTATGAACTGTCAAAACGGAACTTTTGTTCCTGAGTTCTATGAAATAACAACAGAATGACGTCATGTAAAAGTGCCATCAAATGTTGTCTTTTTTTCACAAAATTGACTTTATAAAATATATCTGCTAGAAATATACAATTCTGAGAATGTCAAGCCATTTTGTACATAATGCTTCAACTTAAGACTTGTTCCTAGATTTATTGGATTACCTTGGCCACAAGCCTATTGGCGGTGTCACGTGTCGTAATGCTCAGTCAGTTCGCGCGCGTAGTGTGCGCGGTTCGTGCGCGCAAGGCGTCCAAACAATGGGAATTAATGTTACGTTACATGATACATTGCGACGATGTGGACGGCAAATTCTTTCATTGCGTGTTGCGTTGCGTGTTACATTACAGCAATCTGTACCCGCCTTAAAATGAGCTCGTGGCGTCACTTTTGGTAGTAAAATAATCGGTTAAGTGCGGGTCGGTATCGCACACGAAGGGTACCGAACGATCGTACAACAAATCAAAAGCACTCAAAACAATAAAAAAATAAACAAAAAGAAAATTTAAAAAGTTTATGCCTTCACGAGATTTGAACCGACGACCTCCGGATTGAGAGTCTACATCATACATGGCTAACCACAACCATGTGGGTTGACGCGAAATATGCCATCATATTTAAATGTGTAGTAATGTAGTATATGTGTCTATGACATGGTTGCTATGCCAATAAATAAACAGTTTCAGTCAAGATCTCCATTTTGAAATGCGTAAGTGTATCTAAACACGTCTCTTGTATCGGGGCCCCCTTTAATTTGCAATATCTCTCGTATTTCAGTATTTGTGGTTGGTGCGGCAACAGATATACACATTCTGTGAAAATTTCAGCTTTCTAGCTATTACGGTTCGTGCAGACGGACCCGGTGACAGACAGGACGGACGGACGGACGGACGGACAGACGGACAGCGAAGTCTCAGTAATAGGGTCCCGTTTGGCACCCTTCGGGTACGGTACCCTAAAAATTATAAATCTCCATTAGAAGTATTTGTTGTTGTTGTTTTGTCATTGAACTTTATCTGTGGGATTTTCACAGCAAGAGATAACCTCTGCCTTTAGCCCAATTTATATTTATCTGTTCTGCTAAACAGCTACAGCTGGCTAAAGGCTCATAAAGACGGGGAGAATTTCTCACATACATGAAATGCAATTACTCCAAATCTTCATATTTCGATCTCTGCGGCGATGGGCTATCCCTTTGACACTCAAAAAAATATTTTTATGGTTCCGATAGAAAAAAAAAGGAACCCTAATAGAATCACTTTGATGTCCGTCTGTCTGTTTGTCAGTCTGTCCATCTGTCTGTCTGTCCGAGTATCACGACCTTTATATCAAGAACGCGTGGCCGTCTCAAGCTGAAATTTATATCAATTGCTCAGGTCTGTAATAGAACTGTGATAATATCAAACATCTAGGTCAAGTAAATCGAACGCTGCGACCGTTTATGCTATAAAATTGTTGGAAATCGCGTGCGTGTGTGATTGTGAGAGAAATTCTCCGTGTAAACAAGCCTTTGCAAAAAAATCGACCTTAAATAAGTGTTTCCCGACATGATAACAAAGTCATCAATATTGCTCAGATTACAAACAGTAGATCTGTATATAAATTCATGATGCCGACAGCGGATATCAGAATAATATAATATGTCGCGACTACAACTCATAGCAGTGCTCGTCGCTGTGTCTACACACTGGCAGGGTGCTATGGGCCATTGGGATAGTCATCATCCGCATCACCACGAGCACTGGAGCCCACTTACCGGAGGATCAGCGCACCATACCTTCACGCGACATAGTCATACAGAGTGGATCCGGAACACACTCTTCCCAGAAATCGCTGCCGACGTCAAAGCACTAAATCAGAAGCTGAAACTCTACTGCGAAAAGTTCACAGCAAACAAAGTCTCAGCATATTTCGACTCTAAAAACAGGTACACGCTGAACCTAACTGTGCCTGAGGGTTTAGGAAACGAAGAAATTGAAGTGAAACTGAAGAACGGAGTCGTCCTTATAGATGTTCATCCAAAAGAAGAATCCAAGACATACCTGGACGTGAAAGTGCTTCCCGGAAGCGTCAACGGACCAGAAGGCAAGTGGTACTTGCAAGAAGGTGTTCTCTACGTTGTGTTTCCATCCGACACGAAAGAAAGTGAAAGTAAAAAGTGTTCCTTTAACGAAACAGAAAAGGTGTTACCTAGGAACGAGTCGCCCCCGATATCAATATATACTAGGTTTGGCGATCCTCAATAGTAGGTAGGTATAGTTTAAGTGTGTGATGATATAATCGAAGATATGATGCAATAATTTTAAGTTAATCAGTAGTGGAGGCACATGTCTGCTCTAAGGTATGAATTATGGCCTACCTATTCGACAGAATTATTACTCTTTGAAAACCAAATGTTAGCAAACAATTGATGAGCTTTTACAATAACCAGCCAAGTGCGAGTAGGACTCGCGCACCAAGGGTTCCGATCACACTTGGAGAGCGTAACACGTGTAATTAGGTTTCCACATAAAAAACTAAAGTGTGATTTGGCACGAAGCAAGGTCTTATAGGACAAGTAAAGGGAAAAATCTGAAAACTGCAAAGTTCTGTCTTTCTAAAAAGATATTCAATTTGGTTTACATTGATGACATCATACTTAATTGAGTTTTTTAATGTGGAAACCTGATTACTACACATGTTACGCTCTTCAAGTGTGATCGAACCCTAGGTGCGCGAGTCTTACTCACACTTATCTAGGATGCGGTGGACAGGAAACCCCTGGCATATTCGAGCAAGGCACATTGGACAATGGCTTAGCTTAGCTACACTATCGCTATAATGCGATAATTTCCGATTTCGCGCCAAGTCTAGCAAGTCCCTACTTAGATCGTCCTATCGCGATGTTCATAGGTTCATAGTGATGGGAATCTATCCGAATAAATAGCCGCTTTGGATATTTATTATATATACCCAATACGTGGATAAATACGTTGTATCTGGATTGAAGTCTGCAAATGTAAAGAAGATAATATTCTCAATTTTCAGGTTACTAGCACTTTTTGTTTGTTTATGTGTCCTCTATCCGTATCCACACACATTGTGTGCGAAAGACTTAAATCACTAAAAAACAAAATCTTCATAAACTTCCATTTGGGATATTTATCCATTTTGGATATTTATCCGCGGTTATTTATTCGCAACCCATCAGTAAAGGGAAGAATCCGAAAACTGTAAATTTCTGTCTGTCTGTCTGTCTGCCTGTCTGTCTGTCTCACTGTCTGTTAAGACTTTTTCTCAGAAACGCATGGGGGTATAAAGTTGAAATTAATATCGATTACTCAAGTCTGTGATAAAGTTGTGAAGTTGTGAAAGTTGTCACGCATAATCGTCTTCGTCAAAACGTCATTTTTTATCGCGACGACGGACTACGATTATTATCGCGATAGTGTAGCCGTGTAGCCAAGCCATAAAGATACGGCACTTCCCGAAAATGCTGCCCTCTAGTAGACGTAGATTGTACCAAGAAGCTTGTTAAACCTTATCATTGCAACTTCCCGGTTGACAAGCAGGGTCGCTACACCAAGCTCCATCTAGTGAATAACTCGCACATTAACTGAAATTCGCCTCCTGAAAGTGAGGAGGACGATTCCTCCTGAACGACATTGCATACTGTTAAAATATACAGATGGAGTTACTTGTATTTTTTGTTTTAAATAATACCGCATTTATACAGGCACATTTTCATCAGGCCCCAAACTATGGTACCCTGTGTGCCGGTCGACATTGTTAGTCATATTTTCACGTTTTACATAGATAAGTTGTCGACCCTCACAGATAACGTATTTCTATTTTTACCACGTAAGTTTGTACATGTTTATATATAAGCTAAGTATTTCTAATAATAAAATCAGTTTAGTATCTGCGCGCATTCAGCCCTTTTACTCTACTCCCGAGGGAGTCGATCATCATTTAATTGCCTCTGGCAAACCCTGTGTCCTAACCCAAAGGGGAAAATCGAGAAAAGCTCTCGAAAAAAAAAACTTTTATTCAAGGAACACTTGTGCCAAGTTTTGTAGGGATCGCTTGAAAACTGTGGGCCCTAGACTGAAACTAACAGACAACCATAATTTATATAAATACTTACAGACAGAAGACGAAAGCAAAATCGGCCTCCTCCGATCTGTCGAAATGGGGCTCTTTGCTCGCGTCTCGCTCGCTCGTTCAATAATTTTATCAAACATATTGTATGTTGTCCAACAATTTAAATACCGGAAACCTCTCAACAATTGTTTTTCTTTTTTATATACCTACTTCCGACTTCGCTTCTTGTCTTTCTTGAAGAGTAAGTAGTCTGGTTAAGTCTGAGGGTCTAGCTATTCCAAGAAAGTATTTGAAACTTTCCAATTTCCACCGCGTTCGTTCGCTAGAATACCAGACTTTTATTCGATCTAATGCTCAATGTGACGCTAGTTTATTGCTAAGTTGTGTTGTTTCTTATTGAAAATAATAAACATAATGTGGAGGTGATTTCAGATAACAAGAATGTACGCCTACGTGTGCCATATTTTGATAAAAATAACGTTAGAACCAAGTTTATTTTATACCAGTATTACGTTTACAAGCGTAGAACTTGTTTAGCTATCGTCCTTACTATTAAACCCCTAATATGATATACAGGAACTCAGTTGCAATTATTTTTACAGTCCTTGAAGCCTCTTGTATTAATTTATGGGTAGAACCCAAAATAAATCAGCAGAAGAAAGTAATGAAGAGAAGAAATGAAGGCAATGTCAGAAGAATGGTTGGAGGAGACATGGCTACGGCTGGCACTTTTACCTTCGCTGTTTCTTTAGAAAGCGATGAGCCTGTTTATGTAAGGAGGTATTTAATAGTCATTCATATTGCTACTTGTTTAGAATGCTTACACAGTGGCACAAGCTAAGCTGTTCATTTGATAGCGTCGCTATTGTCAGTAGTCATCTCACATCAATGAAACTGGTATTTTTGGTCTTTGATTATGGCAGATGACAAGGCCGTAGTAATAAAACCCGTCTGGACAGCTAAACTAGTGGCTCTGTGCGTAAGTATTGTACAGTCAATGAGTCAAAACAGGGAAGAGCGAGTTTACTTATCTTGCAATAAGGAGATAAGTAAAATATGGGATCACTATTGATCCACATTGCTATGTAACGATTTCGTCCGGGACATTTCAATATTAGAACAAAAGTATTATGTTAGATTGTTTATTTTTTGCAGGACAAAGTGTACAGAATTTGTTCCGGGTCTCTGATCAGTGACAGCTGGGTGCTGACGGCGGCTCACTGCTGCAGATCTATTGTCACAAGGATCCGCTACGGTGACGCACGCGCACCTCAGAATGCTACAAATACCTTCAGCGAAGTATTGGATACAATACCGCATCCGGCATTCCGGTATTACGCGCCGAAGGAAGTGGTTCTTGCCAATAATGACATCGGCCTCCTTCTCGTTGAAAATGTTCCTGTAAAGATAGAATTTGGAAAATTGAGTGCAGTGGACTACATATCCATCATCGGACATCAAGTGAAAATAGCGGGGTTCGGATCCGCTAGCTTTAAGTCTTCGCGAAATACAAATACTCAGTTAAAAGTTATTGATGCGTTAAGCACAAAATGTGGTGATATTATACCTCTTAGACCAGCAATGTGTGTGGTTAGTAAATGTCATGAGAGGTCGTTTCTGTGGAAGGGCGACTCAGGAGGGCCTCTGCTCTACGACGGCAAGATTGCGGGGGTCGCTTCAACAGGAAAACCTCCCATACTATCTGGCGGCTTCACTCCAGTCAGTCCCTATTTAGACTGGATCTACAGCACCATTACTACAGAATATGAAAAATAGCAGACAGGTGTGGTGTATTTTAATATCAAGACCTAACACGACTGGACACTGGGTTATGATGAAGGAATGCATAAGGATCCTAAGGTGGTCATGGGCCATCTGACTTGAATATTTCAAATGTCTCGCTCAGCTGAATATTGGGAGTTGGTATTTGACGACGATTGTTAAATGAATGGTTGACTTTTAATGGAATTTCATTAAAGAATAACTGGTAAACAATTATGGTGCTGCTGAGCAATGCGGACCCAAACAAACAAACATTACATGGTAGTGCAGAGACGTCTCCCCACACTTGTGTACACCCAATTGTTAATTATCATGTTGTAATTTAACAACTAAGTAATTTGGTGTTTTTGTGTCAACACTAAATATATTATATCAAACTTGTTTCTTCGCAAATCTTCTCCGAATAATTAAAAACCAAACGAACGCAAGTAAAGAAATATTTTTTAAAATTTTCAAGCGCTTCTCTAAGTTGCTGGGTAGCTAGGTCCCTATTTCGTTGTCAATCCCATGAATACCGAAAGGTTGTTGCTGGACAGTTTCTGTACGCGTCAGAAATCGACGGTCGGGGGCAGACGGACGGATGTCAGGGCACGCGCGGACGCGGAACCTTCGAGAAGGGTGGGCTCGCTCAGTCCGGATGTCTTCATACTTATCAACTTTTTCATCATGCAAAGTAAGCACGTATAATATAGGTTGGAGAATTTAATTCCATTAATTACCTACATATAGTATCATAAGGACATAGGCCGAACAAACTAACAATAACAATGGAGAGCAAAAGATGTCGGAGCGAGAGGGTTAAGTTTATAGTTCTTTGCCGTTTCTTTGCATATCGCCGTCACGTCATCGAAAAATAAAGTATAAAGTATAGTAGAATTTTGCTTTGCATTGACCACACAAATGAGTCGGCTGCAGAAATAAACTTCGAACTATTATCTTTTTTGCTTCTTTATTTTGCATCGTTGGAGATTAATATCAAAAGCATAAACCACAATGAGACTCAAAGCTCGCATCTGCAAAGACTGCGCGGCTCTGGAGACGGGGCGGCGGCGACGGCGGCGGCGGCGGCGGCGGCGGCGGGGCAGCGTCCGCAACTTCATTATTGCAGATCTCAGTCAGAGATTAATTACTGCTGAGTTTGTTGCAGATCTTCTTCTGGCTAGTACAGGAGGTGATGGATGATGGATATTCTGGCTGAATATCTTCTGTGAAAATTAGACATTAATTTACGAGATAATATTACTGTCGACTATCCGCTAAAGGTCGTGGCCGGGGCCGCGTGTCGTACTTTTAAAAACATGTAAGCTGATTTTAAGGGTTCAGTAGAGAATAAAGGAACCCTTATAGTTTCCTCAAGTCTGTCTGTCTGTCCGTCTGTCCGTCCGTCTGTCCGCCCGTATATCACAGTAACTTTATTCCAAAACTGTTAGGACTACACAGTTGAAACTTGGTATGTAGGTGTATTGTGTGAACTGTTTAAAGATTTTTATACAAAAATATAAAAAATAAAAAATTCAGGAGGGCTGCCTTATACCTGGAACTAAAACCAAAAAATATTTTTTTCATCAAATCTACATAATATGTGGGGGTGTCTAATTGTCTATAGATAGTTCTTTAAAAATTATGTTGGGGCGAAACCATTTCTCCTCAAAGTAAAAAGACAGAAGTGGAAAGAATTGTGTCCCCCCCCCCCTCTGACTTTTAAAGTAAGAGAGTGAAAAATCTAAAAAAAATATATGCTGTGTATCTCAATAGAACTCAATAGACACTTTCAACGAAAATAGGTTTGAACAAAATTAAATAAGCAGTTTTTAAGATAAAAACATTAAAATTTTATAAAAAACCGCAAAGATAACTTTGTCATTTATACAAGCACTATGAAAAACAAAAGTATTTTTTTGCTAGTGAAGAATGTATATCAGGTGTATGATGTATGATGCTACTATACTACGGAACCCTTCATGACCGAGTCCGACTCGCGCTAGGCCACTTTTTTATCTCTCTTTATTTACTTCTCGTTTTCATAGGCTGTTAAAAACAGTACAACATATGATTGGTGATAATATGTCTGATTGATTATGCTCATTATAATCTTTTTGTGTTTGTTTTTTACCAACCAACCGCCGCGCCGAGCAAATCTCGGCGATATTATGCTTTTATTTGACGACTTCTGTAGGTTTTGGCTTGACGTTTGAAAATAATCTAGCGGGGACTTGCCACCAAAGGCAAAAAAACCTAAATAAAGAACCAAAGTCACCTGTTTCATATTCTAAAATTACGAAGCCCTTTTGACCTTGCCTTCGGCTTTCCTATGTGAGATTCATAGAATACCTACATCATTTGTATTGGTCTCTCGCACTACGAAGTTTGTTTGGAAGCCTCCAGTGAAAGTTAGCGGGCCCTTGCGGGGGGAAAGTGCGGTCTAGATCGCCGCCATTTGCTGTACGATTAAACTCTCTGGCATTTTGTATATCTGTTACTCCTACTTCTAGTGCCGATCTCTCATACCTCAGCGTATATCGAAATTTCACAAGATCATGAAGTGTCAAATAACGTTATCTGACAGTTTATCCATCTGAGAGACCGGGGCTAAATAGATTTCGTTCAAAGCTAAGTAAGGAGTATATTAATACGTTCCTACCTTTTAAGGATTTTTATTAGCAGACAATTTCGATGGGACTTGTGCGTTATTCTAGGTAGGTAGGTATATTAACTACACTGTAGTATGTCCTGCATTGGTTAAACTTTGTGGAGGCGATTAGCATTTTTGTTAAATAAGGTGTAAAGTGTTGCTTAGTTGCTTATACCTTATCTTTTGTACCAACGATTATACCAAATGGCTTTTGGTAGACTCGTGAAAGGTCATAAAAAATCCAAACATTTTTTTACAAAAACGTCCTCTTGGTGGTCCTGAAAAGCGTACCATTCTCGTAATGCATTGTCCGCTTCGCTTCTTCAGTTGTCGCGTCGCACGTCACGCATAGCTGGGTCCACATTTGTATCATTTTGGCGTATCGTATCTCCGTCGCGTGGCACCGACGTGTATCAAAATCGCTAGTTTGGACGCAAAATGATACGTGACTATGATACGCACCGTAGCTTATCGGCCCGATCCGCACCTATAGCCGGGTCCAGACATGTATCATTTGCCCGATCCGATCACCGTATCCGTATCGTCGACGCGTATCATGATCGCATATGTGGACGGGTAATGATACGCGTATCATGATACATTGACACAATACGCAGATACCTGGACCTGGCTTAATCGCGTATCTCGATACGCCTCGTGTATGATACGCGTATCATTATCGTAGTATGGACGTATTTTGATACCGTATCATGCATGAATCATGATTCATGATACGACGTTGCGATTGATACGTGATACGCTGCGTCCCGAGAAGAGTCGGTTTTTCGGCGATCATCAAAGGGAATACAGATTGTCCTGACAAGTTTGGACGTGAATGGATCGGAAGATATGTTTTTGGCGTCCACGAACTTTTGCTGATATGCTGATACAATAAGATTGTAAAGTATGGACTCGATTTTTGACACGATACGGCTTGGGACTCGGTATGGTGAAAATTGGCGTCCGTACTTAGCATACAAACGCAACAGAGATCTGATACGCCAATGATCAAATGTGGACCCAGCTCATCACGTCGCGTCGCGTGACGACGCGCGTCGTCGTCGTCGTCGGTCCGACAGCAGGCGGGCGCAGCCGAGCGGGTTTACGAAGAGGTTTATTGGTGCTCTGTGGGACTTCCTTCTCTCCAACAACACACAGATACTGCACAAGCTTAGATACAGAGCAAGGTTATAAATTTTTGGGACAATATGACAATCGTTAGGAAATACATAATGTCGAAGCGCAAACCTGTTGGTGTCACAGTCTTCATAAGTGTACCGAACGATGTGTTGGATTGTGGCCTAAGGATATGCTCGCTTCTCTCGCCTTATCAAATAAAACGATCTCCGTTTCTAGTTAAATATATTAATAATCCTAGATATCTCAACCGTTTAACACTTGATGTGCTCGCACTTATAGGCATACTCTACGCTACAACACTACTACAGAATTACTACGAAGTCAATGTCACCGCAACTCAAAGACAGTCTCGAGTCTCGACTCAAATAGTACAGCAATTTTTAAAGCATTTCCACAAGTAATGTACTTACCTTAATTGACCGAGCGAGCGAAGCGTCTCCGTTTCAGGTTTGGGCAAAAATGCTTTCGTATGTCTGTCCGGTTGTTCTCCTCTACAGGTCGCATTTATGAACCGATTCTCGTGAAATTTTGTGAGCAGGTTGGAAAAATAAATAGAATATGGGGTTTTAAAATGTAAAAAAATCGCTACAACCCAAACGGCTCAATGGATATTAACAAATGAGGTGTCGTTGGATTCGTAAAGACCATGAGAGTGAAACAGACTATATAATTTTAGTAAAAAGTCAATAGGTTGTATTAAAGATCGCGAAATGTAGTTTACAAAGTTATTGGTGCGGCTACTTTCATACTGCATGTACGTAACCAGGTACATTCATAAGTTTGTATGTGTTATTGAAAGAAAATTATTTGGGTTATTTTTTTATGTGTGTTAGCAGTTCAGCTTTCCCACCGACATACTCGCGAGGTCTACAGCTCACAGAGCCACTAGTTTAATATAGTACACTTTATTGTACAGAAAAGCACTAATGCTGTTGTGTAACTACATACTGTACCCCGCCGCCGAGTAGGATACATCTCAGGGCTCCGTGCTCAAAGGGTGCCCAATGGGATCAAATTACAAAGTCTCCGCTGGTACAAAATGCGTTAATTATGATTTTTTACTTGTACTATAGTATTAAAACCCTTCGTATGCTAGTCGGATATTTTTGATATTTCCTGTGAGAAGTTATAAACATAAAAATAAACATTTACATACAGGTACATACCTACATTGCTACTGGCAAGCATGAAGAACAATATTTTTACATCATCCATGCTCAGTAAGTAGGTTTTACTGCAGTCCAAAGAGTTCGTGAAAGTTGACATTTGCAACACAATGCATTGTTTATAGAAAACGTTCCATTTATAATCGCTTGATAGTGGGACGTCATGGTTTCATGACGTACCCGTGCTCTGATCAGATGGGTTTAATAGTGAAAGTGGTTCAGAATGATGTCCCTAACAAATCCCTAAAATATGACTGCACCTTTTAGGTAAAACCTGTACAAATACTTTAATTACCTCGCATGAATGATGTAAAGTAGAATGCAATGCGTAGAGTAGAATGGTTGTAAGTAGCTATTTCCAAGTTGAAATATCTTGAGTTCACTTGATCCGTTAGTACTCTTTGCGAGCACAGCTCGCATGGGCCCCAAATTGGATCTTGTTCCGAAATAGCTCTCTTACACCCCTTGTGTTACAATCTACTACTCGTCCTATTGAGATTGCACGACTGTAACTGCATTTTCAAAGAGAATATGAAAGTCATCTGAAAAAGCAGTATGTTTAAGGGTGGACAAATCATACTAAAGAAAAAGACGAAATAGTTTAGCATACAAATTGCTTCTAACTGTGTTCCACCCATGTCCTCTGGTAACGTGTATATCACGGCGGGCGGCGGCGTCTTGGCGTCAGACCCACACAGGACTCACTCCAGTCTAATGAAATTCCTTCAGCGGCGAATCGTTGTGCGGTGCGGGAGGAAGGCGGGGGGCGAGCAGGAGGGGGAGGTGTTGGTGCAACAAACCTCACACGGAGCGTGTTTGTGTCATTGTGGGAGAGGAGACGACGACAACGTCTATACTGATGGCAGAGTGGATGTCGGATTACGCTACTAAGCGGAGCATACTTAGCTTCGTAATGGTGGGCGTGAATTTAAGTAAGTAGTACCTATGCCTGGGTCTCCTCATGCGAGCATGTCTAGCGAAGTTATTATCTGACCATTTACATGGTGATATTATGGTATCACAGAATAAAATATTGCTTTGATATTCTTCGGTATCTAGCACGAGGTGGTCAAGAAAAGCGACAAAGCTAGACAACCTGCATGATAGTCAATTTCATACAGTCCATGGGATTACGTTGGAAGCTGTTGGCACATGACAGTGAGGATTGACGCTATAGACAAGATGCTTAAGCCCAGTTGTGGATCGATATGGGCTGAGCTTAATGCTGAAGATATTAAAAGTGTGTTATGTTATTGTTTCATTAGGAGCAAACAGTCGTGCGCTATTAGAGGGTGATAAACCGGCCGTGGCAATGCGCGAGAATCATGCTCCTGGGGCATGATTCTCGCTCCTTCGATATACGGATATCTACACCTATATCGACTGATTTTGCACGGAAATCTGTCAATATAGGTCTCGATATACAATATCTACACCTATAACGACTGATTTTGCACGGGAATCTGTCAATGTAGGTCTCGATATCCGTATATCGAAGGCGCGAGAATCCACCTCTGTATACGGCATAAATCATCATTCGAAATACGGCAAAGCCCTAAACAAATGCCTTATAGAAACGGGTCACCCATCCACTACCCGTCTCGGCCAGATGTTGCTGCACCCGCACGATGGTAAACGCCAACTAGATGATATTTAAAGATGACCATCACCTTAGCGTCACTATCATTAAACCGAAATTTTGTTTTAAAATTTAGGCCCCAGTGAACGATGCGGGCTTCGACAACCCTATGAATCTGATTTGACCAAACAAACTGTAATAATTACTTATTCTGTAAGAAATTAAATAAAATACGAAAAAACCCAATATCAATAGGGTGGTAGAAATAGGCACCCGGACCATAAGAGGATCCAAGTTTTAAATTGAGAGAGCGTCGCGTCGCGGTGGCTTGTCCGCTTCTGTGAACCACCCTTGATTAAGTTACCACCCCTTGTTATACATGGTTATACCAAACATATCCAAGTTAGGAATATTTTCCTAAGATTAGGCAGGTACCTAACTTAACCTATAATTTAGAATTTGTCATATAGCTACTCTGGAAACAAAGTGTCTTTGAAACTGCTCTTCAACTAGATACTTTCATTATGTAAGTACTTGATGATGACAAAACATAGCATTCATTTTTAAATACCAGCTGCCCGTTGCGCGACTTTGCAGCGCGTTTTAG
This sequence comes from Argyresthia albistria, assembly GCA_963457715.1. NCBI lineage: Eukaryota > Metazoa > Arthropoda > Insecta > Lepidoptera > Argyresthiidae > Argyresthia > Argyresthia albistria. Next base: position 14,140,257 of record OY735252.1, read on the forward strand.
GTATTCTCATAGTTCCCGGCCACAAAACGAGTCGTTCATCATTTTGAAAATCCATTATCGACCCTATCGATCTGTCTTGTATCGCTTTGATGGATGCTAATAATGATGATTATAAAACCTGACTCATGATCCACATGATCAGAGACTGTGTCTTTTCAGAAGTAAAACAATATTTTTAACAAGTAAATAACTCCAGTGAAGCAATCCCGAGCATCCTCTTGTGTCTCGAGCGACGTCCGATATCGCCTCATCTCTCTTCTTTGTTACTTTCCTTCCTCTCTCCAACTTCTTTAGACTTGACGTGGCAGCAGTTTATTAATGTTCCGGATGCCTTTCATTGCGGAATTTGATGAAACTTTCGAGAGAGTTTTTTGAAACCATTCTTTGTGTTATAGAGCTTTAAATCCGGTTGCCATATTGCGGGATAGAGACTTCAAGGGGCCTCTTCGCGTTGGACTCATGTTTCTACGCAAGTCTATACAAGTATAAATATACGCCATAAGTGCGGCGATGGGCTAACCCCCTGTCACGCATAATGGAGTGTTGAATAACTGGGTGAATGTGGGCACCATTTTGGAAAAGTAAATATATTTCCCATATGGGAAAAGGCGTGACGCTATGTTATAATTATACCTAATACAGTCTACCTACATGAGATCTTCTTATACTTCTTTCAGTGCCTCTCCACTACCTCGAGGTTGGCACTCAGCTCTGAATACACCCTCTGTCTTTTGCCAGGCGGAACAGGTCTTCGATGCCGGCTATGTTCGTCTATTTTCTTATGAGTTAATTTAATACATTTTTACAAACTCTATAAATAAATATTCCAACCATACCCAAAGGAGTTCGCTGGGTTTTCCCTATCAGTTTACCGACAGTCAGTAACAAAACAACAGATGTATCTTAAAACTGTTACTGCATATTGAGGAGTTGCGAACAGCAATATACCGGCAGCTGGGTGTGAAAGTTTAAACTAAGATGCCATTACGCCGGGAAGCAATTTCTCCACCAACACAAGAGGTGGGGGGTGCTACAATAGTGGGTGGATAGATACGGTGTCACAGACTAGCGCAGGGTGAGGCAGTTGAGAAACGACGAGGTGATGAAATCACGAATGAGACGTATTATGAAAATATCAAGGATAATTACGTAAATACCCCAGGTAATGTTTGCATGTTTGTGATGTCGCTGTTTTTAGTTCCCACGACACAGGGTATCATAGTGTGGGGCCAGAAGGAATGTATGTGCTTACTGGCACAACGCGAGCGCAATCACGCCTCTGCCACTCTATTTTAGAAAAGAGGTTACATTTTGTAATGTATAATACTAGACTTTTTGTGAGGAGACAAGCCTTCTGCAAGTTCCGCTACACACAAGTCCGCAAAACCAGCAACGCGGGTCATATAAACGCTAACACTGCCGCAGCTACTTCTATTTCATAAAACTTCCACTTTTATTAGGGACTTTATTTTCACATGCTCTTATTTTTATTGCGACATGGTTATTACAACTTCTGAAAGTGTCGTAGCAATCAAAACAAGTTCAATGAATAGGTATTATTCTCAAGAAAAGATCTCATCCTTCTTCCAACTGCATTTCATCGTCGGTCACCACGTTCAAGAAAAATGATACCACACCTAATGAAGGTCTTGTAGTCAGACCTCATGAGCTAAATTGGTGTTGTTACGCTATAACTTACGTTGAAAGTGATAATATCGTCTCTGTGTACTTTCCATTGTCGTGAATAATGCCAGCTTCCCGACCCCGTCCCTTTGCTTGCTAGAACAGCTGGGGACTAATTTCGCTGGTAATGCTAAAATTAGCAACTGGGTTTGTGGTGGTGGAAATTTTCACAAATCATAAAAGAAAAATTATAAAATAAAGTACCTATATAATGGCGTAAACTGCAGCGCGACACTTAAGAACGCGCGAAAAGTGCGAAAAGTGCAAAAAAGTGTGCTACGCGGCTCACTTGTAATAAAGTTCGCAACCAGTTTTTTAAGGTCCCGTACCCGAAGGGTGTCAAACGGGACCCTATTACTAAGACTCCGCCGTCCTTCTGTCCGTCCGTCCGTCTGTCCGTCATTGAGTCCTAAAGCACGAATCGTAATAGCCAGAGAGCTGAAATGTTTTACAGAATGTGTATTTCTATTGCCACAACAACAAGAAATACTGAAATACACGAAAAAAAGGTGTTTAGAATTAAATAGTAGTTATTAAGTCAATTTCGATACAATAGCGCCTGACATTTTTTAATAGCAAGAGACGACTGACGTCGAGATTGAAGGTATTACCGTTTCTAGCACAGACGACGATGGTGCGGAAGTCTTCGTGTGCTAGTCCGATCCGCACTTGACAATTTTTTTGTCTCTGAGCCAGCTGTTCCCTGAAACTCACCCCATCCCTATGTGAAAAGGAGAGGGCAAACGCAACCCACTATGAGCTAAAGTGAATTGGCGCGTTCTCCAGAGTCCAGCATCGTGTAAAAGAGAATATGCCGAGAAACACCACACTAATCAGAAAAATCAATGGAAATGTTTGTGCCAAATACAATAAAACAATTCTAACCAGCATGACAGGGGACAAATACTACTAATCTCAGTCATCTCTCCAGAATACTTGCGAGAGACCGCCAGTCATTTCTCATCCTTTGTAAGTAACATGGGCCCGATATAAATGACCGCCCGAAAATGAGACAATGCGATGATATATGGCGGTGATAATGAGAGAGAATACGAGACGCAATCTGGAGAGATAAGCAAATCTTTCGTAGCATAATAGAAAAATTCTTCTCCGTTATGTTTCATCCGGTACATTAAACGTAGCCCATTAGTGTTCCCATCCAGTGGCATAGACTCTAACAGGGTACAGGTAAATAATACGTATAATGCAAGCTAATAGTTATTTTATGAACCTACGGAATAGTCAATTTGCGTAACAACTTATTGGGCTATCCAATCAACAACGCTAGCAAGCTGTGGCAGCAACATTGAAAACATACAAACAGGTATCAAAGAGCACCTCTCCTCATTCTAGTCGAAAAGCTCTCGACGACTGCACTTCCCCCAGCAGTCAGTTCGGCAAACATCACGTCCACGCAACGTCAATCTGTACCCACGTCCTTATATCCTTTGTGATTAGGACGAAAGTACCATCAGCGCCAACAATGGCTGGGGGTAGAGTGTTTGCACTAGAAACAATCACTTGACGTGCAGAGTTGCACATTGATGTGGAGCTCTGGGTCCCGATTCCCGCTGCAAATTTGCGGGTGAGTGGCAATAGCCAGGCAGTCCACTCAAAGTTCCTATGACCTCATATCGTAATCCGTTTTTAATGAAACATCTGTATGAGTTATTTGTATTATTTATTTATCTATTCGTATGGCAGAAGTCATCGAGTCTTATACAGGGTGACATTTAATTAGCTGACCATATTTTGGGAAATGATAGTACCCATCAAGGAACTACTTTCCCCATGGAACATATTTATGGTCGCAAAGGAAAAAAATTTTAGGTCTCCCATAGTAACTTGAAATCTGCTGATCGGGGCCCGGGGCAATGTACTGGGGAACGATTTTTTTTTTATTTTCGACTATATGTTTTTTTGGGAAAGTTGTTCATAATGTTGGGTGCTATCATACCCCAAAATATGGTCGGCTTATTAAATGTTACCCCGTGTAAATAATTTTGATGTCTGCAGCCATTCAGCTTAATGACTATGATTAGAAATTGGCTATGCTATAGGAACGTAATGAATGAAGCAAGTAATTGTTACACCATTTTATTAGCACGATCCAGACTATGTTTGGCAACGATAGGGGCAACGAAAGTCGCGTTCACTAACTTGCTAGATCTATCTCACTAGGCTCTTCATTCTGCGATACACGAAAAGCTAAACGCTCTGCTAACTCGGTTTGTGAGTGAACTAAACTTTACGAGTTTACCTTAGCGGACCAAATAGACCACTTGTATGTAACAGAAATGTGGTAGTTTCTTGAAATTTTGAATATGTAATGACGAGAGTTTGTTATTTAAATCTTGGTACTTATTTGAATTATAATTCAAGGACATGAAGCCAATGAACAGCAATTAACCAGTTTACTAGCTGAATACCTTAGCCCAGATTCCAAGCTGTCAACTTAGTTTGTTTTGTTTGAGGCAGTGCCTGCGATTCGAGACGCGACAAGAACTAAAGTTTAGTGGTTTTGACACCTCCCAAATTGCCCCCAATATCATCCTTCAGTAACTTCGTCCAAGTGTTCCGGTCCAGAATTTGGTAAGAATACGGTGACTAATCAGTAACTTTCACTTTCGCACAAAAGAAAAGTTAAATATTTACTTACTGAACTATAGGATCTTTTCCTTATTGGGTCTACTTAAATGGGATTCTAGCGACCAAAATTAATACATTACACGAAAGTGCAAGAGGCGTTGTTATAAATATAGTGTGTTAATGGAATAAGTACTTGAATAAGTTACTAAAGTTAGAAAACCATTTCGACATTTCTAAGCTCTCATTTTTTTTTTCAGAATTTTCAGATCAGTATTTTTAGAGTTAAATAAAAAAAAAACTGACATTTAGTCCAAAATGTCAGGATTTATGGCATGTGTTCCACAGGCTAGAAAGAAATAAAAGTTTTTGATGTTATAAATAAGACTAGTTATGTCCGACGCCGCGAGTTTTTACGCTCGAGAAGAACTGCTCTACATACGTACGTGCGTACGATACACCTGGCTATGATATTTTTAAGTTCGCACACGTTATACCTAAACTTCGTTACAATTATTTTTGCTAGCTGAAATTATTTATACCAGCTTACTGTCTAGTACTCTGCTCTGTGATTTCACCCTGATGTTTGCTGGGACAGTGCGGAATCGTGGTCGTATGTGTGGCGGCTCACTGAGGCGACTGATTGCGTATACCGCAGAAGCGGGCGACCGATCATTAGCAAGATAGAGTCAGCACAGTGGCACGGCACGTGCATGAATACAAACTGTACCATCAACTCAAATCAACTACATGAAATTAAATTAGAATGCAATTTTGGTCAGTCAGCTACACTAAATCAATATTTTTTTGTCTTACATCGATTAACTAGGATTTTTATTGCTAAAAATTATTTCAAATGCATCAAAATTACTTTTGTTTGACTAAGTTCGACCTCGAATTCGACGCTCGACTTAGTGATGAGATCAGCTGCTCAGAGTGCGAAATTCTGCTGCGCGAAATTTCCCGAAGTACCTACTTCGGGGAATTTCGCTACCGATGCAAATACCGTTCTCTTCCTAAAATATTTACTGTATTCGGCATCCAAACAGCGTTTATTTAATGGAAAATTCAACAAATTCGATTTAACCTAACGCGGTAGGTTAATAAAATTCCGACCCCAGCAACATGAATCGGCCAAACGGAATGGAAACCGAATGGATCGCCAACTATACCTCCGGCCACCGAACGGAATCTTCGCGCGCGACCGAGTCCGTTCAGGGACCAAGCGGGAGAGGGGGAGAGATGGGGTGTAAGCGGGTTTACTAAGGCTATACTGCAGAAGTCAAGCTTTTGCTTATATAAAGTAGACTTCGTAAAACTCTAGGCCGATTTTATCCCCATGAAACATATCCTGAGTAAAATAGTTTTGTTCCTAAAGGCCTACGCAGACCGGAACCACAGTATACTGTGCCGGAACGGCATGGCAAGTTTTTACCGATGGACATTCAAACGTATCGATATAGAAATAAGACATAAATTGCTATGGTTTAAAATAATGCCGAAGCATCCCGCCGCCGTTTGAATGTCCATTGGTAAGAACTTAAAATCCTTTGCCATGCCGTCCCAGTGTGCGTACCACAGGCCATAATAGTGGACAAGAAACAAAGGAACATAATTAACATTGGAGAAAGAAAAAAAAGGGTTTATGAGTTTTATGACTCATACCTACTTACTTAAATGTTTTTATTTACCACCCACAAAAGGATTGCCCGTTTAACGGTCACAACTTTGACAACAATTGCAACAACACTATAATAGTCATCACCGTGGTTCTGTTACTGGCTTCGTAACATCGCAGCCAGATCAACCTATAAAATTATGCAGGTTTTGAATAATCTTGTGTGGAGCTTGGGTTGGGACCAGAGTTCGCTGTGATCTCGGTTCTGTCTACTAACTCACGGGCCGTTGAATAGGCTTGTGGCCTGTCAAGTCAAAATAGACCCTAAATAGTGGCTCTGTGAGCTGTAGACCTCGCGAGCTACATCGACACCGGAAATTTAGAGTTTGTTTTTTTTCATTATTTTCCATTCCACCGCTCACATTCGTAGGTACTTGAAGTTTTTAGGATAATAATAAGAATAATAATTTATTGTGCAAAATAGCAGGTTTACATATTTAAGGTGCCCCGGTCCTCAGGATCAGATGGAATTATTATTAAAATAAATAAGAGAAGAGATAAGCTTGCCTTTGTAAATTATTTTTCAGTAATTCCTGTGTTTTAGCTTTTATGTGCAATAAATATATGACGAAATAACCCGACTGCATTTACGTATAATAACAAATAAAAACTTATGAAATTACCTACCTGGTTACGCGCATGGAGTATGAAAGTAGGCGCAAAAGTAGACCAATAACTTCGTAAACTACATTTTGCAATTTATAATACAATCTTTTGACTTTTTACTAAAATTATATAGTCACTGTCAGTGTCACTCTCACGGTCTCCACAAGAGTCGTTTGGGTTTAAGCAATTTTTTTACATTTTAACACCCCATGTCTCCGCAATTTGAATCGAAAAAAATATATCCAACCTGCTCACAATATTTCACTAGACTCTGTTGAGAAATGCGACCTATAGAGGAGAAAATACAGATGGACAGACAGACAGACATACGAAAGCATTTTTGCCCAATCCTGAAACGGAGACGCTTCGCTCGCTCGGTCAATTAAACCAATTTCTGTAAGATCCGCTAGGTAGGACGATCCGGTCCTTCTGTTTGCTCAAACTCGATGGAATAACAGAATGAATATCGATAGTTTATGTATGCTATAGACCCAAAGTTTATATGGAAAATTAAATATTACAACTACAAGAACTTGCACCATATTCTATTAATTGTTTTTTAAGGCTGAAATATTTAACGAGCATTTCTTAAAACACTGACGCAGGAATGCTAGGTTACACCTCGCACGAGGGGAAACAAGATCCCATGATGTGAGTGAGATATAAAACGTTCACTACATGTTCAGTAGTACAGTCAGCTAAGCAGATTGCTGACCCCCACTAATAAATTTTATACGAGAGGGGATCAGGTATCTGCTCGGCTGACTGTACCTAGGTACATTTACTATCTTAGTAACTTACACTATTCTTATTAACTTTCACGCGGTCCTTCTTCCGTCCCCATCATTCCCCACAAATGGCCGTTGATGAGCGCTCCCCGTCCGTCCGTCCCCGTCCCGCCGAGATTCTGCCGATACGGCCCGACTTGGACCGCGGCCAGAAACTTTAATGCCATTATTATATCCGCCCGCCCCAGTGACGGGATGCGAGTTTACGTGACGCTAATATGTATTACCCTTCATTCACTACGCGACTGTAACTAGCGTCTCAAATAGATTGTGTGTTATGAATTCTGATCTACAACGATAACTGGTTGATAACAGGCATTGAATGAAGCGCCTGTGTGATTGTCGTAAGATGAGGTCGTAAGGTGTGTACAGGGTGGTGTATTACCGGCACATCTTGGGCTGACACTTGCAAATTGGATCGGAGCGTGGCCTGAAGTTCGTGATTGGAGATAGCATAATGTCATGTTTATTAAACAATATTACATACATAACATAACAAAGCGTCACGCCTTTTCCCATACGGGGTGCTAGAGACACAACTGTGCCCACTTTAAGCCAGTGATTTAACACTCCAAACAATATCCTTACTGTCATACACTACCCGTAAGGCTGTGAGAAAAAGGTCAAATGTTGATATTTAACAAAATAACCGGCCAAGTGCGAGTCGGACTCGCGCACGAAGGGTTCCGTACCATTATCTATAAAAACCGCAAAAAAAAAATGTATGGGAGCCCCCCCTAAATATTAAATTTATTTTAATTTTATTTTTTTTATTAAATAATATACTCAATATATTGTGAATATTTTAAGCGTCTACCTGCTACCATTATCAATATCGAGCAAAAATGAGCAAAAAAAATCACGTTTGTTGTATAGGAGCCCCCCTTAATATTAAATTTCTTTTGATTTTTAGTATTTGTTGTTATAGCGGCAACAGAAATACATCATCTGTGAAAATTTCACCTGTCTAGCTACCACGGTTCATGAGTTACAGCCTGATGACAGACAGGACGGACGGACGGACGGACGGACAGACGGACAGCGAAGTCTCAGTAATAGGGTCCCGTTTGGCACCCTTCAGGTACGGAACCCTAATAAAAAGTATAAAAACGAGTAAAATCTGCTCCGGTACACATAATGTCAATCTGGTTGTTTTTCGACCTCGAACTATGATTTGGGGCCGCTTGCTTATAACAATATACTGAGTTGAGTATTCAAGACGTGTGTAGAATATAGAAATTGAAGAAACTAAAAAGTCTTGGATCATAGCAGTTCATGAATGAAATGAAAAAAATGAAAAAATATTTATTTATCAGTAGGAAAAGGGCTTTTTAATCCCAAATTTATGTGCTACTTAGGACATAGATACCAACTATATCCAGGTCCCGCAAGGCCCCAGCTGTGTCGTATCATAGATACCAACTATATCCAGGTCCCGCAAGGCCCCAGCTGTGTCGTATCATAGATACCAACTATATCCAGGTCCCGCAAGGCCCCAGCTGTGTCATATCATAAACCTACCAAAACACTTAAAAGTTGGTTTTTAGGTTGGTAGGTAAGTTTTCGAAGCCTTGAACAGATATCGTATGAATAACTTAATGGGGTTGCGGATGACCCATTCTGTGCGTACTTCCTTAAACCCAGTACTTCCTCATCCCTCGTCTTACAAAGCGTGCGGGTATGAGGCAAGCGGCGGGGGGTAGGGGGGTGTGTGAACTGGGCTGAAACTGATGCCGGCCGGATATTAAAATCCGCCTCGCTCCGAATACCCGGTTCCCCGGATACCCGGGTACTCGCTCTTTGTCGGTCGCGAGACTTTAACCGGTTGGCGCGAGCCATTTTTTTTATTTTTTTAGTAAAAAAAAAAAAACTTTAATATTAGTTTGACAGTGGGTACCAACGTCAAAAATTAGACATTCATTGACGTCTTGGTACCCACTGTCAAAATAATTTTAATGTCATTTTTTTTTTTTATAATAATAATGTCAATATTGTTCCAAGGACTGGATTGTCCTTACGCTACCCAGCGTGTTAATGAACTAATGCCCTTCAGCTAGAATCGGTATTTGTAAGATTAGCAAATAAGCATGACCAATAGCCCTATTTTATCTATCTCGGCCTTCGATCATACATCTGGATAGCAATCAAATTGTATGGTATACTCCTTGATTTTGAATTAGATCGTAATCAGAATGGACCGTATATCAGATTTGGATACAGAAATCACGTAATCGAATCCCAAATCGAGCAACTGTTCCTTGTGTCACTTCCACTTCAGTGGTAACCATACTCCATACTGCGTGACTGCAGGCTAGCCAATCGCTGCAGCTTATAGTAACTTGATAATGGATATTCTTTTCTATTCTATTCTATTCTAAGTTTCACTAACAATTACGATTTTAGTCATCAATCTCAGTAGAGCAGCGCGGGGCGTATAGGCCTACGTAGGCGTCAACGCGCTCATTCTGTCGCTGGTTGGCTCTGGCTCCACCACGACAAGCTGCGTCGGAATCTGGCCTATTCCTCTACACACACAATATCAAGGCAAATGAAGAATTAGTTCCATATGCACAAAGTTCAACTGAGCCTTAAGTTGAAATAAATAGATCTTGTTATGACGAATCATATGAGCCCCAACTCGATGCATTTCAAGTAAGATTACTGTTGTTGTAACATCTATTACATCTTTTCTAGTAAGGAGCCCTGTGATTAAAACGTAAACATAAGAATATGTAGATTTTACCTCCCGATTTGGGTTGCAGTGTTCCTAAGATGATACGTCACTATATCACTTTTCACAGATGTCAGAGTGACTTTCAAAAGTATTTATAGTGTACAACCTTGTACAACCACGATTTGTTAATTTAGTAATTTATTGCTTGTGTTGTGTATAATAATAACAGTAAATAAATGGATATTCTATTCTATTCTAAACTTAGGGTAGTCAAGTCATAAAGCAGCGCCCAGTACTTATTCCTCGTTTATTTATACCCATATCTTGAGTTATCGAACGTTGGTTCAAGTCTCACATTAATTTCGGTTTGTCCTATTTAATAGCTCTCCATTTTATCATTAGATTTAGTGAGCCATATTTCTAAGGACGGAGCTATTAAGCATGGCAATAGCGTTTGTTTTAATTTATACTTATTTTATGTCAAAGACTTACTTACGAGTACCTTGAAATGGATCGCTTTTCGTATATTTCGTATATTTTTATTGCACATAAAAGACAAAATACAGAAAATACAGAGAAGTATGTATCCCCTACTTTTAAATTTGAAAGCACTGCATTCAGGTTGGAAAAATTTAAATCTTTGTTTACAAAATACTACATATAATTTGACAGTTCCCTTGTCATACTAAGGTACAAACAATCGCTAATGCGCCACCTAGCTTGAGAAATTGACAGTTTTCCACCCAAATACAATGAGTTTGATTAGTTATTTAAAATCACTACGCAACGAAAAAGATTTTCTTTACTGTTGCATCAACCCTAAATCCTTTTCGCTAATTGAAACACCCAACTCAGTGCAACTCCGGTCAGCATAGAGCACCTAATAGCCAACGAGCAGCCTCGCATACTGGCGGCCCCTCCAGACGCGCGTAATATAACGAGCCACTTCAGTACCCTCCCGCCCAATAGTACCCTTAGTAGCAGCTAGCTGGAACTTTTATTTTATACAGTTTGTATTTTGTTTTATTATTAACCTTTGATGCTCGCCTTTGTACATAATTTTTATTTCCCTTTTGTTTTCTCAAATTTTTGTGTGCAATAAATACAAATACAAAATCGTTTATTGTTAAATATGTTTACAACATTTTACAGTATCCCTAGAGCCCTCACTAGGATTCCCTGTGTCGTGGGGACTATGTTACAGTATCCCTAGACCCCACACTAGGAATAGGATAAAGAAATAATGAAATAGGGATGATATGATTCTGTGTATAAGTTGTAAGGGTAACCAATAGTGAGTGTTGGTCAAGGCACCGAAACGTCGTCGCATCCTGAATGAAATATAAAGGAAAGGTACAGTACGGGGCCTTTATTTTGGCACGTCGGGACGGGGTGCCACGAGTATTATACTCGGCGTTTGACTCAGCGAGAGAGAGAAAGAGCGAGACGAGACCCAACGTGCCAAAACAAAGGCCCCGTACTTTAATTATCTGCTCGATTATCATATGACGATTTATGATATTAGTTCTGGCAGAATTACAAGCTTTGCAGATATCTGTGTTAGTTGAGCCACGGGCGGCCAGCGCCTATTCACTTTAGCTTAAACATACATTATAGGTATAATACATGAGCTTACCTTATTATCTCAAGATGTAGTTATACTTTTATACTCTGTATTAAAATCTATGTTTATTTTAACAGTGGATAAATGGATTAACTATTTAATAGAGTTTTCGGATACTGGTATGTGTGGAAGCAACATTTAATCTGTTTCAATTTCCTGAACAGAAGGGAGTATTTTAAAGTGAAATTGAATCACTTTAGCAATGACAACTTAGGAGACCAAAATTTGCATAAATCTAATTCCTATGAAATGCATGTCGATAAAAAAGTTTAAACGCAGCTTGATTCCTACGTACATCGTCATGGTACGAGTACTATGTGTGAGTGTACTTTAAATAACACACGCTTAAAGCACTGACTTAAAATAATGCATGTTCTAAACAACCGACAGTGGCGCGGTGAAGAACTCTATTACTGCAAGCGGCGACTATTCTAGAACATTCAAGGCGTTAGTTGAGTCATGGTTGTGTTGTCTTCTAAATGTTGATAAGCTACCATTTGGTCACTGATTTTTCGTTCTTTTAACACCTCGTCTTCTTTACAATCACCTGTAATGTACAGTATCCCAAATCAAATTTCCGTCCCTTGCTGGCTATAATATATTATCATCCTGGCCCTGGGACATATCAGTGCCTCCAGTGAAAAAGGGATTAAGTCGAGTTATTCCCTTTTGTTTTTATTTCACCATTGGAATCAGCGCATCAAGTTACATAATATATCAAAAGGACATAACTGTATCTTAACTCCTTCATGGATTTTACAAATCACCTAAAGGCATAGTTGGTGTTCGCGCCAAAGGCGCTGGGAAATAAAATTTAGTATTTGAAGAACAGACTGAGGGATGGTTGAATGAATCCAGAATATGTTTCGTCTCCAAAGTTAATTTTGGGTTTGAAGAAGAGACTGAGGGGGGTGGTCGAAGGAAGCCAGAATATTTTCCATCTCCAAACTTTTATTGTATGCTAAGGTTTGGAGATGGAAAATATTCTGGCTTCCTTCGACCACCCCCCTCAGTCTCTTCTTCAAACCCAAAATGGCGCGAACATTTGGAGTTTTTTTTGGGTTAAGAGTAGTTATAGTAAGCAATTTTTTGATTAAAATGGTACAAGCGCAGCTGTGTCTTAGAATTCACTTGTTAATAAGAATCTTATTGCACTTAAACACAAATGTAAAGGCATAACTGACGTTGTTCCCAAATTTAAGATACAAAAAAGGGATCAACATGAGATATTTCTATGTGAACTTACGACAAAAAGACATAACGTGATTTAGTTCTTTTCATTTCATTACAAAAAGTACGGAGAGCTGATATACGTGAAAATAAATTCCTAAGGAATACCGGACAGGCATACGTTTCCAAAGGAAAAGAACGCCCAGCAAGGGAAATGAAAGAGTTGAATATTTGCAGATTTAATTGTAGGGGTAAAATACCAGAGCAAGCTCGACAAGATTTATTTACCAATTATTGGCAATTGGGTACTTATGAAAGGAGGACCCAATACATAGCTTCTTTGATTACGGTGGAGGAGCCAAAAGTCAGAAAAACACAAGCTACAAAGCAAAGAAGTTGCTCTTTTATCTACCATGTTCATTGGGGTCAAAATCTGCATGAAAGAGTATGCAAAAACTGTTTCGTCATAATATTTGGTGAAAGTTTTAAGTTTGTTTCCCTACAAGCAACAAAAAAAAAGGATTCTACAACAGGAACTCTTCCATGCAGTACAAGGGGTGTAGCTGTTAATAACAAATGGACGGATGTAGATTTGGAAAATGTGCGTCAGCATATTTTATCATTTTCACAATATGAAAGTCACTATGCTCGTAATAAAACCACAAAGAAATTTCTGTCAAGTACTTTGAACATAGATACCATCTACTCCTTGTACTGCGAAAACCAGCCAAAAGAGAAACAAGTTTGTAAGACTATATACTCACAAATATCTCACAGCTTAAAACTGTCATTTAAGCCCCCGAAAGTGGATACATGTACAAAATGTGATATGCTACAAGCTCAAATTCAGTACTCTCAGACGTCAGCAGAAGAAAAAACAGAACTAGTAAACAGGCTTAATATACATCAAGCTGAAGCTGACGGCGCATATCAGCAGAAAAGCAATGATAAGTTGAAGACATTAGACGATGATTCTTTAGTCGTACTCACTTTCGACCTTCAACAATGCCTCCCAACTCCGATGCAGTCTTCAGGTATGGCATTTTATAAAAGAAGTCTTTGGACCTTTAACTTGACAATTCATGACTGCAAAACAAAACAAGCTACATGCTACATGTGGCACGAAGCAACTAGCAAACGCGGTGGCAATCAAATCGCTTCCTGTCTCTATGACTACATCAAAAAGTTGCCGGTTCACGTCACGAAAATCATATTATACTCTGACACTTGTGGAGGTCAAAATAAGAACTCCTATGTCACTGCCATGTTCTTAGCACTTACAAAAGAGTATCCTCATATACATCGACCACAAATTCCTAGTCCCGGGTCATACTCATATGGAGTGTGACTACGACCACTCCGTTATTGAGAGGGCCAAAAAGAAGATTAAGAATATTCACCACCCAAGAGATTACTACCAGATGGTAAGAAACGCTGCAAGGGATGGGAGGTTTTCCGTTAGGGAAATGACGGAAGAAAAGTTTTACGATTTCGAAAAACTCTTGAAGGGACCAATGATTCTGAGAAAAACCAACACAGAAAAACAAAAGGTATACTGGCCGGACATTCGTTGGTTCAGGTATACACCACATGGTGAATTTGTGGTGAAATACAAAACAAATTTGAGCGAAGATGAAGATTTCAAAAACATCTCTTTCCAAAGGACTGGGCGATCCAAACTCTCTACGAACAGCAATATGATCGTTCTAGAGGTAATATCTGAGACACAAATACCTATAAGCGTAGAGAAAAAGAAAGACATTCTAACACTCCTTCCGTTTATAGACAGAGATTGTCATGCATTTTATTTATTTATTTTTATTTATTTATTTTATTGGTCTTAAAAAAAAATCCACAGCTAATTACATTGTATTTAAACAGCTAAATTAAAACTTAATAAAAGCCAATAACGGATTTAAATTCCTTAATCTAAACATTTCGACATTTTACGGAGGTAAACAGTGGAATAAACATAAAATTAAAAATTAAAAAGAAAATGAAAATGCACAGCACATATCAAAACCTCCGCTTTTCAGAGACAGAGGTTGCCGAAGAAGACCCAGACCTATCTCGCATTATGGGACCAGACCACGACGCTGATTTTTGTGCGAATGCATAAGCATTTTGTAATTTTTTCATAATAATAATATAATTCAAAGTATGTATTTTATTTTATTCCATCACCACAGGTAACCTAAATAACAACTGATGAAACTATTGACATTGGTTTTGATCTCATTGCTGTGACATAAAATTTCCAGGTATTTAGGAATGAGTTAGTCCTTTTTTGCCATAGAAACCTTATGTCCTGAACAAAATATTAAAAGAACTAAACAATATTGTGCCCATAAGCGCACGAAATAAATTTAGTATAACTACATTTATTTCCTTATGTTGTAAGAAAAATCCTTTTTAACTGCAGTTATGCCATAATTATGTGGTCAACAAGGGAATAGTTGAACAAAACCATCAAAAATATATATATATATTCATATTACATAAACATGGTATATATCAGTTGAAAGGTATGACAATTATCTATATTATTGCTTTATCATTAAACTGTATGAAAAAGAATTTTCGTTTAAAAAAATAAAAGTTTACATTTTTTGCTCTCCTGAAAAGTGCCGTTTTTCAACTAATCCGTTTTTTACTGGAGGCACTGATATAATGATGTCTCAAGTTCATATTACAACCGGGGCAGTACCTTCATAATATAAGTGAGAAAGCAATGGATAGGAATCCTTGGTACTTGTGTTTTCACAAGTTTCCAAGTAAACTTTGTGACTTATGAAGCAAAGTCATGCCGTATTCCTACAGCTAGCACCAGCTAGAATAGTACCTCCCCGCCCGTGTAGCGCTTTAATGTTGCGGAGGAGACGCGAGGCGGGCCATTAGCTAATTGTCCGGCCGAGTGACGCGTTTTTGTGTAATTGCAGCGTGAGCGAGAATAGATCAGGCTTAATTTCTTCTGGCCCAACACCCTATATACCCTATATCATGGGAACCAGAAACACCTACCTAAATATCCAAGACTTAGGAATATGTTTTCCCTAGATTCGAACTCGGGACCTGTAAATTTGTAGGCAGTGCGTCGAAGCGCAACCAAAGGTCGTACCCGCTGGTCTGTCTGACGACCGTGTTGCTATGTGTGAAACGCAGCTCTAGCTGTGGCGATGTGACTTTGACTATGCAAGGGGCGAGGTTTTCACCTCCCCGTTTACAAAAACGGTACCTCCGGCTTGGTAGGCAGAGGCCTGCCCGCTAAGCCTCAGAGAGGTTGTGGCTATTGTAATCATACGTCCAACTTCCACAAAAGACCACGATCGTTTGTTCTGTTTTTTTATAGATTTTGAACTTTATCTCGATGTGGGTAGGTTGAAATTAGCGGATCTTGGCCTTTGGACAGGCGAGCTAGTATTTATGTAGACACAAACAGCATGCATTAGCAATAGAGCAGGAGACATTGTCACGTTGTTGCCAAAACTGCCATCAATATTGTACGAGTACACGCTTGCAAAGCAAAGTATGGACACGATGCAACAACTACCAAACTGAAGTTAACGTTAAATATTTGTAGCTGTAAAGTTATGCACGTACCCGTTATACCTACATTACGTAGAATTTTAAAGTTGTAGAGTTGTAACAGTAAAGTATGAAAACTTCGGATGAGATTGATTAGTCCCGATTTATGTAGTAGTTAACCACGAAAACTTGTTCAAAACTGTACTGTAGTGTAATTTAACATAACACACATAAGAACAATTATATGCAAGAACATAAATTGCTTCTAACTCCACACTAGGATACCCTGTATCGTGGGAACCAGGAACAGCGCCATACAAACATGTAGACATCCAAGACCTGGGGATTATTTTTTTGTTTTTATCTTTATGGTATTATGATAATTTATATAATAAAAAAATGCAAGGAGCAAAACAAGGACATTCGCTAAAATATATATAATTTACATGGGAAAGGGCACGACGCTATGCTATGATGGTAATTTATATGTTTCATCTGACAGATATCACAGATGGCTAATTATGACGGTTTTCTGAGGCTGTGTAGCGACGCGCTAGACGCTCGCTCACTACTAGCGAGTCTACAAAAGGCGCACGTGCTTCAGATGTTCTGACAAGACGTCCGAGACACAATCCTGTGGCGCGACACATTGGCCGCCGCTTTCGACCCAGCCGACGCGGCAGAAGCACCCCGGCGCGCGCAGCGACACGCAGTGGCGCGACTTGAGAGTCACGCGCACGGGCGCCTCCGATGCGAGTGGGACGCTTTGGTGCGACGAGTGACGCGCGAGTGCGTGGCTGATGAGCGTCACGAGCTTGTGCGTATTGAGCGTTTTGAGCGGCCCGTCGCGCAGGTAGCCCGACCCGACCAGCTTCTCGAGAAGCATCTGGAAAATACAAAGTTTTGTCATTCTTTGCTTTAAGTCATTATTGTCATTAGGCCGCTTGAATTCCCCATGTTTAAGGGTGAAGTGAGGTGGTGGAGTGTATTTTCTGACGCATCGCCCTCAAATATACCAAATCATACAGCAAAACCAGCCATTTGGTGAGGTTCTCTCTGAGTTCTCTGGAAATTGTCGTCTTCAGTGTTTTGTTGCATGATATACTCAGTCGACATAACATCCTGCAGCGATGTGCAAAGATTCCCCCAAAATACAGTATGAAAGTGCTCATAATTATTGTCAAATTCGCGTCCCAAGGCTTTGTCTAGAGTGAATGCGTGGTGACATGGGCCTTAAGGTAGGCTTTCGAAGCGAGCGACACTGTGTCAGTGACTTTAGCGTCACCCTTATTTACTGGCGGATAAGGAACATCATTGAGCGCAATGTCGCTGACGTGGCGTCAGAGCGCTTTTGTCCGCCAGTAAATAAAGCTGACGCTAGCGTCATTGACGCAGTGTCACTCGCGTTGAAAGCTTTCCTTTAAGCAGGAACGGCGGCATCGGCAGGGCCGCACTTTAGTCTCACCCGCCTTTAGTTACTTCAGTATGGTCACAAGCGGCGGTTTCATATGTTCTATTATATAGTGCCCGCCTTAGCCCCCGCGCAAACACTCTGGACGAGGCCATACCCCGGTCATCTCCATCGTGAAAGGATACTCTTTGGGAGTGTATTTGTTCAGCAACTCGGTGAAGGCGCGCAGGAAGCCCTCCTGCGAGTCGGCGGCGCGCCGGCTGCACTTGACGCGCGCCATCTTGTCCAGCATCGAGGGTTTGTGCTTCAGCTTCTTTGCGAATGACGCACAGACGCCGCTGGCTGTGGATGGGAATGTGATTCTTAGGTCAAGTTAAGACAAGTATCTGAATAATTTTATTAAGGCCTTATGATTCTGTGGAATTAGTCTCTCGGGAGCCCTTACTGCTGCGCTTTCATCCGTTCAAAGTTTACGGCCCGTGATTTTCAATCTACCCACATCGAGATAAAGTTCAGAACCTATGAAAATTGGAACAAAAGATCTGGGTATTTTGTGGACGTTGGATGAGCCAGTAGATAAGAGGGGCATGATTGAAATCTGATAGACTGATAGACTCTTAAATTTTAGTAATTTAAGAATCTAACACCATCATTCATTACAAATATTCCTTACACAGCTGTTATTATCTCGAAAGTATCTGGTTGACTAAGTGCCGTTCTTTCATAGCGTTTATCTGACTGTTTATCCATCTCTTGAGAGACCCGGGCTCAAAGCCATAAATTTAGACCAAAATGCTGTAGTCTATTTATCCAGAATTCGCAAAGCACTAATTAGCTGATTGTAATTTTACCTTGTGTTTTGGTCCACCATATAGCTTTCAGATCACGAACAAACCCATGTTTTTGAAGTATTTTCTCATATTTCCGTGAATCGTTGACGTAAAAAGGTACTCGTGTGGTTTTTGCAGGTGTTACTTTATCTTTAGTCTTTTTAGTGGCCATTCTCGCATATTCACCAAATTCTTCCGGAGTTGTTGTTTCGGATGAGATATCGTTATGTTCATCTGAATCATTATGTTGTGTGATTCCATTGCAATGGATATTCCTCAAGGGTATGGGCATACGCATAGGCTTATCATTTAAGGCCTGCTGATTCTGACTCTTAATACCAAATTTGTGTTCATCAATTTCTTCTTTTAATATTATTATCTCTGATTTTATTTTCCTTTCTGTTTCGTCCAAAGATAGCCTGCAAACATAATCAACTCTGTGTAAATACAGATTTTTCCTATTGGGGTGACAGAGTATCCTTTTACACCACTATTAGTCAATAAACAAAACCAATACATAAAAATTATATTAAGTACTTTATCAGCAAGAGAGATTATCATAAAATTGGCCTAGGTTTAAGTTATTTATTGTGCTGTTTTTTTTTATATTGTGCTATGGGCTCAGTTTCAAAAAAAAAACAAAAAAAAACGCATAGTGATAAGGTATCTCGTGGTACCAAGAGCTCAAAAGGTTTTTCTTCTTTTCAATACAAAAGATGGTGGTCCTCTAAGTTTGTTTTTTCTCGCATAATTAATTAATATTTTGTACGTTTGTATATCCTCTACCAATATACCAAATTAATCATGTATGAAAGAAAAGACAAGATGGGGATGCTTCTTCAGCGTCATTTTTTTTCAAAGTTCAAAGTTCATAGTTTAATTTTTTTTATTGACCATAAAATCATACAGATAACTTAGTCAACGTCAATATAATATTAATATTTTTGTATGCTACCGCCCGTTCGGAAGTTGTGGGCTTAGGGATGGAGCAAAGAAGGGCAAGAAACTCCCCTGTACCTGTTTTAAAATGTCAAAGCCTTAAAAATACAATGTTATGTATTTCTACTTAAGTCTAAGGAAATACACCGAAGAGAGACGTACTGACTCAGTCCATCACCCCTCTTTGGATTTCTGTGCGCTGAGATGGTAAAGACCATGCAGTTTTGTCATCTAAATATTCTTTTACACTGTAATAAGACTTCTTCAGTAAACCGTTAAAGAACCTCCTTTCTGGTATGTCCGTTGCTTCATTAGGTGTGTTATTATAAAAACTAACACACACTCCCATAAAAGAGTGAGCAATCTTACTAAGTCTGAACGCGGGCATAGCAATCTTATTTCTAGTGCTAATACTATGATTATGACCTAAAGTCTTAAATAAACCTATGTTTTTTCTGGTGTACATGATATTTTCATAAATGTATTGACAGGTAACAGTAAGTTTATTGATATTTTTGAATTTGTCATTTAGTAAGGTAGAGCTGGCGAGCGCCACCCGGTAATCGGCGATCATCAGCCAAAAGATCGTTAGAATACGGTAGATCATCAAAACAATATATGGATAGTTATTGTTCAGAGTGTGGACGTTTCAAAACTTGCAAAGATGCCGTTGTTTTTATATTTTGTTTGACGGCCCCGGACCAATTTCGGCCGAGTTCTAAAGCTGCGTATGGACAGTGACGCATGGGTACGCCTAGTGGTTACGCGTATGTTTACGCGTATATTGGACACGAGTATAGCTCGTCGATATAGAACGAGCTTGTCCTCTTTGACGCGTGACCAGACTGACAGATGGCGGCGGCTCGCGCGGAGACAGTTCGCACGGCAAGCGTTCTCCAAGAGTGTACGCGTAGCGGCACGTACGGAAATGAAGTTCCGGGACACGCGTAACCGACTACGCGAGGGTTCGTACACAGCTTAAAACCTCCTTGGCGCAGCTACCTCGCCTTACTTTTCGAGCACAGCCTTGATGACGTGGCAGTTGAGTGGGCACGAGAACCCGAGCGGAGTCCACGGCGTAGCGTTGTCGTCCTGGCAGAACACGCGGCTCTCTGCAACCATAGTTAACCCCACAAATAGTTTGGTACCTCTGCCACCCCAAAGCAGCAGCAGAGTCCAGCAGGGCTACCATGAGGCACGCCACTCACCCCAGTCGCGCATTTTGTCACAATTTAATGTCAAAATCACCTGGTAACGCTAAAATTAGCAACTGGGTTTGTGGTTGTGGAAATTTACACAAATCATAAAAGAAAATTTATAAAATAAAGCAAATAATGGCGTAAACTGCAGCGCGACACTTACGACCGCGCGAAAAGTGCGAAAGTGCAAAAAAGTGTGTTTTTTCCAAATTACACAAAAACCGCTGATGATTTCTAAAATGTTAAACACAAAATTTTTAGATATTTTGATTACCAATTACCATAAGAATTATATCAGCGTTTCTTGTAGAACTTCTGAAATAACTCGTTTTAGGTCAAAAACAACTATTAGGTTATTATTTTTTTCATATAGTTTTTAATGACATTATGATGTTTTCAAACACTAAATTTTTAGCCAAGGGACTGTTTTATAATACATACTTTTTGTGGATTCAGAAAGTATCCCAAACTGCTGGAATAACTTTTTAAAGATGGGCATTTTGCTGGACTATCGTCTTAGGTCGCGAAATTTGACTTTTATTCGCGACGCGACGTGAGTGACGTTGCATCATGGTAGCCCCGATGTTCATGAGTCATGTCATGACGCTACAGCTTTCCAACGCTATTTTGTCGAGAGTGACGTTTACAAGAGGGCGCCAGTACTACGCAACTTTGCAACGAACCTGTCAAGCAGCGTTAGTTTTACCTGTTAATACATACCACAAGTCAAACTATCGTTATTGTATTGTGTGTTAAACCGCTATTAACTAAGAATTACACTGACATTGGAGCAAATCGAGGTTAACAACACGATCTTATCAATAGTTCAATGCGGTACGCAATGCACACTTACCAGCAAAATCGAATTTAAACGCAATTAGTAATAGCAGCACAACCATTTTAGGTCATTTATGACCATTCAGTAGGTACATCAACAAAATAAGTAGTAGGTATAAGTGACTTATAATCTTAATTAGTATGAACCTGAGTATCGTCAACACATAAAAACATTATGAGCGACTTAAATGGTATAATTGGGATATTTAATTACCTGCACTATTATTCAGCCATTGGTTCGGAAAATAGTACAAAAACAGCTTGTTTGAAAACCAGCAAACATGTCGGTGAATTTCGGAGGTGAAAGTGAACGTACTATAGCCTGAAGATATCTAGCGTAGTGCTTAGTTGACAGACAGATAGATGGACTGTGAATTAATTAATCCTTTTTCCTCTTACCTACATCTGCTGTCCTTTACAAAGAACGTTGCAATAGATAAATTCTAATAGCAAATTACTAAATGGCATTAAGTTAAATAGATATATGAAAGTATGATTAAGTTCCCTTGTAATTGTAGGATACGGTCCTAAAAAAAAGTCTAGACGGACAGACAGATAGACAGATGAACAAAGAGACCGAAAGATAGACAGACGGAAAACACAGTGATCCTCTGTGTTTTCCGAGTTTCTTCTTTTCCTTTTAAGGATCGGAATCGGAACCCTAAAAATATATCCAAATTAAGAACCCTTTTCTTTTCTTTGTGTTCTATACTCGTACATCTAATGGAAGCCAATGGACTTTTTACGTTCCCAAACAACCGGTCAAGACGAGGGCAGAGTCTCTAAACTGCGAGAGCATCAAAGTCTACGTGCGCGCACTACGTGATATTTTTTTGGTTGCGAAGTTTGTGAAAAAGTACTGAAAAGTGTACGGGCATTGATATTATTTGTTACAATTGGAAATACTTTTTCTGCTTACATTTTTAAAAGAGATATCAAACAACTCACATAAAAGCTCAAGTGAACTTTCTAGTCAGAGTTGCCCCAAACTAAATTAAGATTATTTACCTACATGTAAAGATTACGAAAATGATTTACGTAAAAATGCGTATGGGCTGTTTCAAGAAATACACTACTGTACAATTTAATGATATATATTCAATAATACGAGAGTTCATGAAACATGCCTGTTGTTTTGTTAGTAGCTTGATTTGCCGTATAGACAAGGCAATAGTTTCTAAACATGGGGAAACTCGATGGGAAAGGAAGAAAATTAACACTAAACTTACTCTTGTGATTTCTGATTGACCGAGCGAGCGAAGCGAGCGAAGCGTCTCCGTTTCAGGTTTGGGCAAAAATGCTTTCGTATGTCCGGTTGTTCTCCTCTACAGGTCGCATTTATGAACCGATTCTCGCGAAATTTTGTGAGCAGGTTGGAAAAATAAATAGAATTTTTTACTCGAGCCAGTTTTTTGATTTTTTTAAAATGGCGGAGATAAAATCGCTACAACCCAAACGGCTCGATGGATATTAACTAATGAGGTGTCGTTGGATTCGTAAAGACCATGAGAGTGAAACAGATGAGCGAGCGAAGCGAGCGAAGCGTCTCCGTTTCAGGTTTGGGCAAAAATGCTTTTGTATGTCCGGTTGTTCTCCTCTACAGGTCGCATTTATGAACCGATTCTCGTGAAATTTTGTGAGCAGGTTGAAAAAATAAATAGAATTTTTTACTCGAGCCAGTTTTTTGATTTTTTTCAAAATGGCGGAGATATAGGGTTTTAAAATGTAAAAAAATCGCTACAACCCAAACGGCTTGATGGATATTAACAAATGAGGTGTCGTTGGATTTGTAAAGACTATGAGAGTGAAACAGATTATATAATTTTAGTAAAAAGTCAATAGGTTGTGTAAAAGATCGCGAAATGTAGTTTACAAAGTTATTGGTGCGGCTACTTTCATACTGCATGTACGTAACCAGCTACATTCATAAGTTTGTATGTGTTATTGAAAGAAAATTATTTGGGTTATTTTTTTATGTGTTTTAGCAGTTCAGCTTTCCCACCGACATACTCGCGAGGTCTACAGCTCACAGAGCCACTAGTAAATTCATAAAGGATAACAGAACACTCACAAATTATTATTGTCTTCTGTCGGCTTCCGCATACATACCGACGCGTTTCAAACACCCATTGAATGAATTAGCTGAAAAATACAGTTGGCTGTTAGAAGAAGTCTAATTAAATATCATTCGTGAGTGAAGTGAAAGAGTGGCGAGGACGTGACTAGAGCGCCGCAGAACAATTAGTAACGAAACAGACTATACAAAATGAAATTCCTCAAATAAACCTCTGTTATTTGTTTAGGCCCTAAGCTTTATGGCGATAGAGTAACGTAGGCTTCTTAGTTCTTACAGAGAAACACTACAGTACTACAGAGTTAAATGAATTCTCAATGCAACAAAGCCCATAAAACACAAAATATCATAATAAAACTCACTGTACCTACTTCGATTTCAGTAGCAAAAAATATATGATAGAGGTAGACACACAGTTTTAACTGTTTCCTTTAAACCAAGTTATTAAATACTCCATTTTGCGGCACTTCCAGTGCAATTTTTCTGAGCATAGCGCGGACAGTGCAAGTCCCGGCACGTCGCCCACCCACCGCAATACTATCCGACGTGAGCTCGGGAACCCGCCCAGTGAGCAGGGTTCAGCGTCCATGGGCTGCCAACTGAACCCTAATACTAAGATCCATCTGCCTGTCACGGGGCTGATGATACACTGCCACCACACCATCTTATCTGTAGAATGAGCACAATGGCGCTAACATCTACTCCAGCTGAACACACTGTAACAACTGACAGCGAAGTGACGTTGTCACAGTGGCGCCAGTAGTTTCCGCTGTGGCCGTTCTACACATAAGATGGCTCTTGTATCTTTTGGAGCTTGTTTTTTACACACTTTTTAATAGTATAAAATGTTATGCTGTTTCTGTTTACAACAAATTCAATAAGCCAGATATAACAGGGATTTCCTCTACAATTACTACAAACCGATGTTTTTCGATATTATTCGATTTACTATCAATGTTGCAAATGTTACACGGAACCGGAACCCTTAGTGCGCGAGTCCGACTCGCACTAAGCCGAAATTTCTGTATCTACTAGGACCTGACAAGGATTTATTGGCTGCATTGTGACGTTTCAGTAAAAGCGATCCAATAGGATTGCTTGCTTGAGATTGCTATACTACGTACGTTTGGGTTATAGAGATCCTTCACTCACATAAACTTGTGATTCCACCGTACAAAATGACTGTTCGGGAAACCTTAGGTCCGGGGAAATGATAAGCGAAAAATAATACGCGTAATGTAAATTAACATGTATTATATTCCAGCTTCACAAGAAATATTTCCAAAAACATTATCAATTTGAGTACCTCCTCGCGTGGTAGAACCAGGAGGCAATATCATACGGTATCCAGCGTTTAGCATGAATGATATTAAACTATTGTCTTTTAAAAAATCTTCAATAAAATCTCCAAAGTTTGTATTCAATGAATGACAAAGTTATCTTTGCGGTTTAATAGGTAAATGTTTTATATCTTAAAAACTGCTTATTATATTTTGTTCAAACCAATTTTCATCGAAAGTTTATATGGAGATACACAGCATATATATTTAATAGATTTATCTCTCTGTTACTTTAAAAGTTAGAGGGGGGGGACACATTTTTTTCCATTTTGGATGTGTCTATCTCTAACGCGCAGGCTCGAGCCATTGTCATTCTCCAAAATTATAAAAAAAAAACATTAAAATTAGTTTGACAGTGGGTACCAACGTCAAAAATTAGACATTCGTTGACGTCTTGGTACCCACTGTCAAAATAATTTTAATGTCATTTTTTTTATAATTTTAAATGTCAATATTGTTCCAAGGACTCTTTTGCCCTTACGCTACCGTGGGTGCTAAAGATTGACTTTGAGGAAAAATGGTTTTAGGAACCTTAACGTAATTTTTAAAGGCCTATCTATAAACACCCCAAACATTTAGGTTTGATGAAAAAAATAATATTTGGGGTGTATGGGGAGCCCCCCCTTTATATATATTTTTTTAATAAAAATCATAAAGCTGTTAACAGAATACATCTACATACATAGTTTTGGATTAAAGTTGTTATGACATACGGACGGACAGACAGACAGACTTGACGAAACTATAAGGGTTCCTTGTTTCTCTAACGGAACCCTAAAAACCCCAGGTATTCGATGTTTTAGGAACCTCCACTTCATTTTTGAAGACCTATCTAAAGACACCCCACACATGTAGGTTTGATGAAAAAATATTTTTTGGTTTCAGTTTCATGTATGGGGAGCCCCCCTTAAATTTTTATTTTTTTTCAGTTTTTATGTAAAAATCGTAAAGCGGTTCATAGAATACATCTACGTGCCAAGTTTCAACTGTGTAGTCCTAATAGTTTTGAAATAAAGTTGCTGTGACATACGGACGGACGGACGGACAGACAGACTTGACGAAACTATAAGGGTTCCTTGTTTCTCTACGGAATCCTAAAAACGAGCTTCTATAAAATATTTCTTGCAGCATGGATACATCCATGCTATCAGTAAGATTAATTCCTGTGCTTTCTTTTGAAATATTATCACAATATGATTAAATTATAGAATCGACTACGTTTTAAGAGACCTTAAATACGAAGAGACCTTAGCGACTCGACAGACTCGGCGATGGGCTAGGCCTTTGTCACGCAAAATGGATTATTCAATGGTCTTTTCCTATTTTTTTTAGTGGCGCTAATGGTGGAGTGAATTTTGGACAAAACCAGTGTAGTCTACGGAATATCCTGAAGACTCCCACCGAAATTGCATTAACATTGAACAATGTAAACGTACCTACTGGTCCTCTGGACTTGCAAACTTTACCTAACAATTACAAATAAATATTTTCGTCTTTATACCGTTTGCTTAGAGGTTACATTTGATTGTTGCAGCTGCATCTTGAAGTTGGTAGTTTTGTATGGCGAGGTTGAGTTAGCGCAAACAAGGCAGTGCCGCGTTGTGGCGAGCGCAGCCGTCGCTCAAAGACGTTTTGGACTGGAGACGCCTTCTTTGTGCTTACACTTCTGCAAAAGTATTTTTAGCCAGCTTCTTTTTGCCAGTCCAAGTATCATTTTTTTGCCAAGTCTTGTGATGTGCGCATTTATTGTGAGGAGTATTCGTTTGCATGTACAAATAACAGAGTTAAAGATATATCAAAGCGGCTCGTCGAAGCGTCAAGGAACCAGAGAGCTGGCACCTACGGGCCATCCCACATGACCGCGTTGCGGCGTCGGATTTCTGCGTTGCGGCGTCGGATCGCAAAAATCTGCCAACATTCCTTATGTAATTCGCCGCGAATTTTTGCGATGCGACGCCGCAACGCGGTCATGTGGGATGGCCCTACCTCGCTCAACGCATCAGCATTGCGATACAGCGAGGTAACGGTGCCAGCGTGTGGGCACCCTCCCGCCCGGCAGCGATCTGGGCGAAATTTTTGAACTAATTTAGTTGTAGTTTAGTTTTTTACCTATAGTTTAGTTAAGTTATAACTATCAATTTGGTATGTTATAAAAAAAAACAGACAGTGCCTAGTAGATACGAGTTTAATACGTAGATAAGTAAAACAGGAAACCCAATTCGCTTAGAATAATGAGTGTTATTGCTGTTGGTACCTTTACTAGCTGGTTACATGATCAAAACCGCATGGCTACCAGTGTCATAAAACTGTTTGTCACTATGTATTTATTAACAATTCAGCACCGGATCTGAAATTGTGTAGTTGTTATTTATTTAATCGTTATAAAAATACTACACCACGTTCCTCAGTTAGCCATACTTGGCTTGGTCTTTTTTTAACCATTTTAACTCGGGAGACGCTTCCGGTATAATTATTCTGAGTCCTCGCTATATTCAGGACAAGTCAATGGAGACATCCACTTCGATCGCACACAGATCAAGCAGCACTGTGCAGGGTGTTACAAAAACGCGTATATTTTAGGGTGCTGTTATTTAGGGACGTCAATCTGAAGAACTTTTTCCATTTAACCGATTTATCAGAACAGTTAAGTTTTCACTTCCCTTTACCACATAAGCTCATTGCCCGGCCCAAAATGTAGAGATATAAAATATTAGGTTGCTCAGAAGGCTTTCATAGTGAAAGTTGTTCAAAAAGACGTACCTAACAATCCCATAAAATACCTCGAAAACTCAGCTTTCTACTTGAAAGATTTGACTTCCGCCCCTCGACTAGACCTCGTAGATCTCATGCGGCCTCCATTCTCGCCACTCCACGTCACAATACTGTCGCATACGAGCATGGCTTCCGAATGAGGGCTATTTTTCTTGGAACGCGCTTCCCTGCGCCATCAGGGACAGTCCATCTCTATACAGGAATCGGTTGAAGGAGCATTATCTCTCTCTATCATAAATATAGAAGGTATTTTAATATGTATTAGTTTATTTATGTTAGGTTTATTTATTTTATTTTATGTAATATTCATGTACCTACTTCTTTATGTAGTATATTCAGTAGATTAGTAATATTATGATTTATTTATATTTTATTTTTCACTTACTTGAGCACATAGGCCTACCTGTTCTGTATTTTATTTTTCTCTCTCCATCCTGGGTTTGCTGGAATAGATCTCTCTTTAGAGATAAGCTTGCCTTTGTAAATTACTTCTCTGTTTTTTCTGTGTTTTGTCTTTTATGTGCAATAAATATATACGAAATATACATTATACGAGTTCATCTTTCTGTTACACAATGTATAAGCTGCGGCCGGGAAACTGATCGACCCAATTTGAGGGCACGATGCGACATTTTGATGCACTATGTGAACCTAACGGACATACATTCATATGTATTCAAGTAAGGTGTGCTGCAGAATGGTGCCAACTATTCAATTTTCAATCCATTTTGCATGACAGGGAACTACCCTATCGCGACAACTTTAGATTTGATTGATTTCTTACAAAGTTTTTAATCGCTCTGAATTGCACAAAAACGATTTTGAAGGTTTTTGCCACTGCAACTGATTGTATCTCATTACTCATAGGATTTTGATTTGTTTATTATGCTAAGGAAATGCTCACGAAGTTTCGTGCAACCCAGAATATGTTACAGAACCAGAATCAATATGTTATGTAGCCGGCCCTTTCAGTAATGTCGGTATGTACTGAACTTTGTTCAGCATGTCCCAGTGATTGCGACATCGCAAATGGAATGTTTATGGATACCGGTAGTCCGCGGGCTCCGGATGGTGACTCGGTTCACAACAACGAGATGCAGTGCTGCTGCTTGCCACCGTGTCAAGAAGTAGAACAAATGAATCGTGTAGCTCATCGTATAATACAGAAAAGTGAAGATATAGAAACAATTTAAAAAATTAACAGGCCAGAAAAAAAATTCATCGTAAAAACTTTCATTTTCTGTCCATTTTGCACATTTTGCGAACTTTTCTTATGCTAGTTTGCATTTTTCCTTTGACTTCGGCGGCAATTTTTTTATCACTAATTCCGCTTCCATATTAATGTCCGGCGGTGTTTAACACATTGAATTAGGGGATTCTTTGCTTGAAGAAGTAATTTTTCACAATTTTTTGGAACACAAGACATTACGGAAAGAAAATTGCAAAAATAAATCCCGCTCTTTTGTTTTTTTAGGCTTCCTGTCGTCACACAGATCCAAATTCGAAATAAAACCTTTTTGCAAATACCTTTTTTGTTACCATTTTTGAAACAAAGCTCGACAATCATAGATTTTCGCTATAACACTACAGTAATGGATTTCCACAGAAAACTACCGGCACCTTTTCTGGCTCCTTCAAGTAGCGCGGTAAAGTCGACTTTGCTCAAAGAAAGTTGTCAAAATAATGAGCACATTACTCGCTTTGTTTGAGTAAAGAGGTATAACTGCTGTCCAAGGAGTCCGCCTAAGTTGGCCTTTCCATCACATTGCATGGTTAATTTGAAAACGTTCCGATAATATACATCAAAAATAAAAATAAATCCATACATAGACGGAACACCCTAGTGTGTATATCCCCACCAAAGGATATCCCCATAACAGGCCCTACTGTTAGAGGAAGAAGAAAACGTTTTTACGTACCCTGAAGCTGTACCTATGGCTGTACCATGTCGTGAACCATGTCACACGTTATGGTGACTGTTTCATTTGTGAAACGAGAATTTATGTCTCAATAACTGTCCCAACCTCTGCTCGCCTCCCTCCCCGCCCTGCTCCCACCTCGGGGCGTTTTTATTTCGACTAAAACCATTCGCACAGATAATCACACTCTATGATAGATTTATCGAATCTGGGGGACATCTGCGATAAGGGACCTGGAGCACGATTCTCGCGCCTTCGATATACGATATCTATACCTATATCGAGTGATTTCGTGTGGGAATCTGTCAATATAGGTCTCGATATCCGTATATCAAAGGCGCGAGAATCATACCCCTGTGGCATGATTTTGGCGCCTTCGATATACGGATATCGAGCGAGACCTATATTGACAGATTTCCATAAAAAACACTCGATATAGTGTAGATATCGTATATCGAATGCGCGAGAATCAAGCCACAGTTTTTGGTATACATTATTGTCACTTCTGATTTTTAACCGACTTCAAAAAGGACCTTTTTCTCAATTCGGATGTATGTTGCTTTTTATGTTTGTAACATCGCAACTGGTACTATTAGATTCGATTTCAAAAATTATTTCTTCGTTCTAAAGGTCAAACCAATAGTTTGGTCCCATTTTTTGAAAATCGGAAATTGTCCAGTAGTTAGGTTTCTACTTGGAAAAACTCTGAAGTTATAATATATAGATATATAATATAAAATACACCAAAACGCATACAGAGCATGTTCAAAGTTCGTTAAACATCCCAAAGGGGTGTGGTTTATTTTATTTTAGACCATCACTTTGAACTTATTTCTAGCGATTTTACAACAATTTCCAACGACATATCGAAGGTATTTTCAGTGTTGGTTCATCATCGTGTCATGGTCCGCCGCCCGCCGCGCCGGCCGCCCCGCCCTCGCCACCGCCCGCCCTACTTTGCGCGTGAATCTCTTCTGCATGGCCTGCCCTGAAGGAGGAATTTTAAAATAAGAGCGCCACTCGTGTATCAATTCAGCATGACAATTAAAAAAATAGTAAGCAAAACGGAATGTTTGTTTACGAAACTGGGCGCAATAAATATTTACTGACTTTTACTTTTACCAAACACAAAGAGTTTATTCGAATACTCATGATTGATATAATTTATAGCTGTGTGTATAAAAAAGTACTTTCTCTTTTTGTAGTCAGTGACATATTCCAACAATTTTATTGTAATTATGAAACAGCAGAAGGTCATAGTAATTACAAAAGTCCATGAACAGCAATAACAATACTACAAGACTCTCTCTCCGTCTCTACAGTTTTGTAAACTCCTGTCGCCGCTTGGTGCCGGAGTCCAGTAAAGGCATCTTGTATCCGCTCATATTATCACTTTCATTGCCCTAAAACTCTATGAGTACACATAACGTAGGGTTGTCTCAAAAGTTCTTTTAAACGGGTCAAAGAAGCACTGACATGTTTGCACCATAAAAGCCGGGCAATGTTAGTATTATGAGAAGACATTATGTCCAGGTTTAGATGTAAAACATGATTCTAAAGGTTTCTCAGCACATCATCGACGGATCAGTAGAGGGGCGAGTGTCAAATACTGGGTGACATTTAATTAGCTGACCATATTTTGGGGAATGATAGTGCCCATCATTATGAAGAACTTTCCCCAAGTAACATATGGTCGCAACCGAAAAAAATATTTGGGTCTCCCATAGTAACTTGAAATCAGCTGATCGGGGCAACGTACTGAGGGACGAATTTTTTTTTCATTTGCGACTATAAATGTTTCTTGAGGAAAGTTGTTCATAATGATGGGTACTATCATTCCCCAAAATATGGTCAGCTAATTAAATGTCACCCTGTAGAATACAAGAAACTCTATGAAGCATGTTACAGCAAGCGGGCGGCAGCGGGTGGAAGCGGGCGCGGTGCGAAGGCGGGCCAGCGCCGCCGCCGCCGCCGCCGCCGCCACCACCGCGCCCCGGTGTGTTAGTGTGGAGTCATTTATATGACAGCATAACACGCAACATATCACGCCTTTTCCTACACGGGGTGGCAGAGACACAATGGTCCCACTTTTAGCCTGTTATTAACCAACTTTAAATAAAAAAGGAGAGTTTTATCAATTCGGTTGTATGTTTTTTTTATATATTTTTTTGTTTGTTATATTGAAACTGTAATTGTAATTTTATTTTTATTTTTTATATATTTTTTTGTTTGTTATATTGAAACTGGTACTATTTATGAACCGATTCCAAAAAATCTTTCTTCGTTCGAAAAGTCACTCCAATAATGTGGTAAAATTTTTAAAAATCACAAAACTGTCCATTAGATTTGTTTCTACATGGAAAAACTGTGAACTTTTTTTTACCTGGATGAAATTATACATCTAGCCTTTCTGTGACTTTTCGGATTTTATAGTAATTTTCACGATAAATTCTGGCTGTTAGGATCGTGTCTTCTTTTACATTATTTAATATCTATGAAGTTCACTGTCAGGTGACGGATTTCATAGGCTCATTTTCGGACTCATAGTCGTCATAGTGTATACCAAGCGGGGAAGACTAAGGTCTAAGTCATGAAGTCATTTTTTTTAAAGTTTTTAATTCCACCATGTGCCACTGCCTCGCTCACAACCCCCGATTATGTGCCCGATGTGTTTTCAAATAGTCTAACCTATTACATTATCTTTGGCCATAACTATATCATCAGTCAATCTAGTTCTGCGTATAGGATCAAGGAGGAGGTCCAAAAAGGATTTCTTTTAACGTCTTTATAACGGCTGGGATAATCTCGATATCTGTTGTAACAATAAATTAGGTGACAACCCTACGGTTCCGCTTCCCTCGGGCATCGTGCTCGCCCGCTGAGCCATTCGTAAGCTGTACAATAAATACTTTGGTAAGGTTCGAGCGCGGGAGCGGGTCCATAGGTGATTTGGCCAGAGAATATCTACATTTGTTTCGAAAAGGGCTATTATTGGGAACATAACACCAAAGCTTGACAAGGTAATAAGATCAAACTGTTGATATTGAGTGCACTATCGACAGTTTGATCTTACTTGTGTTTATCTGAAATCAGAAATCAGAATTTTTTATTGTGGATCGTAGTATAGTAGAGATGTTACATTATGAAGTGTTCCTTACGTCCTGCTATAAGGCCATATATCCATACAACTCTTTCAACACAAAAACAAATGGTGAAAACAAAGTTCATCTGATCAAGTGGGCTGTCCTTCAAAACCTCTTATAATAAGGCAACACCTTTCTGTTAAACCTTCTATGTATGGAGCTATTGGCTCTGCGAGATCTCTCTCTGTATATGTTTCTGCTGTCTGAGCGCGCGCGAGTTGTGTAGTGGAGCAAAGCTGATAGACGATGAACTCGATCCCAAACTACCCGAAGAGATAATGTTGTAGCAGCACTATTTACATACAAACCTTTGTTGCTGTAGTGCATTAAGTTACTAAGTATTTGACTCTGTAATATTGATAAATAAACTTTGCTTTTCTGATTGTGCAAGCTATAGATTATGCTTCAACTAAGTATTATGAATGTATTTGTTTTCTGGTCCCGCAGCATATACGAGTAACTCAAGTAAGCCGTGTGTCACGAATTTCTTGCGTTAAACGAACTGCCTACTCAGTATCTGCAGTGATGGCGGCTGTTAAAATTTACTGAATTGCGTTATTTATTACTGAATCTAAAGAGTAATTTATTTTTCGCGGCACAATCTATGCGCATGGCACTTTGGTTGATTACAAGAGATAAGATGTTTAATTATTGTAGATAGAATGTATTGCTGATTATAAATAATTAAAACACGGACGCACAATTTGGCTGACTTTATATTTTAGTTCACATTTTTGTAGAGCCAAAAAAAAGGTTAGGCAACCTAAAATATGAAAAGTTACACTGAAATGTTGGTAATTCCAACATATTGCCACTTACAAAGAAACAAATTTCTATACGATAAAGATATATAAATAAAAAAAATAAATACGCGTGTAGCACCGTACACGTGTTAGAAGTAAAACTTCTGTAGCTAGATCATTAAGTGGTACCTATACTATACACCTATACCTACCTATACTAAAAGAGATTTAAATTTCCAATTTTGAGATCCAATCTCTGCTTCAAGTTACTTTTAAGTTTCAGACGTCCGATTATTTGAAATTATTTTATACTTGTACTTACTTTTAATACGTCATGTCATTTATTTCCCACCATTCCTTATCTACAATTTGTCGCGCTCGTGGTGATATACTTAACTCATTCAATAGTGTCACTACCGTCACTACTATTTGCATCTCGCTCAGATTATATACCATCTGACGTCACGTCTTTAAGCCGTCTCGCTCAAATGTATGCATTGCTTTGCTTGTTTTAGAAATCCATATCGACCCGTGTGACATTGATGAAACTCTTTTCTTACAAACTGTATGGATCGCATCGCACAGCTGTCAAACATAAGTTCCGGTTCCAACAAAGAGGTTGAACGAAGTAGTTTGAGTCATGCTAGTTGGTTTTGTTCTCATTTTGTTTGTCCCAGCCAGCGGCGGCGGCGGCGGCGGCGCCATCTTGGCCATACCGGAAATCAAGAACTCGTGGAAGAATGCTTAAAATAATTTTTATTTGTTAACGTTTCATCAGGTTTTTCTCTCACTAATTAACATTCTTTATTGTACGAATGTATTATTATCTTATCTGATTAGTTAAAAACCGTATTGAAAATAGTTGCGGTTTTAAAAGTCTTCAGCCGACCCTGACGTCACCGATTCCAATTTCCGTTACATTTCTTAGCCACTCGTGATAGCACCCGGCTAGTAGCAATTGAAAAGCAAATATATGAATAACCCACAGTTGAGAGGTTAAATAAATTTTACCCCCGTGCCCTAAGAAGTTTTACTTCAAAAACATCTCTAAGTGCTATGATATCACCATTTATAACTAAACTTTTACAACTCATAGAGTTTTGGTTCAGTCATAATAAGTTATTATAACTGAACCAAAAAATGAATACCTATTGATTGTAAGTTATGGAATTTATACTAAAAATCAGAACTTAAGATTATTGATACAACATCAATAGTAACACTGATTCACATAGATGTCGGTATAAGTATTTGAATTCTATACAATTTATAAATTGTGAGCTATAGTTACATGAGATCATTATAGTTAGCACTGTTAGCCCAAATAGAACACAAACTTCTTGACCTGGTGTATAGGAAAGTATATATCACATTATAACAAAGGACTGAAATTTGCTTTACAGACAAAAATAAAAATAACCGCATTCTAATAATTCGTTAATGGCCTTGCCAGCAACACCTGTTTAAAATACAGAATGGAATAAAATTCTCAACACATTTTACAACCCACGTCAGAGAAGGGGAACGTCGTAAAACCATGATGGTATCTGTCGAAAACCCGTTCTCCCGGAAAAGTTAAGACCACATTAAAATTGGGTTATCTTCCCCCAGATAAATCATCGAGTTTGGTGTATTAGAAACCGTAATAGCCACCGTAAACCTTTGCCCATGTTACACACTTACGATTCTACAGCAATAATACATCTACTGCGCTAGAAATAAGAGCAGTTTGGTGTGGAAGGATAAATTTGTCGTATATCCAGCGGCGAATGTCATTCGAGGTCCAGCGAGCAGTGGTCCGTGAAAACGGATAGCGAGGCTGCGCCCTCAAAACCACGAATGTAACGAGCTTGCTTCGAGCTCCCGAGCTCCGAGCTGACGGAAGAAACGGAAGCTTTGTAGATGACGGCGGCGCATGCCGGCTGATTTATGTGCCGTGGTATTTATTGCTTACTATAAATATTTTGCTGGTCACTGTGGATTATCTTTATGCTTGCAAATACTATGCATACATGCATATGTATAATTTTGTAGTTTTATTATTATGCTCATATCTTTATATTTATCGATCTTGGCAGACGTACGCTATACGCAATACGCTTATTTTTTTTTAGTTGTTAACCTTTTATAACTGTACCTGAAAAAGGTCACACCGTGAATAAAAGATCGGCGACGACATTTTTCGAGTTTCAATTAGAGCTGTAGTGGAAGGAAGCCCTTTGAAGTGTTATTTGTAATTAATTCTCTTCAGACGGCTTTTGCAGGAGCCATTGTGCGGCCACGAGACCAGACGTCGAGCGGGAGGGGAGCGATACATGTAGAGATACATACAATCATACATATCAGTGATCACTATGTAGGTGTGTACTAAATGCCCTATACTACACTAGTATATGTATACTAGTGGCCAGGCTACACAGCGGTTCGGTTTTCTCATAGTTCAGAAAATATTCACTCATCATTTTGTGGTATCTATCTTGGTCGGCTACTCGTGACGTGACTCAGCCCTTAACGACACGTTATTGGGCACAAACTACGCAGAGAGCGTCTCTCATTAACGAAACTCCATGAATAATAACTCTATGCCTTGCGTGGTTATTTATAAACATAGTTTGCAACAAATGCCATCTCTTGTAACTTTGCTAACTTATTTCAGGTCAGGTGTTGTTCCACCACACAATTAGCCAGAAAAGTAACGCTCATATAGCGTGTTCAAACCAATCCTTGTTCAATGTATTGACACCGCTCTTCTCGCTGATTCCATGGCATCAAAGTAATTGTCCTTTTACGACAAGCCACTTTTATTATCCGCCCGAATTCGCCCGAATGTTTATTAGGCGCGTAATTTCGCGGACGCCGCCGCGCCGCCGCTGCCGCCGCCGCCGCCGGTCACTCTGACTGAGCTTGTTGCTCAAGGCTCGTCGATCAAGCTTTTAGGTACGATC
Source organism: Argyresthia albistria (assembly GCA_963457715.1). NCBI lineage: Eukaryota > Metazoa > Arthropoda > Insecta > Lepidoptera > Argyresthiidae > Argyresthia > Argyresthia albistria. Next base: position 14,176,743 of record OY735252.1, read on the forward strand.
GTTTATGCAATATTTGACTGACTTTATATTAAAATAATATTTGATTTTATAATTATAATCTGAAGTGAATAAAGATTAAACACTAAACGCGAAAGCAACTCCGTTACAAATTGCTTTTGAGATGTTATTATTTCCTTCAATTCCATGTTTATTAGTTTTTCATTATGAGTTTTTGATTGTGTATTTGTTTTTTTTTTTTATATATAGATCGGATATCGATGAGCACAGAAATAGAATAGAAATACTATTTTCATCACATCTATTCAAAAAGATCTACTTTAATACCGGCCATCAGGGACTAAAGTAGGTCATTTAGTCCCTAGGGAATAAAAGTAACTTTATAATTTTGTTGCCAGTACAAAGGAAAAAAAAATGCTGTCACTTATCAGTTTCACTACCACTCAGGCTGACAGACCCGATTAAAAGAGAGATCGATTCTAAACGCAGCCAAAAGAGTTCGTACTAAAATGCGTACTCGACACAGATAAGATAATCCGATCGACCGAATCGATTGACTCCGATTGGTGACAACAGAGAAACAACCTTACAGAATTGATATCGAAACACGGACCAAATAATTAAAAAGGTTGTGGAAAATTTGTAAACAAAGCGCGCCAAATCTGAATGCCGTAATTATTTCAATTTCGGTTGCAGATGAGTAAAGAATATGAGTGAAAGTGAGTGTCGAACTCCAGATGATAACAACAAACGCGAATGACAAATACAAGATCTGTTAATAATAAAATCACGAGGAATATAGGTATGTAAAAACTAGTGGTTATCTGAAAATGCTTTTTGAACCAATTTTCAAGATTTAGCCAATACTAAACAAGCTTTAACTATATGGAGGACATATTCGTAATTCGTAATTTCTTTATTGTACTAACACAAGAATGAATACAGAAAATTATAATAGATAACAAGAGATTTCTTCCAACAAACCATTACACACAACATATCACGACAATTGTGTAAATAAATATAGGATCTAACAGACACCCCTTTCTGTTAGATCCTAGACAAGCCGAAAGAAGGTTGTTAGGGGCATCATTTTGAACAACTTTCACAATGGGACCGACTTGATCAGAGCAACATTATTTTTCACTCCACCATACAGATCAGCTGAGCGCTAGGCCCGAAATGTACTGAGTTAAAAATAAAGTTGCTCTGATCAAGTCGATCCCATAGTGAAAGTTGTTCAGAATGATGTCACTCTTTCCGCTTGTACACCTCTTTCTGTTACACCCTGTATATATGTACATGTATGTTATTTTATTGATAACTTACTACTTTTCTCATAGAGGGTGATGAAAAGTAGAGTGTCCACCTCAGGAGTAAAAACTATTTTTGGCTCGAGTGATGTACTTTGAATCCCTCGCTCTCTCAGGATTCTACTTTTGAGTCCCTCGTTAGACTCGGGAATCAACTCTAGAATCCCTCCGTCGCTCAGGATTCAAAAAACACTCTCGCCCTAAAAATAGTTCTTTACTCCCTTGGTAAACAATCTACTATTTATTAGGGCCCCTAGCTAGAACGTGGGTCTAGTTGAAATTCTAAGTTCCGCGTCTGACTATTATTTATATACGAACGCGACATAACACTTTACTCTGAATAACTTTGACAACCTCTATCTATAGTATGAAGTTCTCAAAATTATTCCGAGAATAATGATACCTTACGTTGCATCAGTCGGGCCTCAATAAACATCATAAAGCTATGAAGAAAAATTTTAAGAATGTTTCACTCGTTTTACGGCTATTATGTTACGCACAAGAAGAGAATTTATAATGAAACCATTAAAAATGGTAAGAACCTTCTCATTGTTTTGCGATTATCATCAAATAAAAACTGCTTCAAAAAGGCAAATTTAATACAAATGATAGATAGATCTTGTAGATCTTTACAACATAGCATAGCTTTTATGTACAAGCGAACGATTCTCCACGTTATTGACCCTTCAAACCGACTTTGCCTTAATAACTTACAAAATCAACCCGAACAATTACTTTCAATACTATCATCAAATTACAAAAGCTTACCTTTAGTCAGGCAGGGCCGATCGCGCCAGACGGATTACGGAGGAGGGTTGGCTAACCCGCGTCGGGTTACTTAGCGAGTTCCCGACGCACCCGACCGGAACGACGGCTGATTGGATTACTTAACTACACATTAAATGGAAGCAAACGTCCACATGAACTCGAATTACATGCTGTGACATTTTAAAGGCGTCAGAACTACTAAATAAGTGGCTTCAAAAATATAAAATTAATTAATCAAGTCTGGCAGCTTAGATACTCTTGACCGGTTGCTAAATCGGTAGCAAGATGTTCATCTGTTTAATTGTGACATCTTTAGAAAAGGTCGTATGGTTGAGTTAACAACTATAAACTTGGTACAAGTCTGGCTAAAGTAATTGCTTTTGTTCGATCTCGTGAAGGAATCAGTGGAGTGAGTCGAGAGCAGTCGATCTGTCTTCAACTCGTAAGCCTCCGGTCCAGGCGTGAGCTAGCTTTACATGAAATATCTTCTTTGATCTAACTCCTTTACCTCTGTTATACAGGTTGCTGTAACATTGTAACATCTTTTCACAATTCCAATACCGTAGAAGACCACTTTGAGAACGGTATTTTAAATTATTGTTTACAAATTGTACTCCCAAAATTTAACAAATCTCGAGCTTTACCATTATCATTGATTATAACACATTATCTTTCACATTTCTAGACCCTGTGTTACCTAATTGCGATACTTAAAGTTAGACTAGTCACGACGATCGAACTCATTGAGCCCAAAGTAAACCAATAAGACGGTAAGCGGCGGCGCGACTCAAAACTTTCCTCATTACGTGGGCAGAGGACGATGTTGCATTCCAAGTACCTTTCTGTATTCTACCGGTCACAAATGTTTGACAAATAATCTTCTTAAATAATTAATAATGCACACCAACACCACGTGGCAAGAACATTAATCATTATAAATAGTGTTTTCAGTATGAGAACTATCCGTAACAGGTTGGCTCTCATAAGTACACCGGTCGAACAATATTCATGTATTCATGTACTTCTTTATGTAGTATATTCAGTTGATTAGTAATATTATGATTTATTTATGTTTTATTTTTCTCTTACCTGAGCACATAGGCCTACCTGTTCTGTATTTTATTTTTCTCTGTCCATCCGGGGTTTGCTGGAAGAGATCTCTCTTTAGAGATAAGCTTACCTTTGTAATTACCTCTCTGTATTTTCTGTTTTTTGTCTTTTATGTGCAATAAATATATACGAAATATATACGAAACAAACTTAGTATGGAGAACTATAGACGCGTTGACTTATGTATTTGAACTAAAGCTAAGCACAAAGATTTATGCGCTCGTTAGTGGTCTGATATCTGAACCCTATGAGTATTCACCGAATAGTGATTTCAGAATTACGCTTAAACCTTACAAGGTTCTATAACTACAGGATTAATGAGCAGCTGTTCGCTGGGTTCTCCATAAAACGTAATAAGATTTTGCAGCAGAAGACCGCCTCCATAAATTTTTAACATAGTAGATGCGAGATACTAACAATGAGTCAGTCAGTCCTTCGCCGGTTATTGCCGCTATCAATCTAACAAACGTCAGAATAACTGCGAAGCCTTTTGTTATAACACAATTTAAGACGTATTGTGAATGGACCATAGAGCTTCTTGTTAGCACTTTGTATAATTCTGCTGTTTTGTTTCCGGTAGAAAATTATAAGAAGATTGTGAGCGAAATGGCCACTTTTCCGGACCGTAAAGTTCTACATGAACCGCTTGTACTATGTTTGTCGACATTATTCTGCTGTCCGACATTACACAAAAACTTCTCACAGAAATTACAGTGTAATAAAGTTTGTCATTTGTTACAGTGTTTTCTAGATCGGACAATACGAGGTCGGTTAATTAAACAACGTGAAGGAATTTGGTAGCAATCATTCACTTTTTTACGCTGGATGTACCTACATGCGTAACTAACCTTAATAATGGAGTACCCGTAATTTATCAATTCTGGAAGTAGAAACCCAAGAACAATCAAATAAAGACCACCGGATGAATCCGCCCACTCTACACGACGCGATGGGCACTCGCGACGGGATTCACAACCTTTTCTACTTCATTCACGTTTCACGGAGTTTCTCGGCTAAAATAATTATCCTTCTTTGTTCGGTTCACTCAACAAACTATTCATTGGGATTCTAAGGCTTCGCCCCTGCCTCGCCCCACTCTCGCCTCGCCTCGCTTCGCCTTGCCTCGGCAGCATGAGTGAAGGACACTGTAACTAAATAAGATGGGAATGTAAACAAATTAGAGCTGCCTCGGGATTTTATACACTGGCGTGCAAGTTGAGCTGCATTTTGTTTATTATTTTATTTTTACGTGATACCGTCCTTTAGTCGAGAAAGTCATATTTGGTACAAAATAAACTATAGAGGATGTTAAAAACTCATCGCAGTTAAGAAATACAATTGTATGTTACTACATTAAAAATGGAGTGAAAGAGGGGGGGAGAGGCCTTTGCCCAACAATAAGACATAGTAAACTCGTAATAATAATAATAATATCATTGAAAATCATTCTATGCCAGAGTAACTGGACATAAAAAGTTATGGGGTTCCCCACGGCAAAATTTTTTGAAATAATTTCACCTCCTTATTCCGGACCTACTTCAAGGGTCTTCTTGAAAGGAAATTCATCTGTAAAGGGTTTCATTAAACATTCTAGTGCGGCGCTCGCCGCCCGGCTATAGGCGCGAGCGGATCGGGGCGGCGGCGGCGCGGGGCGGTGGCGTTGACGGCAGCGACAATGTCTCTCGTGAATTCGGGATTCATTCGGAGCCGTTGTTTGTTAATAAATAGCGACGCTTGTGGTGGGAGTGGGGCAGTGAACGCAAATTGTGAAGTTTACTGCAAACATTTGCTCGGCTGGTTGCGAACAAGTTTAATTCAATGGCACTTTATTTCGTCTACATTTTGTACCCACGATTGAAGTAAAGTCGAGTAGAATCATTTATTAGACCATAAGAATGGCCATTTTGTTTCAATTCTCGGTCTGCATTTTATGCGTGAGTTTTAAACGTTGCACATTGCACACTCTATTACTAGTTGTAAATTGCTGCAATGCAATTCATCTATGGAAATTGATTTGTAGTTTAATTTAGTTTTCTTCTTACTATCTACAGTCATACAAACCCCAGTTTTAATTTCACTGCATCCAAGAAAACGCAAAACGCTGCGTTTTAATTCAGACAGCTTACTCCACCGCAATCTGCCGACACTGAGTACATGTATCTAGAACTATCTAGAAATAGGTACAGAGTGGAGACCTAGACCGGAGACGAACAAAAGATGAAGCGAGCAGACTAAACACAGTTTGCATGATCGTAGTCATTTAAATTGTTGTTGGTAAATTATATAAAAAACATTAGGCGAAGAAATTGAAGAAATAATTTTCCCCAGGAGAGGGTAATAATTGATTTTTGTAATACATTTTACCACTGAGTTCCTGACTCTACGTTTCCAAAGGCATAATATAAATTCAATGTGCTGAGGTTTTCATTTTATTTAAATACAAACACGTCACTGTAAAACAACAGAATTTTGAGATATTTCAAACATATTTGTTTTAACCTCGTACACCACAAATGTAGGTACTTATGTCGGATTTCAACAAATTCAGTAACATCAACAATGTTACTCAATTCGCTGAAACAATTGTTTTGGTCACTGAATTTAGTTCTATTTATTGTTCAAGCTATTACTTCGTGAAATACTCTGACATGGTTAAACTAGAAATGAGATAGTTATGATGTAAGCGCGTGTTAAACGTTTTGCTATATTTGGTAATTCACATACCAATATCATGATTTTCTGTACAACTACTACACGACATGCACGATTTTTTTCAGAAAATTGGAAAATCTTTGAAATTAGGTCATATCCTCAGGGTTATCTATCATGCTCCATGTTAATCAATCAATATACTTTATTGCACAAAAAACAGAACATTATATCATGAAAAATGGAGAATACATGTATGTGCAAAGGCGAGCAATAGAGAGAGAGATTTCTTCCAACAATCCTAGGATGTCATTACTTAGATAACTTCCATCTCCCAGCCGCTCAGCCGGCTCCCCGGCTGCGGTGGTCGCTCGTCGTGTCTCACTGTCTGATTGTTTTCTTCCTCGTTCATCAAGCAAGGCTCAGCCGTCGCACGCTTCACAACACAATCCCGTCGCGGAAAACTGATGAAAAATAAAATATTTTGTAATGAAGTCCTTTTGTGATACTTTCCTGATATCAATAGAAACACTATGACTGTTTAATTTTTATACTTTACAATACAAATAATACAATACAGCGTAGGTTACTCATTTGACCGCTAGGATGAATGTGTGATCTGATGTTTCTAAGTTATTAAAAATAGGTACTGATCAATATGTTTTTGGATTTTTCATAAATATAATAAATACCAAAGTAACTCGGGAGTTACTAAGGTAATTTGATTGAGAAGAAACCGTTAGGTTAACTACTTGCCTTCCATACTGTTCAGAAAAGCACGCCGCTTTGTTTCACATCAGAGTGTTATTTATTTTACGTAAACGGAAGTTCCTACAACTTACAACAATCTGCAAGTGTCTCATCTCACGTAAGAAGCTGCGTAATATTTTCACGCTGCAGCCTCGTTTCTTTCTCGCTAAGATTTGTTCCCAGCTACCGTCATGTGTCTCCATGTCCAACATTACACCCCTCCCCCCACTTTTTCTACTTCACCTCACCCCCTCTGTGCTGCAATTTTTGCATCCAACTCTGAATCTTGTCGTGTTAGAAAAAAATAAATTTTATGAACATTCTTTGCTAATATTTTGAGAGTGTGTTCTAGGTCTATGTGATGGAAAGCTACTTTGTGTATGATATATAAAGGCTGACAATCTTATTGAGGGCCTGTTAAAAATGTCCAGATAAGTTTTTTGTAATAGATAAATCATAAATTTTGTTTTTGAAATCATAGGACTCATCCGGACTGTCGCAAAAAGGCCATAACTGTATAAGTATTAAAAGTCAATCAGTTACATTACATTACATTGTTTAATCAACATTGCATAAATAAATAATGCCGCTGTTGCCGTATATCTAGCCAGCGTCACTATGAAACATAGACCACAGCATGTAAGGATCATGGATCTGCGTAACGGTAGCGTAGCATAGTTTACGTAGTGTAGCGTGCTACGCGGCTGGCGCTGCGTCTCGTCGTAGCTACGATACGAAGCCATTGCTGCGCGCTACGTCGCTACGGCTGCAACTATACAATATTGCAAGATTAATTTTGTGTAAACTAAAGACTATAACACTTTTATTTGTTGCTTCAGCTTCTTAAATCCTGTTTCAAGAAGTTCCAATAAGCCATACTGATTTATGCACTCTCATGTCATAAAATTCGAATAACAAACTTGAAATCAAATTCACAATGACGTACTTTATAAACACAATACAGTAATCAAATTAAAAAATAATAATAATAACACTACTTCTCGAAAAAAACTAATGTTATTATGAAACTTTTTTTCCATAACGATACAGTTCTACTTTTTTTTGGGAAAGGCAAGGGTCTTGAAACCGTACAAGCCAAGGTATTTGATAGTCTGTATCGTTGGAAAGTTTGTTTAGCTATAGTTGACAACCAAACAGCCACTCAGTGTTTAATAAGTACTTGGAGGCAGGCAGGAAGATTTAAACAAAGAGGTTCATTGATCTGAGGTTTGATACTGTGGCCCATGCTCCGCGCATGCGCTGTGATATGCTGGGTTTTGGCGGCAACAAAACGTCGGTCGTGACGTGACAACGTTTTGTTGGTTGTGTTGTGTCTAAGCACTGTTTTATGTGGAAATATTGTTGTGTTTTAACTTTGATTTTTGTAAGAGAGACACTTAAGTATGAGAGTAGATAGTGTATGAAACTGCACATAACTAGGTATTAAAACTCTTCTGGGATACTATGAAAAACCCCAGCTCGTGTTTTAATACCCCTCATTATACAACAGTTTCATAAACTACTATTAATAAACTTCGCCGAAATAAACATACAATTTCGTGTAACAAAAAACAGAACAAATTGTACATAACAATTTCCCTTAATGCAACTTTTCCCTGCTACAAGTGTGATCCCTACACACTACTGGCGAGTGCTCTACACCGCCATCCTCCCTCGCACTCGCGCTAGCTCGCCGCCCCGCCGCCGCCGCCGCGCCGCCGCCGGCACTGTCGCGTCGCTCGCGCCTAGGACCGCTCGCCTTCACTCCGCTTGCGAGACTCGAAACTTTCCGCGACATCTCGAGCTTAATATTTTGTGGACAACTTACTTATACTTTTTCAGTGCGTGAATTTTCCGCTCGAGGTGGTTGTGTGTGACCAAGTGCTGTGAGTGAAATGTTCAGCAATGTTTTTAACTTTCTATGGATAATATCTGGTATAGTTTTAGAGGTTGGTATTTCATTAATTATTATAAAATTATTTAAGGTTTGTATAAGATACTGATCACACGAAACGAATCTGACAATACGTCATAAAGCTTATAAAAAAAACTACAAGCGGGTTACTTGTTTTTATAATGAATGCAATTTTTTCTTCAAATCCATTGATATTATTACTTATTATTATTATACTTACGTTTTCCCGTAAACAAGTACAAAACTAAAATGCTTAGCAAAGAAACCTAACAACACTTTATTTATGACGAGCATTACACTTAACGTAATCCGGCTTAGAACGAGAAACAACATGGTTTCCGCGTAATTTCGCAACTTCATTATGATAGGAGATTATTATTCATAAAAGTGGCCAAGTGCGAGTCGGACTCGCCCATGAAGGGTTCCGTAGTAGCAAGTAATACAAAATATATGACTGGATGTTTGTGTTGTTACTTTGTTTTGTGTTTGATGAATGACGAAGTTACCTACCTTTGCGGTTTTTAATAAATGTTTTATATCTTATATCTAAAATTGCTTATTTTATTTTCTTCAAACCAATTTTCGTTGAAAGAGTGTGTTGAGATACACAGTTTATTTTTTATTTTTCACTCTCTTATTTTAAAAGGGTCGATTACTTTGTAAAGACCTATCTATAGACACTCCACACATATAGGTTTGATGGAAAAAAATATTTTTGGTTTCAGTTCGATGTATGGGGAAATTTTATTTTTTCAATGTTTTTATACAAATCGTTAAGCGGTTCACAGAATACATCTACATACCAAGTTTCAACTGTGTAGTCTTAATAGTTTCGGAATATAATTGCTGTGACATACGGACGGACGGACAGACAAACAGACAGACTTGACGAAACTATAAGGGTTCCTTGTTTCTCTGCGGAACCCTAAAAAGCGACTTACGGGTTAGGTAGGTGGGTGGGTACCTTGGTTTTTCCTGCTGAAGTCCTGTCTCCTGCGAGTGCGAGAGGTATGTGCAGTAAGCGGCTTACGGAGCGCGAACAGCTCAGCAGGAACTAAGCGGATTATCTGCTCCGTCTAGCTCCTCTCGGCTCTGACGATTGAGACTATTAAATATAACAGACAAACCTTATATTGTTATAACAAACAAATCGTATAATTATTGTTTTCGGATACTTGCCGGGAAACATACCAGTTAAACGATAATGATATTTTACAATGTTTAGGAAGTTTTTTTTAATAGCTTAGGCTGGATTTTACCAACAAAAAGTTATGCGAAAATAACAATCCCGGAGGTTATTTGTATGACAATGACAGTCTAAAATGAGGTCATTCTATGAAAAAGTGGAAGAAACCCCGGAGTAAAGAGTCTTCGTTGGTAAAATTCGCTCTTAGTCAAATAAAAGTTATACAATATTAAATTTAAAAAGTTGTTCAACCTGAAGTGCGCCCCACTACCGCATTAACACACAACAAGCATTTGCAAAGGAAGGCGTGGGTGCGTCATTTCAGTTTTAACAAGCAATACCATGAAAAGATTCTCTCACTAAATGTTTTCCTTAATAAATAAAACTTTAATAAAAACTACCAGTATTTAATTTAATGGTTGTAATGGACATAAGTAGTTCTTACAGTTTATATTATTCACGTTTCTTAAATTTCCAGTTGTCTATCAGCTTAGTACCCGGGTAACCGTCCAATGTTTCAAAAGGTATAAAAGCATGTCGTTGCTGCAGTAAATTACCGAGACGACCATCTGCGCGAGTATATGCAAATAACCGGTCAAGTGCGAGTCAGACTCGCGCACGAAGGGTTCCGTACCATTATCTATAAAAAACTGCAAAAAAAATCACGTTAGTTGTATGGGAGCCCCCCTTAATATTAAATTTAATTTGTTTTTTAGTATTTCTTGTTATAGCGGCAACAGAAATACATCATCTGTGAGAATTTCTACTGTCTAGCTACCACGGTTCATGAGACAGATAGACAGACAGACAGACGGACAGTGAAGTCTCAGTAATAGGGTCCCGTTTGGCACCCTTCGGGTACGGAACCCTAAAATGGCTTTCTCGTTTTGTCACCCATAAAACCTCTAAAACAGCTCAACGAATTCGTTAGAGCCGTTATGGAGATCTCAAAGCATACTTAATTACTTATTGCACACCTACATACCATATTCTACTCTAAGGTACGATATGTATCATCAACAGGCTTAGCTTCGGTAAATTGATTCTAGTGTATTATTGGCAATTGCCTGTGAATTACGACAATGATTGATACATTGAATTGAGAACGTATTCGAGATTATATACCTAACAAGCCATAATATGAGTATAGTGATATTCCATTGTACTATTTGCAATATAGGTACACATTCAAATATTATGTATGTACGTACGTCACTCGATCGTGTCCAACGTTATAACATCTCAATCAGGCATAATAATGTCGACATGAACTAATGAAATACTAAGTCGATAGTACGAGTATGAGATTTAACAACTTGAGAAATACCTGTTTAGAAAGAAGCTTATTAATTTTCCCCACCGAGAGGCAAAGTCCTTTATCCAGATACGAGTAAGACTGATCCATACGCCATAATTTACATGAATATTATTTATCCTATGTCTCTCTCCAAACTAAAGACATATTTCATCTTCAACTTAGTCATCACTAAGCATTTATTAACCCCATCCCCAAATCCTTTTGATAACTCCTAAGAGTTATCACCTCACGTGTGACCCTTGTCCTATCGTATATATAGTTTTAATAGACTTGGTCTGTGGCCACACACATTACACGTTTAGAACTCTCCCAATTTTGTGGACAAATGCTACAGAGACTCCAGCTGGGGACATACGGTAATCAAAGGGTTAACTGCCCACTCCATAGTGGTGCCTTACCGAAGCAACTTTGTACGGGGTAACTGGAAAACGTACACTTTGTATGCAAATAGTTTCGCGTAGTATTGTTTCAATGTAATGGCATCCGCTTTGGGAGCGCGGGAGGGAAAATAGCTTTGTTATTGTTCGCTTTAAAAAGTGTTGAAAATTATTCACAATAGAGGGGAAATTGAGTGGGGCTTGTTGCTGAAAAACATTATGCAGGGATATTAAAATCTTACAAGTGGATTTTATTTCAATAGAACATTTCTATAGGACATTCGTTTTATTTCTCAAATTATTACAGGTCATAATATTTACATGACAATTGGAAAGCAACTTAACAAAGCAATCCTAGCTTTGTTCTTTGTTACGAGTAGAATTAAATTTAATTAGACGTTCGATACAAATAAATTCGCGTTTCATCCGCAATTTCGTAATTAAAACGACATTTCATTGAAATGAAAGGGAAAAATATTTTAAATAAATAGGTACATTGTTCAACATAATGAATTGTCGCGCAGACCAGCAATATTTACAGTACCCATTTTAATTTAAGTTTGATTTCTTAGATGTAACAATCAATGTGTGTCAAAGTCGTTGATAGAGCTACCTACTAACTATAATCCTTATGATTATGGAATAACTTACCGTTCCGCTAATAGAAATGGATCACGCGTCTAAGCCAAAGCTTGTAACTATACTTTGTTGCACAGAAACAGAATACAGACACTTAATAATGGAAAACACATATACAAAGGCGAGCTTATCTTTATTAAGAGATCTCTTCCAGCAAATCTAGGATGGACATAAGTAGTTATTAATAAAATATAAACCTACAAATGTGCACAACTATTAATAAATGAATAGACTACTAACTAATAGTAATAGTATTAGTATAATATTATAATGTCTGTGCTAATAGGTACATGAATACATAATATTATTATAACAATAGATATTTATTAATCAAATAATACATAAAATACATAGAAACTAATGTATATTAAGGTATAAAAAAAGTTGAGTGAAGGACTGTCCCTGATAGATAGTACTGGGAAATTTGTTCCAGAGCCTGATAGCACGAATTCGGAATCCATGTTATTCATTATACGGACTATGCTCGTTGCTACGAGGCCACGAATCATCCTCACTAAATCTCCATTTCATTTCCGCTCTCCACTTTACCTTTCACTAGCTTTTCTGCTGTCCTAGTGACAAAGGAACTTTCATTCAAAACATTATTTTATTGTAATGCCATTGTTCTATTTATTTGTGAGGAGGGCGGCGGCGGCGGCGGTGCGTCCAAATGTCGTGTCGTATTCAACGGGACATCTGCCGACCCTGCTCAACGTCCGACGTTGTGCGCACGTCCAACCAACAATAAAACGATTTTAATGTACACACACATCTAAGGTAAAATCCACTCTTACAGTGCAATTTTAGTCTGAAGGTTGTTTGTTGTGTGGATGCCATAAAAAAAGTTTAGCTTGCTTTGAAAGCGGCTTAGTGAGTGGGACATGTCACTAGGCCGCTTTCAAAGCATAAATGGTTTTGGACGTGATTCCTTGAACTCATATCTACTTCTTTGTTCGTATAATTCATGGTAAAAAGGTACATACAAAAGTTTTCTGCAAAATGCTGCTACTTACTGTAAAAATTAATTTGAGTTTTCTGAAATTAGTCCTAATCTGGCAACCACGATTCGAACTTTAGCAAACTTATGAAGTTTCAAAGCACTCTAGAATTAGAGGCTGGCAAAAACAAAAGACTGATTTATGTGGTGTCTGTTTTGAAACTTAAGTAATCCCGCGCATTTTAACGCATTTAATAATAAAACACATAGAATACATACGTAGTTACGTATAAAGGTACAAAAGTAGCAGCACCATTAACTTGTAATCAAAATTTTGCTATCAAAAAATCCAACCTATCGGTGCCAAACGGGACCCTATTACTAAACCTCCGCTCTCCGTCCGTCTGTCTGTCTGTCTGTCTATCTGTCTGTCTGTCTGTCTGTCTATCCTCTGTCTGTCCCTCAGCGGGCTTCTTTAGTTAGTGTTCGACATCTGGTCGTAGGGGTCGAACAACTCGAGTAATGAACAATTTATCGTGTTGCTTGCTACTCCAGTCTCTAGTAATGAACAATTTATCGTGTTGCTTGCTACTCCAGTCTCTAGTCATTTGGCACTTTCGCAAGAATGCTCGACTTAGTTGAAGGTCTAATGTGGGTACTTACGGAATAAGATACTTGTTTCAACATTGGGTAGATTGTTGCTGCTCACTATATTCTCTGGAGCTTTCGTACAATTTTTCCCTTTTCTTCGTATTATTCTTACCCCCAGTTTTTAAAATGTAACAAGGGAATGATTAACTTATAATTGAAACAAAAAGTAAACTTTAGAAAAAACCGACTTCCACAAACCCTATTTGATTAGATTGACTTTAATACAAACTGTAACCCCCTATCCCCTCCCCCTTGGGGAATTAATTTTGTCAAATCCCATATCAGTGCTACCCCACGCTACTAAGGCCCCTGTACAAAGTTTCATGGCTCTAGGTCCACCGGTTTAGGCTATGCGTTGCCTGCCCGTCAGCCACGCATTGTATTTGTACCTAGTATTGAGCAGATCTGGTGGCCATATGTGGTCTTCATCAGCAGTTCCACATCACAATATTATGCTTACCATGTGCATTTGCACGAGTAATTATGAAAAACACAAAAATCACTATAGGTCTGCCTATAATATTTGAAGAGTTCCCTCCTTTTCACCCTTGGGGGTGAAATATTTTCTTCAGATTCGCATGAAACCACCCTTTTGATAATACCTATTCAACAAAAAAATAATCGTTCAAATTGGTTTATAATCGGCGGAGATATTGCGTATAAAAAAGTTCATCCCCAATTTTCCACCCTTGGGGGTTGTTTTTTTATTATTAAATTTAAATGGGACCACCCTTGAGGTATCACCTATACGCTGAAAAAAGATTTGTTCAAATCGGTTCATAATTGGCGGAGTTATCGCGTAACAAACATAGAAAAAAACATACGGGTCGAATTGAGAACCTCCTTCTTTTTTTTGAAGTCGGTTGAAAATAGCGGGACGTGATTGGCTGAAATGAGCAAGAGTTTTACCAGTTTTTCAACGCCAATTTTCGTTTTGGAAACCGGGTGTTAGGGCAAACCTATTGAAAAACAATATTGTCTTTTTATTTTAAAATACCTTCTATAATAAATAGGGTAAGCAGTACAATGATTGGCACCTTAAGGAAAATCTCATGTTTGAGGTTCAATATCTATGTAGTTAGCTATTGAAACTATCATGATGTTGTGTTTTCTACTACTATAGGGATCTAAGAACCTAATAAAACCTGATTTATCCTTCTAAAATCTAATTTTAATTCATCAATTCACAAAATAGTGAAAAATTACCCAAAAGTACATTCATTGGCCCCTTCAGCACAATGATTAGCCCTATAATAAGTATAAAGATTAGCATGCCAATCATTATACACAAGAGGTGCCAATGAATGTCTCCATTGAGTAATAGTGATGGGAAATAAAATAAAATACCTAGAACTTTATGAATTATATTCTTGAATGTTTGCACCAATATCCCTTAAACACATCGAAATCTACATCGAAATATTATTATTAAAAAAACAACATAGGTAGTTTAAATATTAGGTAACATTAAGCTTTTGCGGCATCAAACAATGAAAGAATGACCTTGCGCGGCGGCGAGTCAGCTGTATGGTCATCGCATCGTCAATGCCTATACTACTGCCGGTATGCTACCATACCATTTCCTCAGAGACATCTACCATGGCACTATAGTTCGTGGATGAAACATTAAACCTATCAGACTAGAAAATCTACCTATCTATCCCTAGATTCCGTAGAACCTGCTACCTACCTCAGATTTCGACTCATTCGAATGTGGGTACCTTATCTATCTATACCTATAATACCCTATATACAAAATATTTTTGGTGAAAATACCCAACTCTAACCTTTCCAAACTTTTAATAAAATAAAATATAATATATAAAATAAAATATATATATCTAGCACATCACTACTAGATAAAAGCATAATCGTAAAAACTCAGTACATTGATTGGCCCCACTTAGAATACAATCATCAGCAGTGCCAATGGTCAAAAAGTACAATGATTAGCAGTGCCATCATTTGTTTATAGAGGGCTGATGACAGTTTTGAGTGCATACTTTTAAACAACTCATTCGTCGCAATTAATTTAGGTACTAATTGCAATTAAAAATTCTGAAATAGTTTTAACAATCATTAGCCCCGGTGCCAATGAACTGCACCTTCATAGAAACTTAAGGTTACAATGATTGGCCCCAATTAAAACTGATTTTAGGCGTTGAAATACAATAACAAACTGCTTAATATCATAACTTGACTCATATAATAACAACAAAACCATTAACTCGCATCTAGACTTCCAAAATAACGAGTAAAAAGGCTTCAACACTCACCTGTTTCTTAACAAAAATCGTAACGATTTCAACAATCCGCACCACACAGAGACATGTTGGGAAAGAACATTTTTTCACAGAGTTGCCAGTAGTTTCATCTAAAAACTACCAATTTGGCGTTGTCACTTACGAAATGGTGGATTTAATAGAAATTTTTGTTTTACTTTTCTTATCTGGTAATTCTTAATAATTGTGTTCAAAGTCCAGAGTGCCAATCAATGGGGGGGTGCTGGAATTAGTACCCTTTACCCTATATAGTTTAATCCACCATCCGTTGATTAGCAGAAGCTTGGATGAGCAACTAATATTCAAATCCATTAAGAGGGATGCTCACTATTGCTCACAAAGTTTGACGAATATTGTATATAGTAGTATTATAGATTATTTTTGACTACAAGCAAACCGGTATTTCGGGGTAATAAAATTTATTTAAGACCTTTAAATGTAACCTATGTTCATGAATTCTGTTCTATTATATTCGCGCTCCACTATAGCTATTGAAATGCGTTTCGCTTGCAGAGTCCGGCCCCTGCATTATTGCACGCCTCACTGCGCTCGAAGCACTGCTCTGCTCGCATCTCAGCACTGCGCTCGAAGCACCTCGCATCTCAGAGCGCGAAAGCGAATACTCGAATAAACAAAGCTCAGCCGAAACGTAGGGTCTTAACAATAAATAGCACTTAACATGTTGTACTATACCTCTATTCAATTCAATAAGACCAAAAGGTATTTTCCCGCTCCGCTGCCGCAGCGAAATTATAAACGATTTCTGTGTACATACTGTATGTGTAGGTACAACTAAGTAATTGCTTTTCGTTTCATATACAATGGTAATATTGGACTTTGTACCAAAAACTGTTTGATATAGGGATGGATAATCGAATCATATAAATTCATTGAAACGGATAGAAGTTGCCTTCGATGATTTTTAAATCACGATACTTGATGATCAAACGAACTTCTCAAGTGAAGTTCGATCATGATTATACTAATAAATGATAAAGGTATAAAATTCTCAATTGGGTTCTTAGTCAGCGGAAACCCGAACCTTTATTAAATTTTCCTTTTCTATCTCATGGAGGACTCATTAAACGTAACAAAGCATTGTTTTGTTCGTTGAGTTTTTTTTTAAATATTTTTCCTTTGTCGTCAGCGCGGCACGGGACGTGCGGGGCGGGGGGGCTGATCGCTCGCCATGTCGAGGACCATCCTGCTCTCCTTGTACCTGCTGCTGCGGTGTGAGTATCATCCATCACTCACAACACAACACGCACACACAGATGCAAATACAAAAAATTCTAACCTCCTCTGCGATTCTAGTACAGGCGGTTGAGATACCTCCAAAAGTACTAATGCAGATGGAAACTGGTACAATATGAGTTCCACTCTGAAATAAATTTTATTTTTAAAGCACACGCTCCAAACTCATTCCGAAGAGACATAACGCCGACGAACGTCCCAACAAAGTTTATGAAATTACACATTTGAGAACGATTCGGTGGAGTTTATTTTGGCTGCGTCCGCGGGGAGGGTGTTCCTCGGATTTGTTCCGCGCAACTCCTCGTTTATCTCGCCGGTCGAGTGTCGGGAGTTTTTAAGTGGCTCAAGGAGACTTTTTGTTGCGAACAAATTGGCGAACAGCGCAGCGTTTGAGGCAAGTTTCCGAACGTGGCTGTGCGGCGGCGGGATTGTCGGGAACACTGCAGCGTGATACCGCTTCAATATTCTTTGATACACTTTGACATAATCTTGTTCGCACATCCGTTTTGCGCTCAAGTTGTTCCGCTAATATGGAATGGAACTAGCTTTAGAGATTGCATGACTCGAATATTTATGAGGAATTGCTCTGCGTAGGAGCACATCGCTCAGCGCTGCCCTTTGACATCTTACAATGGACCCCCCGAGATCTGTTTAACTTTTCTCCTGACGCAGCCAACTGGCTTAGTTCATTAAATATTCCCCTGTAGCCTATTCATTCGAGCCATACGATTAAATAATTTTTTCTTTGCCACACATCCTCTTTAGTGATATTGTTGAGAGTAAGAAAACAAACCTATCGATATCTTCTAGCCCCCACGAACATCCTAACAGCTATAACTCGTCGCCAAAACCACCGCTTCTCCCAGCAGCGTGCGTCCTGTGCACACTCCCGCGCATGACTGGCCCGTGGCTGACGGCGGAGCCCCCCACGCTACTGCAGTTCCCCCACTCCGCGGGCGCGCGCGTCCACTGCGCCGCCGCCGGCGACCCGCCCCCCGCGCTCTCCTGGTTGGCGGATGACGGGAGTGTGCTGCACGACCTACATAACTACAGGTGACCAATCAAAAACCACTGTGTGACGATCTCTGTGGCACAGACAGCGGTTGTGGCTCTGCCTACCATGCGAGAGGTCCCGGGTTCGATTCCCGGCTGGGGATAAAAAAAACAAAAAGTGGCCAAGTGCGAGTAGGACTCGCCCATGAAAGGTTCCGTAGAAGCAAGTAATTATAAGACTGGATGTTTGTGTTGTAACTTTGTTTCTCATAGTGTTTGTATGAATGACAAAGTTATCTTTGCGGTTTTTAATAAATGTTTTTTAATAACTGATTATTATTATGTTTTGTTCAAAACAATTTTCGTTGAAAGATTGTATTGAAATACACAGCATATGTATTTTTTTAAGATTTTCACTGTCTTACTTTAAAAGTTAGAGGGGGGGGAGACACAACTTTTTCCCCTTTGGAAGGGTCTGTCTCTTTACCGATTGACTTTGAGGAAAAATAGTTTTAGGAACCTCAACGTAATTTTTAAAGGCCTATCTATAAACACCCCAAACATTTAGGTTTGATGAAAAAAAATTGGGGTGTATGGGGAGCCCCCCTTTATATTTTATTTTTTTAATTTTTTTAACAAAATTGATAAAGCTGTTAACAGAATATATCTACATACATAGTTTTGGATTAAAGTTGTTATGACATACGGACGGACAGACAGACAGACTTGACGAAACGATAAGGGTTCCTTGTTTCTCTAACGGAACCCTAAAAATCCCAGGTATTCGATGTTTTCATGTTTGTGATGTCGCTGTTTCTGTTTCCCACGACACATGGTATCCTAGTGTGGGGCCTGGTGCTATATTTGTTCCTGTTTGTAAAAGTTTATGTTTAGTTACTCTCTATGAAGTAGAGTGTCTTGTCCCAAGTCTGATCTTGTACACCGATGATGTGATTTATATGCATCTCACCTAAATTATGCGGACGTCCTAACGTGGATAGAAAACATCGCAAGAAATTATTCATAGTGATCTCATTAGCAGAGCTGAGGTGATGGGTTTATACCTGTCACACAAAATTGAATTTTCAATAACTATTTACACGCGAGCACGGCATGTACCTCTGCCACCCGGAATGGGAGACGCTATAATAATAATAAATACATGTAGCGTATTTCTATTCAATATACCGACAGAACAGAGGCGAACATCTCCTTCAAAAGGCCTAAGGGATTCATCATCATCATTGGAAGCTTGTTTCCGCCCACTGCTGGTTATAAGCCTCCTCCCTTTTGTGCCAACTTATCCGGTCCTGTGCCAATCGAATCCAGGTCTTCCCCGCAATATGCGTAAAGTCGTCGCCCCATCGGTTGCCGGTCGACCCACGCTTCTCTTACTCTCTTTCGGCCACCACTCGGTCAGGGATCTACTCCACGTGTCATCACCTCGCCTCGCTTAAGGGATTGGTTGACATCAAATGTGGATTTCAGAAAACTACTGATACATAGTTCTAGCTCTGATATTATATATTCTATATAGAATGTAGCGAGCGTGAAATACCTACCTTGGTATAATGAATTTCTTTCTTTTTTTCTATATACCATATTGCACAAAATAACACATTTTACAATGGAGAGAACACATGATAAAGGCGAGCTTAAATTTGAATTTGAATTTGTTGTGCTAACAAGCAATAGATGTCGCATTTCAACTGAAAACATTATGGGTGCTTTTAACGATAATGAAGAGATCCTATATCATAATTCAGTCCGTAATTCAGACTCTGGCTATGCTCTTCTCTAACACAATGTATTTTTACTCACTTTTGTAACTTTGTCTTTATTTTCAAGCAACTACCTCGGCAACTATACCTCCTAGAGTATGTTAAAAATACATACCGTAGTTGAGTTTCTATGAAACCTCCTCAGAGGATTATTATGAATACCTGCGTATATTATTTCTAAATACGTTGTACCTACCGTCTAAGTACCTACCTAGTTCAAAGTAATATCACAGCCGCAAAATGCGTGACTGAATTCAATCTTGACAATTATTGCGAGAATGAGACAGATTTATTAGACAGAAACATAATTAAATAATTAATGTAGGGGAGAACTGCCGGAGCTTTTCTGGCGTATTTGCACAAAAGGGAGGTCGAAGGAATTAGGAATTACGAGTTCCGGGAAATGAGCAATTTTCGTTTGGTTCTTGTATTTCTAGTCGTGTTTATTTTTGTATGATAAATATATTTTCATCTGTACCAAGAATGATATTAGGTGTCCCTGAAAATAAACCAATAGATTTCATTCAAGTAGTTACCTACTACACAAATTAATAGACTTACAGAGAAAATATGATTTGATGAAAATGTAAATGCTTGTGAGCATCTTTGTGAGACATGTTTTTGTCAAAAACCGGCATATCATGATATGCCCAGTATGGCTTGGGCATATCATGAAATGTCGAGGCACATCATGATGTGCCAAATTTTACGATCGGCCGCCGACATATACAATACAACCCTTCAAATCTCGGCACCTACGAAAAGAAACATACCAGTACCATGCCTGGTATACTCATACCAGTACCATGCCTGGTATACTCATACATGTAGATTCCATAACTCTGTGATGACAAAACAATAACATTCATGTATTCATATTCTTTATTGCGCAGAAATATAAAAAAAAATACATTTACAAGAAACATTATTCGCAAAGGCGAGCTTATCTCTAAAGAGAGATTTCTACCAGCAAACCTAGGCAGGACAGGAATGTGGATGCATGAGGACAGTCCTAGTGCGCAATAAAACTACATAACAACACGGAAATTACAACATAAATATAAAAAACAGTCCTTACATAAACTATATAAAATATCAATTTACACCATAGACAAATAAATATTAACTATATTAAAAATGCATAGACCTACATAAATATTAATATTATATACATACATATAATGGTACCTAATACGGAAGAGACAGAAAATGCTCTAAACATAGCGTAACGCCTTTTCCCATACGGGTTGGTATAAATCATAATTATTTATTCATTAAACAACATATTTGTAAGTGAACATTAATACACCAGAGTCTTAATTACTACTTACAACGGCAGAGGCACGACTGTGTCCAGTTTTAGCCAGTTTTTCATTACTCTATTTTGTGTAACAGGGGGCAAGCCCATTGACTCAGCTATAGAGTCAAATGATTTATGTAACAGGGGGCAAGCCCATTGACTCAGCTATAGAGTCAAATGTAACAGGGGGCAAGCCCATTGACTCAGCTATAGAGCCAAATGATTTATGTAACAGGGGGCAAGCCCATTGACTCAGCTATAGAGTCAAATGTAACAGGGGCAAGCCCATTGACTCAGCTATAGAGTCAAATGATTTATGTAACAGGGGGCAAGCCCATTGACTCAGCTATAGAGTCAAATGATTTCCTCGTGATGTTTTCTATCACTGTTAGAGCGTTTGATAATGTACAGTCTGCAACAGAAATAGCTGGACCGGCGTACACTCTAATTTAGTATGCAAGCTGGCCCGCAGCTAATTGTGTTGCAGACACCGTACTGAAGTTAAATTATTTATCTCATTGGTTCATGGTCTGTCTGCGCCCGAAGAATGCCTACCCGACGCGGTTGCGACGCGAGAGAGTGACAGACGAAGCACGCGCTTCACATATCTCTGTCCCTTAACTGCCGCGCTAAAACCTCTCCCAGGCAGCGCGGGGCGGTGGCGGCGCTCGGCATGCTACGAGTGCAGCACCGGGATTCGAACCTGCTTCACCTACGTGAGAAGTAGCGTGAAACCCACTTTACTGTAGATTTGTGATGATGAGGTTGATATTAATGATGACGATGATGATTATGATGATACTGATGTCGTGTTGAACGCAGGCGCATCTACGCGAACGGAACGCTGGAGCTGTTGCCGTCGAGCGCGCCGCTCGCCCCCACCACGCTCCGCTGCCGCGCCGCCAACGCGCACGGCACCGTGCTCTCCAGGGACGTCACACTGCAGCCAGGTCTCTAGGCAACTTGTTGCTATTCTGTGTGTAGACGTGGTTGGGGCTATTCTATTGAATTGTCCTTATACGTACAATGGCCAAGTATGATAAGACCAAGTATTATATGTATAATAACTGCCAATAAACCCCCCCCCGTATAATTTAGTGACAAAATGATCACACAAGTCACAAGTCATGATGCCGCCGGTGGGCTCATGATTAAAAGCTTATGCACAAAAAATATGTAGGTAGATACGACGTTTACCGGGTCCGAAGACCTATCGGGGAGAGAAAAAACATCATTTCTGAGACGTGTCTGTTCGTGATATCGCTATTTCTGGTTCCATGACATAATTGGCCTCTCTCCTTGTGGAACCGGGGACTATGTAAGTTCCGAAATGTTTGCGATATGTGTGCATGTCAGAAAGAGAAGTCATGTGTAATTGTGTGTGTGCAGTGGTGTCAGAGCCGTGGTCGGCGGAGCTGAGCGTGTCGGCGACGGCGGCGGGCGGCGTGGCAGCGCTGCGCTGCGCGGGCACGGGACCTGGCGCGGGGGTGGCGGGGGTGGCAGCGCCGGGCTGGTACCGCGGGGGGGAGAGGCTGCTGGTGGATGAGGCGACGCCGAGACAGGGTGAGCTGAATAACAGAAGAGGATAAGGGTTGCTCATCGACATCTATAGATCGTTGGACGATCGACGTCGACTGATCCATGTCGATTTGGTGGAATAGCAACTTGTGACTTGTAATGAATATTATTAAAATAAACGATGTCTATGTCTATGTCTAGCACCCTCATGCCCTGATCTGGAAAACGTTTCAAAATTTCATTAATTTAAAAAAGAAAACGTACCCACTTTGTGACCTCTTCAAAGTTAAATTCCTACAAATTCACGGTTAAATTAAGAAAAAAGCAAAACAAATTTCAACGGTATATTTCATTATTTCATAACAATAAATGACCTTATTACTCTTCGAAGAATTTTTTGTACTTTTAACGATGTTTATTACGGCACACTAAAATGTGCAACGTGCGGAAGAACGTTTATAGCCAAGATTGGCTACGTCAGCCACATTCGGGCACCCAGCGTCGCCCGCTTTAAGTCCTTAGCAGTCACCGTGGCCGTATCGGCTTGGAGGACATCATCATCATCATCATCATCATTATGAAGCAACCAATGAAAAGTTATAAAGTAACGTCCTTTTGCCCAAACCGGTAAGTAATCGTTTGAGGAGTCTTGCGGAACAATTACTGGCTGCCGCGACCACGAGTCGCTCGCTTCGTGTGTGAATTATGAGGAAAACTTGCCGGAGGAAAAAAAGTGTCAACATAAATTGGTGCGAGCCGCGCCGCGAGATAAATCACTCAATTGGAGGTTGCGCCTTAATTGCCTCCTGCTCTCCGGTCTTTCCGCTGTTGGAGACACAGGATTACATCAAAGCAGAGTTTATGTCCTTTAATTAGGTACGTTTTTTACAAACTGATCCGTTTTAATTATGTTACGAAAAACCTAAAGCCTAACTAATTGCGTACACTCTAATTGTATTTACATAATCTAGTGCTCCGCTATCTCTGAATATTTTTATGAAAACTAGGTGAACTCGGTCTGCTTAAACATTATTAAAACTTTTCCACAAACGAGCCAGCGGCTCCTATTTTAACGGACTTTTTTAAATGTATCCCGAGAGGGACGCATGTAAACAAACAAAGTAGAAAGTTGCAAAGGACTTAATTAAAAAATCTCTAGTGTCTAACGAAGAAGAAAGTTTCTCTGGCGCATATTTATGTCGTGGGTGAAGTTAGGTTATATTAATTAAGGCAATATCTCATTTGGCAGCGGGTGCGGGGTGCAGGGCGCGGGCGGGGGGCACTCGTATTTCACTCCTGGAGACGCTGATAAATGGCTCTGGGAAGATAAGAGCCTCTTATTATCTCGCTCAGGACGCACACAATTAGCTGTAATACGCGCCGCGCCTCCAATGTAAATTCAGATTCATTCTCCAGATGTAAATTCAGGATTTCTTTTATTGTTTCGCTACGAACGAATGTGCGACTCTGAACAACAGATGCCTAACAGCTATTATCAGCTGCGAATGATAAGAATTTTTCATTTTCGCCTCAAATCCTGCTTAAGTTTAGTAATCTGAAGAGTCCCAGTTAGTCCCCCAGATCCGCGGTATGGTTGGTCAATAGTCACCGTCAAATGTCTTCTGAACCCCGAAATCCTTGTTAGCGCGGCAGACGGGACTTCTTCAGTTTCTAGTAATATGGCTAGTGCGGCAAGACACATAGCCTTAGAGCTGAACTCCACCAAGAAATCATCTTTGGCAGCTTGATTCCACCCACTGCTGGGTTTAGTCTCCTCTTTTGTGTGCCAACTTATCCGGTCCTATGCCAATCGAATCCGAGTCTTACCCGCAATATGCGTAATCTCATCGACCCATCTGTCCAAGAAATATCTTCCAGCAAACCCTCTGGCCTCGTCCATAGTTAGGGACTTACATTTATTTATTTATTTATTTATTTATTGGTACTAAGCCCACAGCACATACAATTAAAATATAAGTTAACAATTACACATTTCTGAGGCCAATTACGGGCTTTCATTATTTAAAACTATACTTATGTTAGGTATAAGTTGCATGCAGAAAATATTTAAGAGAACAAACTCATTTTAAAAATTAAATTAAATATATGATGATGATTTGGTATTGGTAGGATTGTGAATAGGTGTGGTGCGGGTGTTGTGTATGTGTATTTGTGTTGTGTGCATGTGTTATTTGAGGTGTGTAATGTTTGCATATGTATAAGATATGTATAAGAGAGATTTTATTTATTTACTTTTGTTCTTCATTATTGACAGAATCTGTTTTTTGAAAATAGGCTTTGAGAGATGGAAAATGTCAACATCGGCAAAGCAATTATTGTACGTTCGTGGCAGTCTGCAGCTAATGGAGTTGGTTGCGTAATTTGTGCGCGCGAATGGTATGTGAAAGAGAGAGGAGACAGTTTGGCGGGTGCGAGAAGACTGTGGCTAAGCCGGGCGTGAAATATCGAACATATGAAACCGCTGCTTGCGTTAAGTAGCAGGCCGCGCCCGACTTAGGCCCAAGTCAGCGCGCATTCACTCTGGCCGAGGCCTCTATCTTATATCCTCCCCTGTAGACGCGCGCTACGTGGTCGCTGGCGAGTACCTCTTGATTCGTGACGTCAGCACATCAGATGCAGGCGCATACAGCTGCGTCGCACGACATCCACTCACCGGCGTCTCGCGGAGAAGCGCGCATGTCACGCTCACTGTTACAGGTCAGTTTTATTACAGGTTTGTCTTACTGTTATATCTCAACACCTTGGTAAACTAT